>JASXTE010000003.1:50834973-51395553 GCA_030280995.1 Hemileia vastatrix | reverse complement strand
AACCCTAACCCTAAAACCCTAACCCCTAACCCTAACCATCAACCCTAACCCAACCCTAACCTAACCCTAACCCCTAACCCTACCCTAACCTAACCTAACCTAACCCTAACCCTAACCCTAACCCTAACCCTAACCCTAACCCTAACCCTAACCCTAACCCTAACCCTAACCCTAACCCTAACCCTAACCCTAACCCTAACCCTAACCCTAACCCTAACCCTAACCCTAACCCTAACCCTAACCCTAACCCTAACCCTAACCCTAACCCTAACCCTAACCCTAACCCTAACCCTAACCCTAACCCTAACCCTAACCCTAACCCTAACCCTAACCCTAACCCTAACCCTAACCCTAACCCTAACCCTAACCCTAACCCTAACCCTAACCCTAACCCTAACCCTAACCCTAACCCTAACCCTAACCCTAACCCTAACCCTAACCCTAACCCTAACCCTAACCCTAACCCTAACCCTAACCCTAACCCTAACCCTAACCCTAACCCTAACCCTAACCCTAACCCTAACCCTAACCCTAACCCTAACCCTAACCCTAACCCTAACCCTAACCCTAACCCTAACCCTAACCCTAACCCTAACCCTAACCCTAACCCTAACCCTAACCCTAACCCTAACCCTAACCCTAACCCTAACCCTAACCCTAACCCTAACCCTAACCCTAACCCTAACCCTAACCCTAACCCTAACCCTAACCCTAACCCTAACCCTAACCCTAACCCTAACCCTAACCCTAACCCTAACCCTAACCCTAACCCTAACCCTAACCCTAACCCTAACCCTAACCCTAACCCTAACCCTAACCCTAACCCTAACCCTAACCCTAACCCTAACCCTAACCCTAACCCTAACCCTAACCTAACCCTAACCCTAACCCTAACCCTAACCCTAACCCTAACCCTAACCCTAACCCTAACCCTAACCCTAACCCTAACCCTAACCCTAACCCTAACCCTAACCCTAACCCTAACCCTAACCTGAACCTAACCCTAACCCTAACCCCCTAACCCTAACCCTAACCCTAACCCTAATTGAAACGTCCCAAATATCCTCGACTACCTCTTTTGTTTTTGGTATCACCCAATATTTGGTTTTTGTGAATCGATGCTTGATGTCTGCATTTTTCGACAAGGCATCGCACGCCACCCGTCTCCAGCGTCAACATTTGCTCCTCTGGCAAGGACCTCATGTTGCCGTGCTTTCAACGCAAAAATACTCCATTTATTTGCAGGCCGTGCAAGCCTTGGAATATTGCCAGGTAACGATTCCCCCCTCTGCTTTAGGGTGTGGAGGTGTGGGAGTTGGGGTAGGGAAATCCGTCATAGTAAATTATAGAATAATTAAATAAAGAGGGAAGGGAAACTAGTGTGGGAAGTATGTCTTACGCTCCACGGAGCTTGCGTTTTTATACCCAGGCATCTGTCACGCGCCACTTGACACTCGAGGCAAAAGCAGCTCATTAAATCAATAATAAGAGGTTTAAATCCATACTTGAAGCACAGAAAGCAATTCTCCATAGCAACTGCGACTTTCCTTTGTGTACTTGCTATTCAACCACGCTAGTCTAAACTCTAAATCTAAATTAGTCAATCTCTCAATAGTGTGTCATAGTCTTCTTCTCAATAAGCAATGCACCACACAATAGTCAATGTAATAGTATTCTAAAAGGTTTATGAAATGTCTGTGGATTATTAAAAGGGGTAGTGAGCATGGACGGAATGGGTAGTTGAGGATTAAAGGGTTGACGGATGTTAGTGAGGAGGCTCCAGGTGTAACGGGTGTATTTTTAATGGTCTGTGGTGTGCGGAATAGTGGTTGGGTATGAGGTCAATGCAAGGAGGAGTAAAGGATATAAAAGGGGTTGGGTTTTTGGTTCTAAACTTTTTAGAATTAAATTATAAAATGTATATATAGTTAATAGTGGTAAAGCTTTAGGTTAAATCATTATTATTGTATCTTTCCTTACTTTCTCAATAATCATTTCTAAATCCTAAATCCTTGATTGTTGAGTTTCCAACCCTTTGTGAGTTCTTAAAAATTTTAATATTACCTTTAAATTATATTAGAATTCACCTCGAACATATCTCAAAGCAGTAGCTCTTCCTTTGAGTCATCTTTGAATCACTTCCCCAAACATTTCCTCTGTGTCTCAAAGAAGTTTCTAAACTCCTTCTCCATCTCACTTCCAGGAACACCCTCGACCTTGTGCATAGGTCGTCCGGTGACAGTATAATTTAATTCTCCATAGTTCTCATTCTTTACACTACTACGTCCGTTTTCAGGTGTTTTTTCTCTAAATTCTTGAAATGGCACCTTTTCAACGCACTCCTCCTACGGGCGCTACTACTGGAGCTCATGCCAGAGCCAGGCCAACAGCCACACGGCCTGTTTCCCCGCTCACTCCTTGGAGCCACTTGACCTAATGGAACTGCAACATTCAGTCCAATCTGTAGAAGACATCCCACAAGATTTTGATGACTCTAGTGATGATGAAGAAGGAGAGGATACAATGCACGAGGCACCATCCGCCCCTGCTACTCACCCTTCTGGTAAACCTTCTGACCCTGGACCATCTAATTCTCTAGAAGATTTCATGAGACTTTTCATGAAGACCCTTTCAAATTCAATATCTTCACAGGGATCTTAATTCAAAACTCCTTCTATGAAATCTCCTGATAAATTTGATGGAGAACATCCAGACAGATTACGGCCCTTTTTGCAAACCTGCAAGCTCCTGTTTCATAATGACCAATCAAAGGTTATTTACGCTTCTTCATTCCTAGCCGGAAAAGCAGCAAGATGGTTCAAACCTTATCTTCTCATGCTCTCTTTGACCGAAACCCACTTACTTATTAATAACTGGGAAATTTTCGAAGACCAACTCTTCACGTTGTTTGGTGACCCTAACAAAACTGACAACGCAAAAATTGAGCTTGACTTCCTTCACATGAGTGATAATGGTAAAGCCTCTGAATATATCTCAAACTTCAGAGCACTTCAAACTCGAGTAGGTTGGAATGATGCTGCCCTCAAGTATCATTTCAAAAAAGGACTTCCTTTGAGGATTCTGGATCAGTTAAATCTTCACGGTCAGAAGATGACTAATTTAACGGATTTAATGGATCGAACCCTCAAGCTCAATGGCGTTTACCAAGGACGACTTCAACATCGTCGATACACCAACAAATCTCAAGGCCTAAATTATAAATCGGGACCTTCTTCACACCCACGGACAACTCAATCCAAGCTCAATAAGGGAAAGGGCAAACCTCGACCTCAGGCGATATCAGCAAAATACTGGATTCTAAAGGGGAACTTAAAGAAGCTGAGAGGAAGAGAAGAGCGGATAATGGGTTATGTATGTATTGTGGGGGTAAGCACAAGCTGGAAAATTGTGTAAAGTTGAAGGAAAGAGAAGGTACTAGTTCAAAGTCAAAAAACTAGTAGATAGTTTACTTGTGTGCAAAGCAAACTATCTTATCTCTCCCAGTGCACAGAACCTCCATGTCTTAAGGACTGGAGTTGCCTTAAACCGCTTGAGATTCATTCTTTTTAAGGAGGATACCCCCTTCAGTTGTCTTATAGACTCTGGAGTTTCAATTTCTTTTGTTAGTTTATCTTTTGCCAAGAAGTTATAACTGACATTTACAGATATTGATCGAACTCCAATTTACTTGGTCGAATCAGAGGAACCCAAATATTGGGAAAGTAAGAAAGTTTTATGGGTTTTCAACTTACTGAACTTTCCCCCCTTCGAATGGGAATTATCAGTCTTGGACGCCCCAAGAATGGACGATAACATCCTTGACTATGACTTTTTAACGCATTGGAATCCTGAAACTGATTGTTCACGGGGATTGATCACCCCACGTACTAATTATATTTCTAATTCTTCAATGCAGGTCAATAGGGAGTTAAACAACCCACCTAACAACGTCCTGCTAGAGGACAAATTTCTTCCAGATGACTTGCAAGAATCTGATCTTTCTCTAAATGAGTAATTTGCTAACCCTTCTAGCTCAATGACTTCACTCGAAGAGGATTTAAATTGCTTCAAAGTAATCAAATTATGCTCTCTCAATTCTGGTCTTCCCTTGACATATTCTCTCAAAGATGATGAGGACAACCAAATCAGCGTTGAAGCCATTAAATCAACTCTACCAGAAATCTATCATGATTTCCTAAATGTTTTCTCAATCCGCAAGGCCAATAAGTTACCACCTCATTGACCCTACGACCATCAAATAGAGTTAATAGGCCCAGTACCTCCAGCAGGTCCTTTCTATTCTTTGTCGAAGGACAAATCTCAAGTTCTTCGAGACTACATTGCAGAAATTGTAGCCAAAGGTTTCATCAAAGCCAGTAAATCTCCAACCGGCTCCCCTGTTCTTTTTGTAAAGAAAAAGGACGGCAGTCTTAGGTTGTGTGTTGACTATAGAAAGCTCAACACAGTCACTAAGAAGAATGCATATCCTCTTCCTCCTATGTCATTGCTTCTTACCCTTTTCAATGGTGCTAATTTCTTTTCTAAAATTGATCTTAGAGGCCCTTACAATCTTATTTGCATTGCGGAAGGTCATGAACCATTGACTGCAATGCGCACTAGATTTGGTAGTTTTGAATATTTAGTTATGCCTTTTGGAAAGTGTAACGCACAATCTACTTTTCAAACTTTTGTCAATGAAATCTTTCAAGATGTTGTTGAACAATTTGTTGTTGTCTATTTAGATGATATTTTAATTTTCTCAAAGACACTGGATGAACATATTCATCATGTTCAACAGGTTCTAAATTGACTTTGAGATCATGGTCTCTACGCCAAGCACAATAAATACGAATTCCATCTTAAATCAATCGATTTTTTGGATTTTACGTTGTCCACTGATGGTTTAGTCATGGAAGACAAAAAGGTCCAAAAAGTCCTGGAATGGCCTGAGCACAAAACCGTTAAATCGCTCCAAGGATTTTTGGGTTTTGCAAATTTCTATAGAAGATTTATAAAAGATTACTCTAAACCTATTTCCAAACTTACTTCTCTTCTTAGAAAAGATATTCCTTTTGTTTTTATTTCTACAGCACAAAAGGAATTTGAAGCATTGAAGACGGCGTTCACCACAGCTCCAATTCTTCAACACTTTGATCCTTCTGCTTTGACAATCGTCCAAACAGATGCGAGCGATTATGCTATCACAGGGGTCATTTCTCAATTAAATCCTGAAATAAAATTGTTTCATCCTGTTTCTTTTGAGTCACGCAAACTCATTGCAGCAGAATTAAATTATGAAATTCATGACAAAGAGCTTTTAGCTATTATCCATTGTCTTAAAGAATGGTGCTCTTTTCTTCTCAGCCTAGATAGTCCTTTTCAAATTTTAACAGACCATAATGCTTTGAAATACTTCATGTCTTCCAAAGTGTTAACCAGGCGTCAAGCCAGGTGGGCTGAATTTCTGTCTGAATTTCCTTTTTCTATTTCCTATTGCCCAGGTAAGAACTGCATTGTCCCAGATATTTTGTCATGTCGGGACGACGTTTACCCACAGTGGGGGGATGCATTTGCTGACAAGAACCCAGCAAATGTGAAATCAATTTTCAACTAATCAATATTAACAACTCATCAACTTAATTCAATGACAATTCAATCTTTTCAAAATCCTTTATCCAACATCCTCGAAGCTCAATTGAAGGACAATTATTGTTTAGGGTTAAAAGACACAATACTCTTGAAGCAAGGGGCCAAAAGATTTAGTATTGAATCAGGTCTATTAGTTTTTGAAAGTAGAGTAGTCCTACCCGACAACAATGAAATTAAATTATGGATTTTAAATAGTTGACATGATTCCCCATTAGCTGGTCATTTTGGGGTTGATAAAACCTACCAGTTAATAGTGAGGGATTTCTTCTGGCCAGGAATGACCAGAGAAATCAAGGCCTATATAAAAGCTTGTTATGAATGTAATAGCAATAAGGCTCCCCATCACCGGAAGCATGGGTTTCTTCAACCGCTTCCTATTCCCTCTAAACCTTGGGAATCTTTATCAATGAATTTTATTTCTCAACTTCCTCTTTCTAATAATTTTGATGCTATATTAGTAATAGTAGATAGATTTTCAAAAATGTCTATTTTTATTAAAACCACTACTACTGCTACAGCAGAAGATTTGTCAAAATTGTTTCTAGAACATGTATTTTCCAAACATGTCTTACCTAATGATATTATTTCAGATAGAGGCTCATTGTTTGTATCCACATTCTGGACTCAACTGTGTTGACAACTCAATATCATGAGGAATCTCTCCACGGCCTATCATCCTGAAACCAATGGGCAAACAGAAAGGGTCAACCAAATCCTCAAACAATACCTTCGAATGTATGTCAGTTACCAACAAGACAATTGGACCACATGGTTACCATTGGCCAAATTTGCTTATAATAACTTGACTCATTCTTCAACACGACAATCTCCTTTCGAAACTGTTTATGGAAGACATCCTCGATTCAACTCAATTCATGTAGGAACTAGTCATCCTGCTGAACATTATCTTTGAGCCATATCACGACTCCAAGAGGAACTTAAATCAAATTTGGAATTAGCGATTCAAAGGTACAAGGAACAGGCCGACAAACATCAACAATCTGCTCCTTCTTTTAAACCAGGCGACAAAGTATGGCTCGATTTACGAAACATTTGAGTGACTTGACCATCAAAGAAACTAGCTGAAAAGCGCTTGGGACCATTCAAAATCAACTCTGAAGTCTCTAAAACTGCATTTCGACTCAAGCTACCTCCTAAATGGTAGGCTATTCACCCTGTTTTTCACATATCTCTCCTGGAACTGGCTCGAGAAACATACCCAGGCAAGAACCAACCTCCTCCAGAACCAGTCAAAGTAGAAGACCATCTAGAGTGAGAAGTAAGCCGTATCCTTGATTCAAGAATGCGCAAGGGGAAACTTCAATACCTTGTGGAATGGGAAGGTTTCCTCGATGATTCAAAAAAAACATCCTGGGAACCAGCCATCAATGTTTTTAATGCCCCTGAACTTCTTAAACCTTTTCATCTTAAATATCCTTTAAAACCAAAAGCTTAAAACTCTCTCTTTTTTTTCTTTTCTTTCTCTTTTTTCCTTCTTCTCTTTAAAATCTAAAACATCTCTACCTCTAAAATTTCAGTATTCTTTGTTTTCTTTTCTTCTTTCTTCTTTTTTCTTTCTAAGTTTTTCAACTTTCTTTAAAATAAAATAAAATAAAATTAAATTAAAGTAAAAATAAAATATAATTAAAAATTAAAATTAATACAAAATAAATTAAAAATTCATAAAACCTTCTAAAATTTCTTCAAATTTTTTACCTACATTCTTTCCTTAAAAAAATCTTTTCCTCAAACTATCAAAATTTTTCACAAACGCAACACAACAATCCTTCTCGAATTTCACTTCAACCTCTAAATCTCTCTTTTAAAATTTCTTCGAAAAATTACTTCTTTCTTTCAAATTCATTTTTTTTTAAAAAAAAAAAAATTCTTCTCTTCTATTTCTTTCTTTTCTTATTTCTAAAATTCCTCAAAACTTCAATAAATAAACTTTCATAAATAACAATGTAGACAATCCTATAGTACTAGCTATAGGCCTTGACCAAGGGAGTTGGAGAAAAACCAGAGATAAAATCCCCTGTCCCTTTAGAAAAATAGAGTGAGATTTACTTGCTAAAGTAAGTTGGTTCCTGTTTTGCTAAAGCCCCTTTTTAACACACTTGACTGCTTGCTGAGCCAAGAAAGTAATCACCAGACAGACTACCAGACCAAAGAACTGAAATGTAGACCAATGTCCACACCAGAGACAGCAAAGATACTTGATGTAGGCTGCAAATCCACACCAGAGACAGCAATAATACTTGCTATAGCTTGCAAGACTATAACAGAGAAAACAGTTGCCAAAGTTAAGTTAAATGAAGAACTCACTTGCAACAAACACAGCCAAATTGTGGCCAGAAAACAGTGAAAACTGAGTGAGGAAAAAGGATATCACCTCCAGATGGTTGTATGATAATTAAAGTTGCCCCACACTGTCTTATTCACTATGTACACACAGACCACTATCTAAGAGCCCATGCGCACCCACCAATCTGGCACCTGTACCCACCAAATTGAATAAAAAACCCTCCTGAAGCGCTCCCCAACCTTCTAAAACAGAGGCTGGCAGGCCACCTGAAGCGAGAAAACCAATAAAAACAACTAATCTACTTAGAAAAATTAGCTACAACTACTAAAACCTTTAAAACACGGAATTTCACTATAACAACATTGAGACATGAAATATAGAGAAAAATTAGCTCTATCCAATGGTACTAAGAATTTAACCCTAAGACTTAAGGTTAGCCCATAAAACACGAAAAACAAAATTAAACAGCTATCTTTTATAAATGAAAAATGAGGAAATGACCCCTTAAAACTTAGAATATGAAAAATGTCTTCAAGACATGAAATATAGAAAAAAACTGGGGCTATCCAATGATAGTACCCACATACCTGCAGACCCAATATCCACGGAATGAAAACAGAAAAATACCCAATTACTTAACAGATGTCAATTAAGACATGCACAAACAGCGCCAAATCACACAACAAAGGCCCCTGCCAATTTTGGAAGACCACAACAATTTTTTCTTTCATTTAATTTTCATTTCCAATAAAATTATTTCAATCAACTATTTCTTTTTTCCTACTTAAATTTTTTTTCTTTTCAAAATTTAAACTAAAAACCCCTTCAATTAAAAATTCTTTCTTTTCTTCTTTCAAAATTTAAAACAAAATTTTATATAAAATTTTTCTTTCTTTCTTTTTCTTTTTCTCTCAAAATCTTATAAAATAAATATTAAAATTTTATATTAAAAAAACAAAATAAAATAAATAAATACAAATTGTTCTACTTTTCTTTTCCTTTCTCCTTCAATTTTAAATTTTCTCCTTTATTTTCTCTCAAACCAATCCCTTCATCTTCTCCAAAATCACCCTTATCTCCTTCCTACATTTTTCAAAAACCTCCTCCTCTCCTACCGGTACCACTTCCCCAATTTCCAGTAGTTCTTTGGCTACGTCGAAGGAAGCGGCATTGACAATCTTATCAACTTCACTGCTTAAATCTTTGATAAACCTGGTTTGTCGACCTTGTCAAGGTTTCTTTGACCATACCTGGTCAAGAGTCTCTTCAATATCCTCCCTCAAATCAACCACTGGTTGATTTGCCTCGACTGGCAGCAACGGCGCAGCTTCCACAATTGGAACTTCTGCAATGACATCTGGATTCTAAAACAAGATCATCAGTAACATAATTTCTAAAACAACAGAATAATGGACATACTTCGAATATGGGGTCAGACTCTAAGAATAATTTTGGAGTAACCTCGACCGCCACTTCTTTCTCCTCTTTGTCATCCTTGATGACCACCTGTCGCTTTTTTGGTGTCCGTCTCAAAATGAGAACTTCTTCCTCATCTTCCTCCACCAACTCATCCACTTCCTCTTCTACCCTTTGTTTCTTACTTGTGGCCTGGGTTACCCAGGTTGCTATATCATCTTCAACTTCCTCCTCATTCTCTCCCACTGATTGATCATCCCCAATTGAAACATCCCAAATATCCTCGACTACCTCTTTTGTTTTTGGTATCACCCAATATTTGGTTTTTGTGAATCGATGCTTGATGTCTGCATTTTTCGACAAGGCATCACATGCCACCCGTCTCCAGCGGCAAAACTCGCACTTCTGGCAAGGACCTCGTGTTGCCGTACTTTCAACACAAAAGTACTCTATTGATTTGCAGGCCGTGCAGGCCTGGGAATATTGCCGGGTAATGATTCCCCCATCCACTTATGGGTGTGGAGGCATGGGAGTTGGGGTAGGACATTTCATCATAGTAAAGTATAAAGTAATTAAAATAAAATGGGAGGGAAACTAGTTTGGGAAGTATGTCTCATGCTCAACAAAGCTTGGATTTTTATACCCGGGCATCTGTCACGTGCCACGTGACACTCAAGGAAAAAGCAGCTCATTAAATCAATAATACAGAGGTCTAAATCCATACTCAAAGTGCAGAAAGCAATTCTCCATAGCAACTGCAACTTTCCTTTGTGTACTCACTATTCAACTGTGCTAGCCTAAAACTCTAAATCTAAATTAGTCAATCTTTCAATAGTGTGTCTCAGTCTTTTCCTCAATAAGCGACGCACAGCGCAATAGTCAATGTAATAGTACACTAAAAGGTTTATTAAATGTCTGTGAATTATTAAAAGGGGTAGTGAGCATGGAAGGAATGGATAGTGGAGGATTAAAGGGTTGACCAATGTTAGTGAGGAGGGTCCAGGTGTAATGGATGTATTTTTAATGGTCTGTGGTGTGCGGAATAGTGGTTGGGTATGAGTTCAATGCAAGGAGGAGTAAAGGATATAAAAGGGGTTGGGTTTTTGGTTTGACATTCTTTAGAATTCAATTATAAAACGTATATATAGTAAATAGTGGTAAAACTTTAGGTTAAATCATTATTATTGTATCTTTCCTTATTTTCTCAGTAATCATTTCTAAATCCTAAATCTTAAATTATTGAGTTTCCAACCCTTTGTGAGATTTAAGAATTTAATATTACCTTTAAATTATATTAAAATTCTTCTTGAACATATCTCAAAGCAGTAGTTCATCCTTCAAATCATCTTTGAATCACTTCCTCAAACATTTTCTCTGTGTCTCACCGAAGTTTCTAAACTCCTTCTCCACCTCACTTCCAGGAACACCCTCGACCTTGTGCGTAGGTTTTCCGGTGACAGCCATTTACTGAAAACCTTGTTCAGATCCACCATAGTGAACCTGACACCCCATCTATCATGCAACTACCTAGACAATAACTTCTAGTCCCTTTTCTTGTAGTCAGACATGGCCACAACCTCCTTCTCCACTTCCCTATCACCAATGAAGAAAATAATCTTCTTTACCATGTCCAGGTAAGAAGCACCATCCACACCAGAAGCAGTTTCATACTTCTCCAGAAACCACTTAACATCTTCACCATTAAACTTGGTACCATCCCAAGTTTTGATCCTAACACACTCCCTAACCATCACAGCAGCAGGACCTTCCCCCCCACTGACAGTCACCACAGGAAAAGAAGAACCAAAAGCCATTCAAAGACAACAGAGAATCTAAAGAACTAGCAGGTTCACACCCCACTTTTGGAGCCAGAAATGTAGACAATCCTATAGTACTAGCTATAGGCCTTGACCAAGGGAGTTGAAGAAAACCCAAAGAGAAAATCCCCTGTCCCTTTAGAAATATGAAGTGAGATTTACCTGCTACAGTAAATTGGTTCCTGTTTGCTAAAGCCCCTTTTCCAATACACTTGACTGCCTGATCAGCCAAGAAAGTAGTCTCCAGACAGACTACCAAACCAAAGAACTGAAATGTAGATCAATGTCCACACCAGAGAAAACAATGATACTTGATTTAGGTTGAAAATCCACTTCAGAGTCAGCAATAATACTTGATATAGCTTACAAGGCTACACCAGAGAAAACAGTTGCCAAAGTTGAGTTAAATGAGGAAGTCACCTTGCAACCAACACAGCCAATTTTGGCCAAAAAACAGTGAAAACTGAGTGAGGAACAAGGATATCATCTCCGGATGGTTGTATGATGATTAAAGTTGCCCCAAACTGTCTTATTCACTATGTACACACAGACCACTCTCTAAAAGTCCATGCACACCAACAAATTTGGCGTTCTTGAGCGCCAAATTCCTTAAACCCCTCTAGAAATGCTTCCAAGCCTTCTAGCGCCAAGGCAGGCAGTGAGCCCAACGTTGGGAGGCACGCCTGAGGCATCCAGACCACCCTGAAGCCAGAAAACCACTAAAAACCCCCAAAAATACCCAAAATACTTAGAAAAAGATACTACAACTACTAAAACCTTTAAAACACATAATTATGCTATAAAAAAATTGCGACATAAAATTGAGAAAAAAATTAGGTCATTCTAATGGTACTAAGAACTTAACCCTAAGAGTTAAGGTTAGCCCGTAAAACAGGAAAAACAAAATTAAACAGCTATCTTTTTAAATGAAAAATGAGAAATAATCCCTTTAAAACTTAGAATATGAAAAATTTTAACAAAATATAAAATATAGAGAAACTGGGGCTATCCAATGGTGGTACCCACATCCCCGCGGTCCCAATATTTGTTAAATAAATCAAGAAAAACACCCAATTATTAAACAATGTCATTGAAGACATATTGAAAAAACTCCAAATAGACCAAAAAAGGGCTCCACCAATGTTGGAAGACCACAATGATGTATGGAAAATCATTTTTTTCTCAATCAGCATCTTGAATTTGATTATTTGAAGCTTTCCTGAAAGCCAGTCAACCAAACTGTTGTGATGAATTGTTTTAAAAAGATGGTATATTAATTCTTCTTGTTTGGACTTAGCCAAATACAAAATTTCATCACAATTGACAGTTTCTTCTCTCTGTTATAAATCTTTCAAATATTGCTTTGAGGATGAATAAAAAGGTTGAGTACAAGATAAGATTTATGGTTGGTGTTTTGGGCTATACTCATAAAGAGCAAAGCACTTAGCACAGCATGTCTTGGTTACAAATAATGGATTGAGTTGCAATTGATTTAAAAATGTCTCTATAGAAAGGGGAATCAGGCTGATGATTCTACAAGTATCTAGTTTACCTACGTCACTAAGAAGTTTGAGTTTGTTGATTTCATCATGCAAAAATTGAGCACAACCTTCTTTGCTTAAATGTTGGATAATAGGAAGTTTTTCTGCTTTCCACTGTACTATTTGGCTATAAAGCTCTTCCAAATTCAATTCATTTGACTGTGGTTGAGATCCAATCATATCCAAATCAGGCTGCCCCTAAACAAAGAAAAAAATAGAGATTAATTGAAACATAATTTCTCTTTATTTACCAAATATTTATGTCTTACAAGATCTCGGATATTGGATCCTAAGTTAGGCAAAGCACTGGATGTACCAACCATCTGTGCTTTGCAACTTCTTTCCTCTTTATGTTTGGAGTATGACTGAGATGTTTTGAAAGCTTCATCAACTTCATAGCTTCCCAATGAGGTCTGATGCTTTCTTGATGAAAATAAAAGCTCTTCACATTTACATACAGGAAAAAAAGGTGGCATTTTAAGACTTCTGAATATAAGAAATATGTTACTGGATGATAGCAATTGAACAAACTATTTATTTATTGTGAAGCCCTTACTAAAATAAGCTAATTTTTACGTCGCAAGAAGCTTATCAACAAGTTTGTTACCATGGATTTCTTTAAATGTTTGTTTCATGCATATCAACCATGAATTAGGTAGATATCCATACTCTGAATCAGAAAAATGTTTCTGACTTGCTACATTTTACAATGTTGCATAAATTTTTATCAAAGAATGATACTATATGAGACTTAAAATTGATTGCATTTTTAAATATAGGAGAAACTATGATATAACTTGAATCAAAATAATACCATTTTATTTATAATAATAAATTTATTTAAGTGTTGCAATTTTTTTTCTACAATCACATGCATTAATAAAATTCTTCCAAGTAACAGAAAGGTTTTTACTAATAATCACTATAAGATATAAAAAAATTTATAATATTTATTTTTCACAATATAGAATTACAGTCTGAAAAATACAGATTAGGGGGTATCAAAGTTAGATATTTGTGATTATTTAAAAGGTATTTCACAACACAAAAAGAAAGACACCAACTTGACATTAATTCTCAGTATAAAGGTGCTTTAGGGACACAATATGGCATATTTTAAAAAATAATCTTGGTTAATTTGGTGAAGAAAGGAGGTATTTTTAAATGGAAGATTTCTAACTTTGATACCCCCAATTTTTTCAACAAAATATATTATTTAAAAATTTTTAAATCTAAGAGGTCATGAAAGTAATGCTTCTGGAATCAAAAAAGAGCATGTTTACATTAGGGGGTATCAATGTTCAGGGATCCACAATTAGGGATCAGGAATTTTTTTTCCCAGGATCACAAATTATTAATTGCAGAAGATTCTTATCCACTAGCCCTGGGGCTACTGGATAAGAATCATAATGCATTATCCCGCCTCTTATACCCCAATTTTCATTCCTAATTCCTGATCCCAAACTCATCACATCCATGAGGTATATCCAGTGAGTAGTGCAAGATGTGGTTATGGCAGAAAGTTGTGCAACATGTGGTTATAAAAGAAAGCTGTCCAAGATGTGGTTATGAAAAATTGAGTTGAAAAATTTCAGATAAGAGGTGAACATTGACATGTTCTGGTTTTACAACATTGACAGAGCCCTTTGTTGGTCTATTTGGCGTTGTTTCAATATGTCTTAAATGGCATTGTTTAATAATTGGGTGTTTTTCTAGAATTATTCGGCAAATATTGGGACTGCTGGGATTTGAGTATTACCATTGGGTAGCCCCGGTTTTCTCTATATTTTATGTCTTGATGACATTTTTCATATTCTATATATCTAAGGGATTAATTCTCATTTTTCCTTTTAAAAGATAGCTGTTTAATTTTGCTTTTTGCGTTTTACGTGCTAACCTTAAGTCTTAGGGTTGAGTTCTTAGTACCATTAGAATGGGCTAATTTTTCTCTACATTTCATGTCCCAAAGTTTTTATAGCTTAATTATGTGTTTTAAAGGTTTTAGTAGTCGTACCTCACTTTTCTAAGTATTTTGGGTATTTTTGGGTATTTTTGGAGGTTTTCTGGCTTCAGGGTGGTTCAGCCGCCTCAGGCAAGCCTCCCGACGTTGGACAGACAGCTCGCCTCAGTTCTAGAAGTCTGGGAAGCGTTTCTAGAGGGGTTTTATGCAATTTGGAGCTCAGAAACGCCAAATTTGTTGGTGTGCATGGGCTCTTAGATAGTGGTCTGTGTGTATATAGTGAATAAGACAGTTTTGGGGCAATCTTAATCATCATAAAACCATCCGGAGGTGATATCCTTGTTCCTCACTCAGTTTTCACTGTTTTCTGGCAACAATTGGCTGTGTTTGTTACAAAGTTAGTTCTTCATTTAACTCAACTTTGGCAACTGTTTTCTCTGGTGTAGCCTTGTAAGCTATATCAAGTATTATTGCTGTCTCCGGTGTGGATTTGCAACCTACATCAAGTATCATTTCTTTCTCTGGTGTGGACATTGGTCTACATTTCAGCTCTTTGGTTTGGTAGTCTGTCTGGAGACTATATTCTTGGCTGATCAGGCAGTCAAGTGTATTGGAAAAGGGGCTTTAAACAACAGGAACCAATTTACTGTAGCAGGTAAATCTCACTATTATTTTTCTTAAGGGACAGGGGATTTTATTTCTGGGTTTCTTCCAACTCCCTTGGTCAAGGCCAATAGCTAGTACTATAGGATTGTCTACATTTCTAGCACCCAAAGTGGGGTAAAACATGCTAGTTCTTTGGAATCTCTGTTGTATTTGGTTTGGAAGAATGAGTTCAGGTTCATCTATTCCTCTGGTGACTGTCAGTGGGGGGGAAGGTCCTCCTACTGTGATGGTTAGGGAGTGTGTGAGGATCAAAACTTGGGATGGTACCAAGCTTAATGGGAAAGATGTGAAAAGTTTTCTGGAGAAATATGAAACTGCTTCTGGTTTGGATGGTGCTCCTTGCCTGGACATGGTGAAGCAGATTATTTTCTTCATTGGTGATAGGGCAATGAGGAAGGAGGTTGTGGCCATGTCTGGCTACAAGAAGAGGGATTGGAAGTTGCTGTGCAGGGAGATGGTGGATAGATGGGGTATCAGGTTCACAATGGTGGATCTGAACAAGGTTGTCAGTGAATGGCAGTCTTATGGTGGTGTTGGTAACTTACTCAGTTACAGGGAGTTTCTGCTCCAATTTGATCCTGTAGTAGAATATTTGATGGAAGTGGAGGGGCTGGCACATGAAAATGCTTCCAAAGTTGTTTTTGGTCTTCCCTGGCTAGAGATGTCAGGATGGATGTGTTGAAGGAGTTGTCAAGGAAGGACTTGATGAAAACTCTTCCCAATGGGGACCAGAAGTTACCTGCCTTGTAGAAGGTGAATGAGTTTGTGGAGGCTCATTTGAAGTTATTTGATAAGGACACCTATCAAGAGGGGAGTGCCAAGTATATCAGCAAATTCAGTGAGGCTTTGGCTGAAGAGGAGATTATAGTGAAGAAAGAAGAGAAGAATATGGAGGGGGGTTTTCAAGCAGGAGAGGGACCAAGTGGTGGAGAAGGTGGCTGATCTGAAAAAATAGCTATATATTTTTGTTCAGGAGGCTAAGAAGGTCAATAGGGTTCCTTCTCAGCCTAGAGATTTTGATAGGAGGGCTGGTAGGAGTGATCTTTGGGTCTTCTCTTATTTCAGAAGAAGGGGGCACAAGTCCAATGATTGTTGGGCTCTGAAAAGAGATGTGTCAGAGGGAAAGGTGGAATTTGATGGAAGGGTTTTCAAATTCCCTGATGGCTTATTTGTGAAGCCTAGTGAGGGGCAGGCTCCTGTTGATTTGGTCAGGAGAAGAAATGGTCTCAATCAGAGGAGGTCAGGGTTTGAGGAGATCCCTGATCAGGGGAAGTCTTCTGCTAAGAAAGATAAAGATGTCAAGGGAAATAGGATGGAGGTTAATAAAGTCTCTTTTTCTACTTCCTTTAATGGGTTGGAGTTGTATTATTGTGAAGGGCAGTCAAGTGGTGAATGCTTAGCTGATGTCTATGATCTAGAGGCTGGAAAGGTGGGAAGGCCTAAGAGAAGTTCTCAGGCCCAACCAAAGCCTAAGGCTTCAAAGGTGGATTATAAGCTGAGTGTGGCCAAGAGGGAGTACAGCAAAGAGGAGCTGTACAAGATGCAGAAGGGGATTTCTGATATGGGCCCCCCATTTTTGGTGCATTGGACATGAATGGTGAGCCAATGCCAATGGATGTTAATTCTGACTCAGAGGAGGATGTCCCTTTGGCTTCATTTTCAAAGCCTGCTGGAGTTAGAGGTGTTGGTGAGGGATCTGGTTTGATTCCTGTTGATGGTAAATCTGTTGGTGGTTCTGGTCCTCAGAAGATTTCTAGGACCAAGGTAGTGAAGCCAAGGGCTCACTTTGAGAGGCCAGTAGTTTCTGGCGAAGCAAATTTTATGGACTTGATTATGTAAAGGATAAATCAGGGTCAGGTTTCCCTTACTTATGGGGAATTGTTCCCTATCAGTCCTGGGTTGGCTGATAGAGAAATAAAATTGTTGACCAGGAAAGGGTTTCTTCTGGGGAGGTGGAATACATTTGTGATTCTGCTGAGCAGTTTGGTGAGGGGTTGGAAACTCATTTTTCTGCTCCTCTGGGTTATGTCAATGTCACTCTGAATGGCAGGGAGGCTAGGTCATTGGTTGATTCAGGCTCTCAGATTAACCTGATTTCTTTTTTTGAGGCTACTCATCTGTGCCTCCCAATCAAGACAGGAATTGGTGAAAATTTAAGAGGGATAGGTGGCCATGTCACCGAGTTGATTGGGACAGCCAAATTTGTAAAGCTGAATGTTGCTGGAGCCTCAGGGAAGGTTCATCTTGACTTTGCCGAAGGTAATGAAAAATCTGTTTTGGGTGGACCATTCTTTATGTATTTCCAGGCAAGAATTGGTTATCAGTTTGAGATGGGAATCAGTTAGGAGTTGGAAGGTGAAGATGAGAGGAGGCTTCACATGAGGTTATCATCTCCTGGAGATGATGGTTGGGAGACCAGGCCTGGCTTGTCTTCAATGTGCCAGTGCATGGATTGTTGTAGGAGAAGAAAAGAAGTGGGTGCAGCCTCAGGTTTATTTTTGGAGTGTGGTTCAGGCTCTAGCTAGAGTCTGTCTTTTTTAGAGTAATAAGGGCTGATCTCCCTAGTTCTACAACCTCTCCCCAAGATGAGAAAATCCCAGGTTGTAGTAGCTCAGCTCCCTTGGAGATACACCAAGTGGATTTTCAACTTTCTATTGTTGATGTTTCTCTTCACTGCAAGTATTCTTCATGTTTTTTATCAAGTATCTGTTCTCTCTCAATATTTTCAATTATTTTTAATTCAAGTTTAAAAAAGAAGATTGGCTATATATCTTTATTGGAAGATATGTGGAAAAGCTCTGGAGTGGTGAGATTGGGGTCTAAAAGTAAGTCCTCCCAATTGTGCACCCCTAGGGTTTCTTCTACACCTTTTAAAAACATTATCTTGGTCACGTCTGTGAGCATTGTGGAAACCCCTGGTTATTTTTGTAGGATGGAAGAAAACTCAAGAAAAGAAGATGAAAATTTCAAGATAACTGAGGAAAAGTAAGAAAAAAATCTGAAGATAATTAAAAAAAATGAAAAGAATTATTTTTGTAAAGATCATCAAGATCAATTTTTGGGCCTCCAGCATTAGGTTAGGCTGCATGGATTTTTGAAGAAAGAAGATCCTCAAGATCAATTTATGGGTCTCCGTCATGAGGATAAACTGCAAAATTTTAGAAGATGTGTTGAGGAAGATGAATTAAGATTTGAAGATTTAAAATATGGAAGTGAGGAAAAATATGTGGAATTGCGGAAAAGTTGTGGAGTGGTGAGACTTGGGTCTAAAAGTAAGTCCTCCCAATGGCGCACTGAAAGGGTTTCTTCTACACCTTTCAAAAAAATTACCTGGGCCACACATGTGAGCAATGGGGAAACCCTTGGTTTTTGTTCCAGGTCTGGTGGTGAAGACGTCCTGAAGATCCCTCAAGTTGACAGTGAAGCCGCAAAATACAAGAAGTTAGCGCAGAATATTAGGCCTGTCAATGAGCCTATGCCTGTGGGTTTGAATACTTCTTCAAAGATACCTCCTTTGTCAAGAGATCCGTACTGTACTCCTCTGGTGAAGAATCCTCCTGATTCTTTGGAAACTGCTTGGGTGACTGTGGAGAGGTTGAAAGTTGTTAATTTTGGTCCTGATGGGTGGTTGTCTGATGAGGAAAAGAAGTTGTTGTTGCACATTATGGTAAGGTAAACTCTTACAGCTGCCTTGCTGTAAGCAGAATCCGGAGGAGATATGTGGATTTAGCTGAAAACCCCGTCCTTCCAATAAAAATAACAAAATGGGAATTCTAAATCACTAAGCTACCCAGTCTACTTGGATCTGATTGATAAAAATAATATTATGAAACTCTAAAATATTTAACGCTTATTGAGATTTAAAGAAAGTGGCTGTTGAGAAAGAAATACTGATAACAACAATTAAGGTGTACCAGTGAAAGATCTGTAAAGATTGACTTTTATGTTTTTATAATAATTTGAGTTTTTATGAGACAGCAATAATCAAGTTCCAGTGATGAAGACCTTTCTAAAGATACCCTGTATGAAGTGTGATTTAAATTGTTGAGTAGTATTTCTAAAATGTTATATATAAAATAAAAGTTATAAGGGTATTACAATTTTATTTAATTTGTTGAGTAATAAAAAATGAGACCGTGGTAGTTAAAGATTAAGCTGTATGTTCCTGATGATTCTAAGATGATTGTATGATGATGCCCAATTTTGAGTCTGAGAGGCTCTTAAGTATACCTAGTCACGTGCCTAAGTTTCACCTTCAGAGCTCAGCCAGAGTCAATCTGGAGCCCGTACGGAGCTTGTACGGAGTCCGTCCGGACTTCCGGACTCAATTAGAACCTCTCGCCGTCTCTACAAATTCTGGAGGATTCTTCACCAAAGGAGTAAAGTACGGATCTCTTGACAAAGGAGGTCTCTTAAAAGGCGGATTCAAGCCCACAGGCATAGGCTCATTGACAGGCCTAATCTTCTGCGCTACCTTCTTATACTTTGCCGCTCCACCTTCAACTTGAGGGATCTTCAGGAAATCTTCACCACCAGACCTGGAACAAAAACCAAGGGTTTCCCCATTGCTCACATGCGTGGCCAAGGTAATGTTTTTGAAAGGTGTAGAAGAAACCCTAGCGGTGCACAATTGGGAGGACTTACTTTTACACCCCAATCTCACCACTCCAAAACTTTTCCGCAATTCCACATCTTCATCCTCACTTCCAACTTCCAAATCTTCAAATCTTGATTCATCTTTTGAATCACATCTTCTAAAATTGTGCAGTTTATCCTCATGCTGGAGGTCCAAAAATTGATCTTGATGATCTTCTTTCTTCAAAATTTTCTGCAGTTTAACCTCATGCTGGAGGCCCAAAAATAGATCTTGACAATCTTCACAAAAATATTTTGCATCTTCTTTCTTCATTATCTTCAGATTTTTTTCTTGATTTTCATGAATTATCTTGAAATTTTTATGTTCTTTTCTTGAGTTTTCTTCTGTCCTACAAAAATAACCAGGGGTTTCCCCAATGCTCACAGGTGTGGCCCAGGTAATGTTTTTGAAAGGTGTAGAAGAAACCCTAGCGGTGCACAATTGGGAGGACTTACTTTTAGACCCCAATCTCACCGCCCCAAAACTTTTCCGCATATCTTTCAATAAAGATATATAACCAATCTTCTTCTTTAAACTTGAATTAAAAATAATTAAGAATCTTGAGAGAGAACAGAGACTTGATAAAAAACTTGATGAATACTTGCAGAGAAGAGAAACATTAAAAAGAGAAAGTTGAAAATCCACTTTGTATATCTCCAAGGGAGCTGACCTACTACAACCTGGGATTTCCTCATCTCGGGGAGAGGTTGTAGCACTAGGGTGATCAGCCCTCATTACTCTAAAAAAGACAGACTCTCAATAGAGCCTGAGCTGCACTCCAAAAAACCAGAGGCAGCACCCACTTCCTTCCTTCTCCTGCAGCAGTCCATGCACTGGCACATTGAAGATAAACCAGGCCTAGTCTCCCAGCCATCCTCTCTAGGGGATGATAACCTCATGTGAAGCCTCCTTTTGTCTTCACCAGTCAACTCCAAACTGATTCCCAAATCAAATTGATAACCTATTCTTGCCTGAAAATCCATCAAGAATGGCCCACCCAAAACTGCTTTTACATTACCTTTAGCAATGTAAAAATGAACCTTCCCTGAGGCTCCTCCAACATCTAACTTCAAAAACTCTGAAGTTCCAACCAATTCAGTGACATGGCCACCGATCCCTCTCAAATTCCCACCAATACCAGTTTTGATGGGGAGGCCCATATGAGTTGCCTCAAACAAAGAAATCAGGTTTATCTGAGAACCTGAATCCACCAATGCCCTTGCCTCCCTGCCATTCAGAGTGACATTGACATATCCCAGAGGAGCAGAAAAATGAGTTTCCAACCCCTCACCAAACTTTTCAGCAGAATCACAAATGTATTCTACCTCACCAGAAGAAACCCTTCTCCTGGTCAACAACTTCTTTTGCCTATCAGCCAACCCTGGACTGATAGCATACAATTCCCCATAAGATAGGGAAACCTGACCCTTGTTCATCCTTTCCAGGACAGAGTCCATAACATTAACTTGACCAGACACTACTGGCCTCTCAAAGTGAGCTCTTATTCATCAAAGTTAAGTATTTTCTAAAAACAAAAATATTTCTATAAGACTTTAAAATTCATTTAAAAATATAAGAAAAATAGTAAAAATTCTGGGAAAGTTTCCCAAGGTTCTTGAGTGACTCGGCTTGCTACTTATAAACTTTTCAGACCGTAAAAATAAGTTTTCTTCGTAAAATAAATTGTTTTCGCGTAGGCATTTGCTTTTAACCAATTTCTTCATATTTAAAACTCAAATAAATTAAATAAAACCCTTTTATAAAAATAATAACACCAATCTTGCATGCCGTAATAACTCCATTTATGTACTTAGGTGCCATACTAAACTTTAGGATACCACATCCTCCCTCCAATTGAGAATGTCCCCATTCTTCAAACTTTGCATAAGTGGTTGAGCAATTCCAAAAGAATTATCTTTTCTAATAAAATAATTTGATAAATTTGTTTTAGCTGGTCTTCTTTTTAATTTTTTTTAAAAATAAAAACGTTGTTTCTTTCTTCTCTGGCTTGATATAACATAAAATAATAAATAATATAAATCTTGTGATGATTCCACTACTGAGAGCAAGGTTTGAATCCCTTCAGACTCCCATATACCATTCTTCCTTCTTGTCACAGCATTGAGAGAGTGGATCTTCCTATGAGCTGAATACTCCTGATTCCAACCTCATAGGGCCCCCCACTGAGCCAAATTCTATGATTCCAATCTCGCCATAAGGTCCTCCAAGCTTCACACCAAAAATGGCCTAACACTGAGGCACTAAAAAAAATCATTCCCTAAAATCCAACTACCATCCTAACTTCTGATTCCTTCATCACAATTTTCAAACTTTGCTATACAGAAAACCCATAAAATACTTTTGCCAGGCTTCCAATAATAATATTAACTTTAGACCATGTCAAAGCGCCACAAATTTCACCTAATTAACCATTATGCTTTCCTTAGCATCATCACCACCTAAAATTTTAACCTCCTAAAGCTTATTAGCACCCAATTCCAGGAATGATTGAATAACCAGTTTAGAGTCTTAGTGGACAGTGATAAATTAAAAGATTGAATTGAGTTATCCAAACAAGATTGACATTCCAGTTTATTGTCTTGGTGGACCAAACATATAATCGATTGCCAGTTTATGGTCTTGGTGGACCAAAGATCGTTTAAGTGCATAAATAACTTGAAATATTCCTAAATAAGGCCTAGGATTGACCAAAGATTGAATAAACTTGATAATCCAGTTTAATGTCATAGTGGACCAAACATTTGATTGACAAGTAATCCAGTATAAGGCCATAGTGGACCAATGAATGTTGAATTATCCTGCAGATATTAATTTTCCAGTTTAAAGTCATAGTGGACTAAACAAGGAATGAACTACCAGTTTAAAGTCATGGTGGACCAAACATTTGATTGATAAGAAATCCAGTTTAAGGTCATGGTGGACCCAACAGCTTGATAACAGCCCAGTTTAAGGTCTTGGTGGACCTAACATTTGATAACACTCCAGTTTAAGGTCTTGGTGGACCTAAAATTTGATTTATATAAAAAAAAATCCGTCTCCAAAAATATCCATAAAATCTTGAACATCCTTGAAATTCAGTTTAAAGTCTTGAAGGACTAACAGCTCCAATATAAAATCTTTAATGACAGTCTTGAAAATTAGCCAGTTTAAAGTCTTAGAGGACTAACAGCTCCGAAATTCGTATAAAAAAAACTTAAAGAACATCTTGAACAGTAGCCAGTTTAAAGTCTTGGAGGACTAACAGATCAAAAATAGGTATAAAAAACCTTAAAGAACGTTGTAGACAATCCTATAGTACTAGCTATAGGCCTTGACCAAGGGAGTTGGAGAAAAACCAGAGATAAAATCCCCTGTCCCTTTAGAAAAATAGAGTGAGATTTACTTGCTAAAGTAAGTTGGTTCCTGTTTTGCTAAAGCTCCTGTTTAACACACTTGACTGCTTGATGAGCCAAGAAAGTAGTCCCCAGATAGACTACCAGACCAAAGAACTGAAATGTAGAACAAAGTCCACACCAGAGACAGCAAAGATACTTGATGTAGGCTGCAAATCCACACCAGAGACAGCAATAATACTTGCTATAGCTTGCAAGACTATAACAGAGAAAACAGTTGCTAAAGTTAAGTTAAATGAAGAACGTACTTGCAACAAACACAGCCAATTGTGGCCAGAAAACAGTGAAAACTGAGTGAGGAACAATGAGATCACCTCCGGATGGTTGTATGATGATTAAGGTTGCCCCAAACTGTCTTATTCACTATGTACACACAGACCACTAAGAGCCCATGCGCACCCACCAATCTGGCGCCTGTACCTGCCAAATTGCATAAAAAACCCTCCTGGAGCGCTCCCCAACCTCCTAAAACAGAGGCGGGCGGGCTGCCCGACGTCGGAGATGCCGCCTGAAGCGGCCCAGCCTCCCTGAAGCCAGAAAACCAACAAAAACCACTAATCTACTTAGAAAAATTAGCTACAACTACTAAAACCTTTAAAACACGGAATTTCACTATAACAACATTGAGACATGAAATATAGAGAAAAATTATCTCTATCCAATGGTACTAAGCACTTAACCCTAAGACTTAAGGTTAGCCCGTAAAACACAAAAAACAAAATTAAACAGCAATCTTTTATAAATGAAAAATGAGGAAATGACCCCTTAAAACTCAGAATATGAAAAATGTCTACAAGACATAAAATATAGAGAAAAACCAGGGCTATCCAATGATAGTACCCACATACCCGCAGACCCAATATCCACTGAATAAAACCAGAAAAATACCAAATTCCTTAACAGATGTCAATTAAGACATGCACAAACATCGCCAAATCACACAACAAAGGCCCCTGCCAATGTTGGAAGACCACATCCTCCCTCCAATTGAGAATGTCCGCATTCTTTCTTCATCCAAACACCATGTTTAACCTCCTTCCCAAATCTGCCTCTGAAATGGGCCCCTGCCAATACTGCATCAACAATAATTTAATCTGCGCCATGACACCACCTGTTCATCCATACAGAACGTCCTGCGATGTCTGCCACTCCAGAAAGAAGACCTGCCACAGACCTGGTCCACTTTCTTCCACAACAGATTCACCTCCGCCTCAACCTGGTCCTTCTTCTGCCAGCACCAAAAGATCTAGGCCATCCATCCTGATACCTAGATTAATCAAAAAGCCCCACCCTTCCCAGAAGAGTGCCACAACCCATAAAGCAACTAGTTCCCCCATCCCTGGTCCATCTGATGGTAAAGAACATTCATTCCTTCCTTCAACTTTAAAACTGACAACTTCTCAGTTCCTTCCTCTTCTGATAGTGATGATAACAATGTAGGATCCATTGCACCACCAACACCAACGCACTTGCCCACTATCAAGGCCAAGTTCCAACAACACACATCTCAACAGAAACAACTTCTGCTTCACTACTTCCAATCCACTCCTGATAGAGATCCACAGGACATTGAGAACAGAAGACACCTCATTCACCAGTTCAAGGCTAATTCTGAACACTTCATTTCATCTCTTGATTCCCTCTGTAATTCCACTAGTACTTGAGTTTGATTCAGAAAATAAAAATTGACCACACCCTCTATAAGATGTAACCACAAACAACCCTCAGTTTTAAGTCTTGGGGGACCATCCTCATTTTATAGTCTTGGGGGACTCAAAAACCCTCAGTTTAAAGTCTTGGGGGACTCAAAAACCTAAATCATAAACCAAGAACCAGAGATCAACCACATTAAGACACAGAGAAAAAACTAACATTCTGGGGTAATTGTGAATAGAGCTGCCAGCCCATCAATTACCCCCAAACTTGCCTTTGCTAAATTTGGAGGCTCCCCCTGTGGATACCCTCCACCAATATTTCAAAACCAACTCCAACAACAAAAACTTTTCCCTCAGTTTATAGTCTTGGGGGACTTACAACCCTCAGTTTAAAGTCTTGGGGGACTAACACAGTGTTCAGTTTAAATTCTTGACGGACTGCTTCTTGATAAAATCTTGAAACCAGCCAGTTTAAAGTCTTGGAGGACTAACAGAAACCAGATTTCAGTTTAAAGTCTTGATGGACTGATTTGATACCATAGCTTTTTCAGTTTAGAGTCTTGATGGACTGATAAAATTTACAGTTTAGAGTCATAGAGGAATGTCAGAATCTTGCATGAATCTGACCCAGCCAATTTCATGCAATACACACCCAGCTAGACCCACGGAGCGTCCGCCTTCACTTCATCTTCTAATCATCACTGACAAAATCTTCTCTTATCCTTTTCATCACCTTTCACACCACAAATCATGTCTGGATCCCCTGCTGTTGACTCCTCTACTCTTCCTTGCTTCACTGATCCAAGGGACTATGCCTGCAAACAGTGCATCCACATGTGCAGACCTTGCACATTCACTCTTCCAAATCCAGAAGCCAAATTCTACAACAGGGCTTGTGACTCTTGCTATTCCAAAAAAAAGAAATGTGACAGAGATGCCCACTATCCTATTCCTCCGCCTTCTCCGTCTCACAAGTACATCTCCAGATCCCCTACCAGGTCTCCAGAACTTGGTCCATCCTCTTCCTCTCTATCTTCAGCTCCTTCCAGAAGATCCAGAAGCTCAGCTTCCCACACTCTTCCCAAAAGACCAGCCTTAGCTTCTCAAGAAACTGCTTTTATCACTGTTAAATTAGCTCCAAAAGCTTCAAAATCAACCCCTAGGCTTCTAGACCGCGTCCAGGCGGCCCGGCCGACGTCGGGCGGCCCGCCTGCCTCACCAAACAGTGAAAATCAGGGCCAAAACCTCCAAAAACGGCCAGAAAATAGCCAAATTCATCCAGACAACAATAACAACTCAACCCAACTACCTCCTACTGCTCCCAGAGCAATGCAATCCACCCTTCCAAAATCCAAAAACACCAAAATTTCCCAGATTTCTAAGAGAACTTCCAGAGAACCCCAAGAAGAAACCAGAACACCACACACTTCTCCACAACAACAACTTTGTCCCCAACTAAGACAAAGAAACTACACCTCTCCTCTGTCAGCCAACTACTCTTCTGACAGTTCCATCTCTTCAAATTCTCCATCCAGAAGAGAGCAGTCTGCTTCCGAATCCCCCTATCCTGCTCTATCCTTTAACAACCCTGGTACTCCATCACCAGCACCTCCTCCAGCTGAATCCAACAGAGATAACAACCACAACAAAAATCACAATCTCACTGCTCCAACTAGGCCCCAGGAACATCAGCATCCCAGTTCACCTTCTCAGGATCCTTCAGAGGAAGACCATGAGAATCCATATCTTTCCCTAGTTGATCCACCCACTATGACCATAACAAAATTGGCAGAGATCCAAATCCCAGCTGCTTACAGATTTGATGAGCTTCCAATCTGTAAGTACCAAATTAATTATTCCATTTCTTCAACAAAAATAATTACTGATCCAATTCTTCTTGTCTAGTTGGCACCCCTCCTCCTGACTCTATTATTGGAGTTGGCCAAACTCTTAAAACTTCTTTGACACTGGATTATGGAGACATGAAGAAACACCTAAGCACCATGTGTTCCAATATGCTAAAAGCCTTTGCCCTCCATGGACCCTTGAATGACTTTGAAAAATCCCTGAGAAAGCGCCTACTGGACGACCACTGGAAAATGTCTAGGATCATTAAACACACCCTCCAGCACTCCATTCCTGCCTCTTCTTCTTCCTCCTCTGAACTTCCCTCTAATCCAATCCCTGATCATTACAATCCCTATAATCTCTCCAGCAGGATGCACTTCAAAGAACACAGTGCTTCCCACAATCCCAACAAAAACAAAAACGTCATCACAATCCAGACCAGCCTCCAGAAGCTTCATCATCCAGACAATGAGCTCCTGCAAAAAGATTAGAAACATAATAATAATATAAAACAATTAATAAAAATAATTTCAGAATTTTTTTTTTTGTTTTGTATCTACTAATATACTAAAATTAAAAATTAATAACTAAAATGAAATGAAATAAAATAAATGAAATAAAATAAAATATAAAAAATAATACAAATGGTATCCCCCAGCCAATTGATGAGCTGATCCCCTGATACCTTACCCACATCCAAGTGCACCTTGATGTGGATACACAATTAATTCTTTTAAATGGTTAACAGAAAACAAAATTCAAAAAATAATAAAAAATAATGAAACACAGAAACACATGAAATAAATAATAATTAAAAATAAGAAAATAGCATTGCCCGGCCAATTGATGAGCCTTTCCCCACCAATGCTTGCCCACATTCAGGTGACCCTGATGTGGTAACACCCTATCTTTTTGATTTTATAATTTTAAACAACCCCCATAAAAAAATTAAAAAAGAAAAAAAGAGAAAAAAGAAAATAATCTAAAACTGCTATCTAGCAAAAACATAACTGCAAAATCAAAGAAAGTCCAGCTCCATAGATTGTCCGATCCATAGAAATGATCACTGGGTGGGCTCCCTCCAATAAGTAAAAATGATGGGAGACCACCAGTGATCCACCACCAATCTGAAAGAACCAAAGATAAAGAAGCCAGTCCCAAACCAGTTTAAAGTCATAGCGGACTTAAAACCTGAATAATAAACAACAGAACTAGAATTCAACTAGGAAAAAAAAAGACTTGAGACAGACATTCTGGGGTAACTGTTCTACAGAGCAGCCAGCTCATCAGTTACCCCCACACTTGCCAAAATAAAATCTAGAAGCCCCCCCTGGGTACCTTCTAACAAAAACACAACATCCAACACAAAAAACCAAAACCAATAAGAGTGAAGAGTCCGGCACTTGAAAACCAAAGGAAATTCCAGTTTAAAGTCATAGAGGACTAAAACCTGTAAAAATAAACCAATACTAGGGTTCAACCAAATTAAGAGAAAGGGTTGGAAACAGACAATCTGGGGTAACTGTTGATAGAGCAGCCAGCCCATCAGTCACCCCCACACTTTCCAAGATCAAATCTAGAAGCCCCACCCATGGGTACCCTCTAACAAAAGTTTCCAACAAACAGATGCATAGCATCACCAAAAAAAAAACCCAAAATTAAAGAATGGTCCGTAGTTTATCCTCATTGCGGAGTCAATCTTCTTCATGCCTAGTGCCTCTGGGATAAAACCTCTTCACTTGGTCTGCAGCCACCCTCTTTTTCAAGACTGCACCATCCAACTCTTCCAAAACATAAGGACCTCCAGACGCCTGAGATCTGACTCTGTAAGGTCCATTCCATCTGTCAGCAAACATTTTGCCCCACTGACTCTCCAAACTTCTATTATACACCAAAACCAAACAACCAGGTTTCAAGGGATTCCTGAGTCTATGAGCTAACTTCTTGTCCCAGTACCTGACTGATTGATTCCTAATCTTCATCATTCTAGAGTATGCCTTCTCTTGACATTTCTCTCTACATTCCAACTGTTGTATCCTGGCACAGAGCAAATCTTCTGTTGAGTGCACGTCATCCCAATCAATTCCAAGATAAGAGACAGCTTCCAAGTCCACTGGTAGAACGGCTTTCTGACCAAACATTAACTCATAAGGAGAATAGCCAGTTGTCCTCTTCACAGTGACCCTATCAGCAAATAAAACCAAGGGTAAATAATGCCTCCACTTTTCGGCACTATCTCCGCACATCTTCACCAAAGCATTCTTGATAACTTGATGGCCTCTTTCAACCATGCCTTCAGCTTCAGGATAATACGGTGTAGCCACTCTAACCCTAGAACCAACACTAGCCACAGCTTCTTTAAATTTGGCACCAAACTCTGGCCCACCATCAACAGTCACCAACTTCATCAACCCATACCTATAAATCCACTCCTTCTTCAAAAACTCTGCCACATTCTTGGCAGTCAAATTAACCAGAGGCACTGCCTCAACCCAACCAGACAAATCATTCCTAGCAACAATCAAGTATTTATACCTGCCCTCTTTAATATGGACAGCATCCAGACTGACCCTTCCAAAAACAGTTGATTCACCAGTAGCACAGCCCACCTCTTTAGGTTTCAAGTGACTTCTTCTTTGACATTCTTCACAAGATTGAACCCAACCCTGCACAGCCAACTTCATACCCGGCCACCAAAATCTGTCTGCTACTCTTCTATAAGTCTCCCCAAAGCCTCTATAACCAAGGTCTTCATGCAAAGACTTCAAAACCAATTCTTGACCCTTCTTCTGAGTCACCACCACTTGAGGATTAGGATGTCTCCTTCTCATCAAGCGCCTTCCTGACACATAAAATCCAGGACTCTTCTTCTTGATTGCCAACCAAGTATCATCATCACAACTATCTGGCCTCTCCAAGGTCAACAGATATTCCACCAGAATAAAATAAAACCCAGATTGACCCCAGGTCTCATCTTAAAAATCCAACAAAAAAACATCCAAGGGTACAACTCTGTCATCAAAATCACAAGTGTGAACATGAGCCAATTGAGCAGCCCAACCAGGACACCAATCCTTAAATTTTGGCACGTCCTTCTCTTTCCACTGAACCTTATGAGAATCCAGTTCACTCACAAAAACACCCTTTTCCAATTTTGAGCTGTCCCAAACAACAACTCCATCTTCATCAACAAAAACATCCTGATCACCAGAATTAAGATCAGATCCAGCCAGTTTAACCTCTTGGGGGAGGTCAGAAAAATCATCCAGTTTAGCCTCATGGGGGAGGAAAGAAAAATCCTCAGCACCCTTTGTGCTGGCCCTAATCACTGGAACATCTTTGTCAAACTCTTCAGAATTAGAATCCTCATCTGTAGGTGGCCTCCTTGATAACCCATCAGGCATAGTAAAAGTTTTACCTGGTTTGTGTACCAGGTCAAAAGAAAAATGTTGAATAAATGCCACCCACCTAGTCATTGGAGCATTTGGAAGACTAGGTGTATTGATCATCTGAACCAAAGATTTTGCATCCACCTGCAGCTCAAAATGCTGCCCCCACAAAACCGTCTGTAGCTTCTTTAAAATTTTAGCTACGCCACACAATTCCAACTTAGGTTGAGAATACCTAGATTCCACCTCATTAAACACCACAGACTCATACCTTACTGGCCTGACCCTCCCAGTCTTATCCTCCTGAGACAAAACAGCACCAGCAGCAATATAACTTGAGTCCACTGCCAGATAAATCTTTCCAGCACCAACACCATAATCCAACTTGTGAAGAATTATATCTTCACCAACAACCTTTTTCAGCTTCTGAAAAGCCTCTTCACACTCTTCCATCCATTCCCAATCTGCATCTTTTCTGGTCAACCTTCTTAAAGGTGAAGCCAACAAAGAAAAATCCTTAATAAAAATCCTGACATATACACATACACCCAAAAATCCTCTGACTTCAGTAGTATTTTTAGGCCTTGGCCATGCCTGAATTTTATTAATCTTCTTCTTCGCCATAATCCTTCCCTCTTTACATACCACATGACCCAGAATTTCCAAAGCGGGAACACAACAACAGAATTTTGACCCTGAAATGGTCAAACCAGCCTCTTCAATCCTAAACAACACTCTCTCTAGAGTTATTGCATATTCCCACACAAACCTCCTTATTCCAGGGTTCTCCGATAACACCTCATTACCATAATCAGTGGATGGTCTTTTAATTCCACCATCATCAATAAAAATACCAGCATGAGTAGGAACCTCATCCTGCAAAATCCAAGCCATCTGTGCTTGATAAACTGCCACTGAATTAGTTGCTCCTTGAGGCAACCTAGTGATCTGAAATCTTCCCAAAGGAGTCTCAAAAGTTGTGAGAGGCCTTGAATCCGTATGGAGTTCCCTCTCATCATAACCACCCATAATATCACCCAAACCATAACACACCCTTCCAGCAAAAGCTTCAACAAAATCCTCTGCACTTGGCGGCATACCAGCATCCTTGATAGTGACTCTATTCAAGGCTCTAAGATCATGAACCACCCTCAACTTTCCATTCTGCTTCTTTACACAGAACACCGGACTTGAGTAACTGGATGTTGATTGTTCGTATAACCCAGTCCTGAATCTTTCCCTAACAATCTCTACAAAATCCTCTCGAATAGCGGCTGGAATCGGAATAGGTTTGATTTGCCAAGGTTCATGACAAACAACAGGAATCAAGTAAGGTTCCCCATAAGAGTGCTTCAATACACCCCTTTCCTCCTCAACAAATGCCACCGCTTTTTCCCTTAGCACAATAACGTGCAACAACAACTTCTTTTCTTCCTCAGACAACCACCCATCCGGACCAAAATTAACAACTTTCAATCTTTCCATGGTCACCCTCGCCGTCTCTACAAATTCTGGAGGATTCTTCACCAAAGGAGTACAGTACGGATCTCTTGACAAAGGAGGTCTCTTAAAAGGCGGTGTGGTAGCCTAAAGTTTAGTATGGCACCTAAGTACGTAAATGGAGTTATTACGGCATGCAAGATTGGTGTTATTATTTTTATATAAAAGGGTTTTATTTAATTTATTTGAGTTTAAAATATGAAGAAATTGGTCACGAGCGAATGCCTACGCAAAAGAAATTTATTTTACGGAGAAAAATTATTTTTACGGTCTGAAAAATTTATAAGTATCAAGTCGAGTCACTCAAGAACCTTGGGAAATTTTCCCAGAATTTTTACTATTTTTCTTATATTTTTAAATGAATTTTAAAGTTTTATAGAAATATTTACGTTTTCAGAAATTACTTAACTTCGATGAATTTTCACGGGGCAATTAGAGCTGCGCAGACTACGAAAGTTAGTTTGGTATGTAAAGGGGAAGTAGCTCTATTATGTGTAATTTTTTTAGATTTTTTATTATAGTTTTAAGGTTCTAATTGAGTCCGGAAGTCCGGACGGACTCCGCTTTGACTCCGTACGGGCTCCGGATTGACTCTGGAAGAGCTCTGGAGGGGAAAACTTAGGCACGTGACTAGGAATACTTAAGCGCTTCTCAAACTCAAAATTGAAGGGGGGGAAAAATCATACAGCTTAATTATTAACCACCACAGTCTCATTTTTTATTACTCAACAAATTAAATAAATTGTAATACCCTTATAACTTTATATTTTATATATAACATTTTAGAAATACTACTCAACAATTTAAATCACACTTCATACAGGGTATCTTTAGAAAGGTCTTCATCGCTGGGACTTGATTATTGCTGTCTCATAAAAATTCAAATTATTATAAAAACATAAAAGTCAATCTTTTCAGATCTTTCACTGGTACACCTTAATTGTTGTTATCAGTATTTCTTTTATCAACAGCCACTTTCTTTAAATCTCAATAAGCGTTAATTATTTTAGAGTTTCATTATTTTTATAAATCAGATCCAAGTAGATTGGTTAGCTTAGTGATTTAGAACACCTACTTTGTTATTTTTATTGGAAGGACGGGGTTTTCAGCTAAATCCACATATCTCCTCCGGATTCTGCTTACAGCAAGGCGACTGTAAGAGTTTACCTTACCATAGTTGGCGCCCAACGTGGGGTTCGATTTCTCTAGCTTTCTTTAAAAGACTTACTTGGATCAAGAACGTTATTAGCCTGCAAGAGGCTTATTTTCTGGAACTCTAATTGGATTTTTGTTATTGGCCTGCAAGAGGCTTGTTATTTTATCAATTGTTAACGCTTTTCATTACTTATTGGGATGTCTTCTTCTGCTGTTGCTTCTGGATCTTCTAACCCTCTTACTCCCTCAGTTAGAATTGTTTCTTGGGATGGCCCAAAGTTTGATGGGGAGGAGGTTAAATGGTTCATTAGCAGGTATGAAGCTGCTGCTGCTGTTGATGGTGCTTCTCATGTGGATATGGTGAAGCAAGTTAGGTTTTTTATTGCTGATAGGGAGATGGAAAAAGAGGTTATTGCTATGCAGGCATTTAAGGACAAGGATTGGGTTAAGCTTTCTAAAGCTATGGTTGATAGATGGGGTGTTAGGTTTACTATGATGGACCTCAATAAAATTGTTGGAGACTGGCAAGCAAAAGGTGGTGTTTCTTCTATGGCTGACTTCAAAAAGCTCTGTGTTCAGTTTGATGAAGTGGTGGAATATCTCATACTGGTGGACGAGTTAGTGCATGAGAACCAAGCAAAAGATTTGTTTTGGACAGCATTTAGCAGGGATATTCGTATGGACGTCTTGAAGGATCTTTCAAGAAAAGATTTGATGAAGGAACTGCCTAATGGTGAGCAGAAACTGCCGGCTCTGGAGGTTATCAAGGACAACATTCAAGCCCATCTAAAGTTATTGGCTTTGGACAAATATCAAGAGTCATGCACTCAATATGTTAGCAAGGTTAGCAAAGTTTTGGCCGAAAACAACGATATTATGGTCAAAGCGCAGGAGGCCAAGAAGGCTCAAATGGGATTACCTGCTGCTAAAGTTGAGGGTAATGTAGATAATAAGATGGTCGATCACCTGGCCGGTTTAACGAAACAATTAAAAATATTTGTTCAAGAAACCCAGAAGGCCAATAAGGCCCCAATTGCTTCTTCGTCGACATCAACTTCTTATCAGTCCAGAGGTTATGAACGTCGAAATTATAATGGCAATAATAACAGTAACCGCTTCCCAGGAAATGGGAGAAATGGTGGGAATGGTGGTAATGGATATAGAGGTGGCTACGATGAGCCAAAGGTGTGCTCCTATTGTAATAGGAGAGGGCACAGAGCAACAGTTTGTTTTGCTCTTGATAAGGATATGGATGCTGGGCGAGTTTTATTTGATGGTAAAGTTTATAAATTTCCTGATGGTTTGTTCATCTAGCCCAGTGATGGACAGTCTCCTTCTGATTTGGTCAGAAGAAGTTTAACGGCTGAAAGGAGAGCCAGATTTGAAGAGGTGACAGATGAAGATGTTAATGCCAAGAGTGGCAAAAATGGTAATGGTAATGGTGGTAAAGCTGACAAGGGCAAGGAGAAAGAGGTCAGTAAATCCACATTTTCTACTTCTTTTGGTGGTTTAGAGCTGGCAACGGTTGCCCAGGTGGAGGGTAGCTGTATGGCTGGTGAATACGATGTTAATGCTGCTAGAAGAGCAGCTGCTACTAAGGCGAAAAGTAGCATTCAGAGCCAATTGAGGGCTAATCCTGGCAAGGCCAATAACAAAGTGAACCCTTACTCTAAGGACAAGAATTCTAGTGCTCAAACTGCCGTCAACAAATTGAACCCTTACTCTAAGGACGAATTATATAAAATGCAAAAGGGGATTGCTGATATGGGGCCCCCTAGTTATGGCAAGTTTGATTTAAATGGTGAGCCTATGCCAGAGGATGATTCGGATTCTGAGGAGGACGTACCATTGGCGTCTCTACCCAGACCAAGTTTTAGCGGTCCCATCCCAATGGAGGGTGTAAGAAGGACTAGCGATGGATCAGGATTAGTGCAAGAAGCTGGTGACGGAGTTAGGGTTATAGAAAGTGAAGATGGCTCGGTTGGACCTCAAGAGGTACCCAGGGCCAAGGTTGTTAAATCAAAGGTCCAGTATGAGCGGCCAGTAGTTTCTGGTCAAGCTAATGCGATGGACGCAGTTTTGAATAGGGTGAATCAACTGCAGATTCCCTTATCTTTAGGGGAGTTATTTACGATTAGTCCGGCGCTTGCTGAAAAGCAAAAGAAGCATTTGACGAGGCGTCGGGTTTCCACTGGAGAGGTGGAATATATTTGTGAAAATGCTGAAAAGTTTGGTGAAGATGTAGATACGCATTTTTCCGCTCCCCTGGGTTACCTGGTGGTAACTCTAAATGGTAAAGAAGTAAAGGCCTTGGTCGATTGAGGGTCTCAAATTAATTTAATTTCATTGGAGCAAGCGACGAGTATAGGCTTGCCAATTAAAAGTGGAACTGGGGGAAACCTCAGAGGTATTGGAGGGCATGCAACAGAGCTGATGGGTACAGCTGAGCATGTCAGGTTAGGCATTGGTGGATCTGTTGGTAAGGTTCACTTTTATGTGGCCAGAGGAGCAGTCAAAACTGTTCTTGGTGGTCCTTTTTTGATGGATTTTGAGGCCAGGATAGGGTATCAAGCTGGCATGGGGATTAGTTTGGAGATCACTGGTGAAGATATGCGGAGGTTACATATGCGGTTAGCGCCTCCTGGAGATGAAGGTTGGGAAACACGGCCAAGGATTACTACTCTGTGCCAGTGTTGTGTTTGCACCAAGAAGCGGCATATTAAACGGACGGCTTCTGGTGAATTATGTTTGTTGGAAAGGGATGGTTGCCCTCATTTTTTGGGGTAGCAGGGGCTGATCACTCTAATGTTGTAATCTCTCCTCAGGATGAGATCCCGGATTGCAATAGGTCAGCTCACTTGGAGATAATTCAAGTGGATTCTCAATTATTTTCTGTTAATATTACTTTAGAGTGCAAATACGTTTTGGACTTTTCTATATGTTTATTGGATTTACCCGGTTTTTCTATTAAATTTAAAAACGGTGAAAAAGGCAAAATGGGCCAAATTAGGTTGGATAAAAATTGGAAGGGTATGTTTTCGGGCCTCCAGCAAGAGGTTAAACTGCAATTATCTCCTTCTATTCTGGACCTCCAGCAAGAGGTTAAACTGCAATTATCTCCTTCTATCACGGACCTCCAGCAAGAGGTTAAACTGCAATTATCTCCTTCTATCACGGACCTCCAGCAAGAGGGTAAACTGCAAATATCACATCAAAATCAAATAAAAAATCTTGGTATAATTAAAACACAAAAAAATAATTTTTGTGAAAATTCAATTCCAGTTCTCCAGCAAGAGGTTAAACTGCAATTATCTCCTTCGATTTTGGACCTCCAGCAAGAGGGTAAACTGCGAAAATCTTATCAAAATCCAATAAAAAATCTCAGTATAATTAAAACTCAAAAAAATAATTTTTGTGAAAATTCAATTCCGGTCCTCCAGCAAGAGGTTAAACTGCCGACTTTCTTTACGGGTGATTTACTGTTGGATAAGGGAAGCAAAGGTGTTGGAAAATCTGTTTATAAATTAGACGAGGGAAAGGAGAAAAGGGTAAAATTTAAAAATGAAATAAAATATTTTTCTAATTTTTCTTATTCTGCTTCTGGCGATGAAGAAGATTCATTTGATGAAAGTTTTAATGGCGATACAAAAGTAAATGATTTACTTCAAGCTTATTTAGATGTGGACGCAGCCAAATATAAGAAAGTAGCAAATAAAGTTTGACCTATTAATGAACCGCTACCTGCTGAATTAAATCCACCTTTGAGAAGACCAAGGTTATCAAGAGATCCTTATGAAAGTCCCTTGGTAAAGAATCCGCCTGAATTTTCTGAGACGTCAAGAATCACTTTTGAGAGACTGGGTGTTGTTAATTTTGGACCTGATGGTTGGTTGTCTGGAGAAGAGAAGAAGTTGTTGTTGGATGTGATGGTCAAGCGAGAGAAGGCCATTGCTTTTGTAGAAGAGGAGAGGGGTGTGTTGAAGCATTCCTATGGGGAGCCTTACAAGATTCCTGTGGTATGTCATGAACCGTGGCAGCAGAAACCGATTCCTATTCCGGCTGCATTGAAAGAAGCTTATATTGAAGTTGTCAGAGAACGGATACGCACTGGACTGTATGAGCAATCAACGTCAAGTTATTCTAGTCCGGTATTTTGTATCAAGAAACCGAATGGCAAGCTTAGAGTTGTTCATGATCTTAGGGAATTAAATAGGGTTACAATAAAGGATGCTGGGATACCGCCTAGTGCTGAGGAGTTTGTTGAAGCATTTGCAGGGAGAGTGTGTTATGGTTTGGGAGATATTATGGGTGGATATGATGAGAGAGAGTTACATCCAGACTCAAGACCTCTCACTACATTCGATACACCACTTGGACGTTTACAGTTAACAAGATTACCTCAAGGAGCAACAAATTCGGTTGCAGTTTATCAAGCCCAGATGGCTTGGATCCTTCAAGATGAAATTCCACAATATGCTGGAATCTTTATAGATGATGGAGGAATTAAGGGACCAACAACCGACTATGATAACCAGGTGTTGGAAGAGAATCCCGGGATACGCAAATTCATTTGGGAGTTTGCAATTACTTTAGAAAGAATCTTGTTTCGAATTGAAGAGGCTGGTTTAACTATTTCAGGTTCAAAATTTTCATGTTGTGTGCCAGCCTTAGAAATATTAGGCCATGTGGTATGTAGAGAGGGTAGGATTATGTCCAAGAAGAAAGTTAACAAAATTCAGTCCTGGCCAAGACCCAAGAATACAACCGAAGTTAGAGGGTTTTTAGGCGTTTGCATATATGTTAGAATGTTTATTAAGGACTTTTCTTCATTGGCAGCTCCATTGAGACGGTTAACGAGAAAGGATGCAGACTGGGAGTGGGATGAAGAGTGTGAGAAGGCGTTTGTGAAGTTGAAGGAGGTTTTAGGGAAGGATTTAGTCCTGCACAAGTTGGATTATGGAAAAGGAGCTGGCAGAATTTATTTAGCAGTCGATTCAAGTCAGGTTGCAGCTGGGGCAGTTTTGTCTCAGATGGATAAAGCTGGTTACATCAGGCCAGTTAGGTATGAATCTGTAGTATTTACTGAGGTTGAATCAAGATATTCACAACCAAAATTGGAATTATGTGGTGTGGCGAAAATACTGAAGAAACTTCAGCATATTTTGTGGGGGCAACATTTTGAGTTGCAAGTGGATGCGAAATCGTTAATCCAGATGATTAATTCCCCAAGTTTACCGAACGCACCCATGACGAGATGGGTAGCTTTTATTCAACATTTTTCGTTCGATTTAGTTCATAAGCCTGGCAAAACTTTTACTATGCCAGATGGTTTATCAAGGAGACCACCCACTGAAGAAGATTCAGACTCAGAAGAGTTCGATGAAGTTATACCTATTATCAAAGCCAACACTAAAGGAGCTGAAGACTTTCCATACCTCCCCCATGAGGTTAAACTGGCAGGACTATTGTGTTTAGATTATGGTGATGATGACCTCCACCAAGAGGATAAACTGGAAAATAGTTTTTATGATAATAAAGGTGTTGGAAAAGGTGTAGATAAATTTGGTAGAGAGGAGGTAGAAGAAGATGTGGTGTATGTAGAGGAAAATGGATTGGTAGTGTGGGATAGTAGTAATTTAAGGAATGGTGTATATGTTGGAGAATTAGAGAATTTATATAAAAGGGTGGATAAAGAGAAAGAGGTATTTTCGAATACGGTTTACGAAGGATCCAAAGGTTCAGAAGAAAAACGTCGACATAGCTCGATTAAAGATTTATTTAGGGGTCAACAATTATTGGCTCATTCATGTGCAGGTGATATTGGTGATAGAGAAGTCCCTATTGATGTTATATTAATCGATTTTCAAGATGAAGTCTGGGGTCAGACTGGTTTTTATTTTTTGTTAGTCAAATATTTGTTGACTTTAGAGAGGCCAGAAGATTGTGAAGACGATGAATGGGTGGCTATCAAGAGGAAGTCATCTACGTTTTACCTATCTGGTCGACGTTTAATGAGGAGAAGGTATCCAAATCCTCAAGTAGTTATAACTCAACAGAAGGGGCAAGAATTAGTTTTGAAATCACTGCATGAAGATCTCGGGCATAGAGGCGTTGGAGAAACGTTTAGAAGAATTTCTGATCGATTTTGGTGGCCTGGCATGAAGATGGCTGTTAAACAGTGGGTTCAGTCATGCGAAGAATGTCAAAGACGAAGTTATTTAAGGCCAAAAGAACCTGGACGCGCAACCGGTGAATATACGCTCTTTGGGAGAGTTAGTTTAGATGCCGTTCATATAAAAGAGGGACGGTATAAATATTTAATTGTGGCCAGAGATGATTTATCTGGTTGGGTAGAGGCAGCGCCTCTTATTAATTTAACTGCCAAAAATGTGGCAGAATTTTTTTTGAATAATTGGGTGTATTGATATGGAGTGATGAAATTGGTGACGGTAGATGGAGGTCCTGAATTTGGGACAGAGTTTAAAGAGGCCGTATTGAAAGTTGGATCAAAGGTTAGGGTAGCAACCCCATATTATCCCGAAGCTGAAGGCATGGTTGAAAGAGGGCATCAAGTTATTAAGGATGCTTTAGTTAAAATGTGTGGGACAAGTGCCAAAAAGTGGAGGCACTATTTACCTTTAGTTTTATTTGCTGATCAAATCACTGCCAAAAGGACGACCGAATTTTCACCTTATGAACTTGTTTTTGGACAGAAAGCAGTTTTACCGGTTGATTTAGAAGCTGAATCATATCTTGGAGTTGACTGGGACACGGTCAAAACTACTGAAGAATTATTGTGTGCAAGAATGATGCAGCTAGAAAAGAAAGAAGAATATTTAGAAAAGGCATATTTGCGGATGATGAAGATCAGAAATCAATCAGTCAGATATTGGGATGAGCGGTTGGCACATCGATTAAGGAAACCTTTGAACCCAGGAGATATGGTCCTGGTGTATAATAGGAGTTTGGAAAGTCAATGGGGAAAGATGTTTGCAGATAGGTGGAATGGACCGTATAAAATCAAGGAGCAAGTTTCCGGCGGTTCATATGTGCTAGAAGAGTTGGATGGAGTAGTATTAAAGAAGAGGGTAGCAGCCAATCAAGTGAAACGGTTCTATCCTAGAGGCACCAGGAGTGCCGAAGTCTAACTCCAAAATGAGGATAAACTATGATATCTATGAAACTTTATGGATTCCTCCGCAATGAGGATAAACTATGACATTTATGAAATTATATGGACGAACTCCGAAATGAGGATAAACTACAATTTTAATGACTTTTATTAAATTTATACCTCCGCAACGAGGATAAACTATGATATCAACAAAATTTCATGAATACCTCCGCAACGAGGATAAACTATCTTTTTTTTATCAAATAATTTACTATCGTTACACTGCATATGGGCAACAAAACTGTGATGAAACATAACGAAATACGAGAAAACCTTCATTGAAAATTTTCAAAATTTAAAATTCTTAAAATATGGGTGAAGATAGTGTTGGAAAAATTTTAAAATTTATTGGAAGAAGTGTTCACAGGGGAACCTTCTTAATTAAATATTGGCAAGTGTGGGGGTAATTGATGGGCTGGCTGCTCTATACACAATTACCCCATAATGTTTGTTTCCAAAATTTTCCCTGTTTCTAGTTGAATCCTGGCTTTGTCTTTTAATTTTAGGAAGTCCACTAAGACTATAAACTGGAACGAATCAAGAGACACCGCTCTCAACGCCGGATTCAAGATTTTTTTTATTTTTTTTTTGATTTTTTATGTTAGATTGTGATTTCTTTTCTTTAATATATATTATGAATTAATGTAAAGGTGATGCTCACTGGTGGTCTCTAATCATTTTTATAAATTGGAGGGAGCCCACCCAGTGATCATCATTATAAAAATTATCTTCTAAAAACTTTCATTTATTTTCTTTTCTTTTCAATTTCTCAAAATTGTGTAACCACATCAAGTTGCACTTGGATGTGGGTATGATGTCGAGGGTACGGCTCATCAAATGGCCGGGGGGCATCTTTTAAAATTTTATTTAAAAAAAAAAAATTTTTTTTATTACTTTTTTTATTTTTCTTTTCACATTCGTTTATCTTTCTTTAAAAATAAAATTTTAACTTTTATCTCAAAACTATCTTTTTTTAAAAAAAAAAATTAAAATTAAAAAAAAAAAAAATCTTTTATTTTATATGGTAAAAAAAAAAAATAATAATAATAATAAAATAAATTAAAAATAAAAATAAAAATAAATAAAAATCACAAAAAAAAAATAAAAATAAAAAATAAAAAAAAAATAAATAAATAAAAATAATAAAAGGTATTTTAGTTTTAGGTAGTTTAGATGTTTATATTTTATTTTTCAAACATTATTCAAGAAAGCTATATACCAGGAAGAACACCATCAAGGGTTGTTATCTTTTGAAGAATCGAAATTAGAAAATTTAGAAGGACCTTGATCGATTTCCTGGGATTCGAATCTTATTTCACGGTCACGATAGTGTTGAAGCCAGTTGGCTGTTTTGAAAAGGTCTCTTAACAGTTGCTCTCTCATCCAAGATTCTGATCTATCAGAGGGCAGGTATCGTTGGAAATAAGCGATAAGGTTATTAAAATTAGCAAAAAGCTTTTCAGACACTAGGTGAATTGGAACTCTAGGGAAGCTTGGATTAGGTTCTGGTAGTTCATAAGCAGAATATGAAATTGGAGAACCGGTGGATGCTTATCAAATTAAAATATCAGCAAATTAAAACCTGAAGATTAAGAAAATAAAAAGAGACAACTAACCTGTGTCAACACTATCATGATCATAGATAAATGGCTTACTTGGTAATGGAGTGGGATTTTTTATGTTTAGAAAAGGATTTTTTATTTTTGATAGATGAGGAGGACTGGTGTTGGATTTGGTGTTTGAAGTAGATGTTCTGGGCCTTTTGGATGATACAAGAGAAGATGAAGACTGCTGGCTATTATAGGACCTTTTGTGCTTCAAGATGTTGGAAGAAGGAGAAGAATTGTTAGAAGGTTGAAGCATGGCCCTGGGAGCAGCAAGAGTTCTTGGGGGAGTAGCAGCAAGTCTAGATTGGAGAGAAGGACCCAGAGGATTAGGTGATGGAGAAAGATTTAAATAGGCTGATGGAGAAAAAGGGATGGGATCTTTAGAGGTTGATGGAATAGGGGGTGGAGTAGAAGGTGAAGAAGAAGGAAGAGGTTTGCAGAAGGCGGCAAAGCTAGTAGCAGTGATGGGGAAAGAACCACAGTTCAAGCCAGAACATTTTCTTTTCTTCTCATAGCAGGATAAACAGGCCCTGTTATAAGTGTGCTTTTGCCAGTTAAAAGAGAAGATACATTCCCTATGGGTGAAGGCACAGTATTTGCAAGATTGATCAGCTGAAGCAATGAAGTCAGAAGGTTTCATCTTGTTAGGAGATATTTTTTTGAAGAAGAAAACTTGAAACTAGGATGAAGAAAGCTGGTGGCAAAATCTGGGTTCAAGGATAGAGAAGTTGTTAGGTCCACCAAGACCCTAAACTGGACTATTATCAAGCTGTTGGGTCCACCATGACCTTAAACTGGATTTCTTATCGATTAAATGTTTGGTCCACCATGACTTTAAACTGGTAGTTCATTCATTGTTTAGTCCACTATGACTTTAAACTGGAAAATTAATATCTGCAGGATAATTCAACATTCATTGGACCACTATGGCCTTATACTGGATTACTTGTCAATCAAATGTTTGGTCCACTATGACATTAAACTGGATTATCAAATTTATTCAATCTTTGGTCAAGCCTAGGCCTTACTTAGGAATATATCAAGATATTTATGCACCTAAACAATCTTTGGTCCACCAAGACCATAAACTGGCAATCGATTATATGTTTGGTCCACCAAGTCTTTAAACTGGAATGTCAATCTTGTTTGGATAACTCAATTCAATCTTTTAATTTATCACTGTCCACTAAGACTCTAAACTGGTTATTCAATTATTTCTGGAATTGGGTGCTGATAAGCTTTAGGAGGTTAAAATTTTAGGTGGTGATGATGCTATGGAAAGCATAATGGTTAATTAGGTGAAATTTGTGGCGCTTTAACATGGTCTAAAGTTAATATTATTATTGAAAGCCTGGCAAAAGTATTTTATGGGTTTGCTGTATAGCAAAGTTTGAAAATTGTGATGAAGGAATCAGAAGTTAGGATGGTAGTTGGATTTTAGGGAATGATTTTTTTTAGTGCCTCATAGTTAGGCCATTTTTTTGGTGTGAAGCTTGGAGGACCTTATGGCGAGATTGGAATCATAGAATTTGGCTCAGTGGGGGGCCCTATGAGGTTGGAATCAGGAGTATTCGGCTCATAGGAAGATCCACTCTCTCAATGCTGTGACAAGAAGGAAGACTGGTATATGGGAGTCTGAAGGGATTCAAACCTTGCTCTCAGTAGTGGAATCATCACAAGATTTATATTATTTTATTTTATGTTATATCAAGCCAGAGAAGAAAGAAAACATCATTTATGTTGAAGATTTAAAAGAAGACCAGCTAAAACAAATTTATCAAATTACTTTATTGGAAAAGATAATTCTTTTGGAATTGCTCAACCACTTATGCAAAGTTTTACGAATGGGGACATTCTCAATTGGAGGGAGGATGTGGTAGCCTAAAGTTTAGTATGGAACCTAAGTACATAAATGGAGTTATTACAGCATGCAAGATTGGTGTTATTATTTTTATATAAAAGGGTTTTATTTAATTTATTTGAGTTTAAAATATGAAGAAATTGGTCACGAGCGAATGCCTACACAAAAGCAATCTATTTTACAGAGAAAACTTATTTTTACGGTCTGAAAAATTTATAAGTATCAAGTCGAGTCACTCAAGAACCTTGGGAAATTTTCCTAGAATTTTTACTATTTTTCTTATATTTTTAAATGAATTTTAAAGTTTTATAGAAATATTTACATTTTCAGAAATTACTTAACGTCGATGAATTTTCACGGGGTAATTAGAGCTGCGCAGACTACGAAAGTTAGTTTGGTATGTAAAGGGGAAGTAGCTCTATTATGTGTAATTTTTCTAGATTTTTTATTATAGTTTTAAGGTTCTAATTGAGTCCGGAAGTCCGGACGGACTCTGTACGGGCTCCGGATTGACTCTGGAAGAGCTCTGGAGGGGAAAACTTAGGCACGTGACTAGGAATAATTAAGCGCTTCTCAAACTCAAAATTGAGGGGGGGGGAAAAATCATACAGCTTAATCATTAACCACCACAGTCTCATTTTTTATTACTCAACAAATTAAATAAATTGTAATACCCTTATAACTTTATATTTTATATATAACATTTTAGAAATACTACTCAACAATTTAAATCACACTTCATACAGGGTATCTTTAGAAAGGTCTTCATCGCTGGGACTTGATTATTGCTGTCTCATAAAAATTCAAATTATTATAAAAACATAAAAGTCAATCTTTTCAGATCTTTCACTGGTACACCTTAATTGTTGTTATCAGTATTTCTTTTATCAACAGCAACTTTCTTTAAATCTCAATAAGCGTTAATTATTTTAGAGTTTCATTATTTTTATAAATCAGATCCAAGTAGATTGGTTAGCTTAGTGATTTAGAACACCTACTTTGTTATTTTTATTGGAAGGACGGGGTTTTCAGCTAAATCCACATATCTCCTCCGGATTCTGCTTACAGCAAGGCAACTGTAAGAGTTTACCTTACCATAGCGGATTCAAGCCCACAGGCATAGGCTCATTGACAGGCCTAATCTTCTGCGCTACCTTCTTATACTTTGCCGCTCCACCTTCAACTTGAGGGATCTTCAGGAAATCTTCACCACCAGACCTGGAACAAAAACCAAGGGTTTCCCCATTGCTCACATGCGTGGCCAAGGTAATGTTTTTGAAAGGTGTAGAAGAAACCCTAGCGGTGCACAATTGGGAGGACTTACTTTTACACCCCAATCTCACCACTCCAAAACTTTTCCGCAATTCCACATCTTCATCCTCACTTCCAACTTCCAAATCTTCAAATCTTGATTCATCTTCTGAATCACATCTTCTAAAATTGTGCAGTTTATCCTCATGCTGGAGGTCCAAAAATTGATCTTGATGATCTTCTTTCTTCAAAATTTTCTGCAGTTTAACCTCATGCTGGAGTCCCAAAAATAGATCTTGACAATCTTCACAAAAATATTTTGCATCTTCTTTCTTCATTATCTTCAGATTTTTTTCTTGATTTTCATGAATTATCTTGAAATTTTTATGTTCATTTCTTGAGTTTTCTTCTGTCCTACAAAAATAACCAGGGGTTTCCCCAATGCTCACAGGTGTGGCCCAGGTAATGTTTTTGAAAGGTGTAGAAGAAACCCTAGCGGTGCACAATTGGGAGGACTTACTTTTAGACCCCAATCTCACCGCCCCAAAACTTTTCCGCATATCTTTCAATAAAGATATATAACCAATCTTCTTCTTTAAACTTGAATTAAAAATAATTAAGAATCTTGAGAGAGAACAGAGACTTGATAAAAAACTTGATGAATACTTGCAGAGAAGAGAAACATTAAAAAGAGAAAGTTGAAAATCCACTTTGTATATCTCCAAGGGAGCTGACCTACTACAACCTGAGATTTCCTCATCTTGGGGAGAGGTTGTAGCACTAGGGTGATCAGCCCTCATTACTCTAAAAAAGACAGACTCTCGATAGAGCCTGAGCCGCACTCCAAAAAACCAGAGGCAGCACCCACTTCCTTCCTTCTCCTGCAGCAGTCCATGCACTGGCACATTGAAGATAAACCAGGCCTAGTCTCCCAACCATCCTCTCCAGGGGATGATAACCTCATGTGAAGCCTCCTTTCATCTTCACCAGTCAACACCAAACTGATTCCCAAATCAAATTGATAACCTATTCTTGCCTGAAAATCCATCAAGAATGGCCCACCCAAAACTGCTTTTACATTACCTTTAGCAATGTAAAAATGAACCTTCCCTGAGGCTCCTCCAACATCTAACTTCAAAAACTCTGAAGTTCCAACCAATTCAGTGACATGGCCACCGATCCCTCTCAAATTCCCACCAATACCAGTTTTGATGGGGAGGCCCATATGAGTTGCCTCAAACAAAGAAATCAGGTTTATCTGAGAACCTGAATCCACCAATGCCCTTGCCTCCCTGCCATTCAGAGTGACATTGACATATCCCAGAGGAGCAGAAAAATGAGTTTCCAACCCCTCACCAAACTTTTCAGCAGAATCACAAATGTATTCTACCTCACCAGAAGAAACCCTTCTCCTGGTCAACAACTTCTTCTGCCTATCAGCCAACCCTGGACTGATAGCATACAATTCCGCATAAGATAGGGAAACCTGACCCTTGTTCATCCTTTCCAGAACAGAGTCCATAACATTAACTTGACCAGACACTACTGGCCTCTCAAAGTGAGCTCTTTGCTTCACCACCTTGGTCCTAGAAGATTCTTGAGGATTAGCACCACCAACAGATTTACCATTAACAGGAACCAAACCAGATCCCTCACCAGAACCTCTGACTCCAACAGGCTTTGGCAATGAAGCCAAAGGGACATCCTCCTCGGAGTCAGAATCCACCTCCATTGGCATTGGCTCACCATTCAGGTCCAATGCACCAAAACTGGGGGGGCCAATGTCAGCCATACCCTTCTGCATCTTGTACAGCTCCTCTTTGCTGTACCTCTTCCTAGCTGCACTCAGCTTAGGATCACCCTTTGAAGCATTTGGCTTTGGTTGGGCCTGAGAACTGCTCTTAGGCCTACCAACCTTCCCTGCTTCCACATCATAAACACCAGCTAAGCATTCACCACTTGAATGTCCACCACAAGAATACAACTCCAAACCACCAAAGGAAGTAGAAAAAGAGACCTTATTGAACTCCTTCCCCTTTCCCTTGACATCCTCATCTACCTTAACAGAAGACTTCCCCTGATCAGGAATCTCCTCAAACCTTGGCCTCCTTTGATTGAGACCACCCCTTCTCCTGACCAAATCAACAGGAGCCTGCCCCTCACTGGGCTTCACAAAAGAACCGTCAGGGAACTTAAAAACCCTGCCATCAAACTCCACTTTTCCTTCAGACACATCTCTGTTCAGTGCCCAACAATCATTGGACCTGTGCCCCCTCCTACTGCAATAAGAGCAAACCCAAGGATCACTCCTACCAGCCCTCCTTTCAAAATCTCTTGGCTGAGAAGGTGCCTTATTAACCTTCTTGGCCTCCTGGACAAAAATGTGCAGCTGTTTTGTCAGATCAGCCAGCTGCTCCACCATTGGGTCCCTCTCCTTTTTGGGAACCTGCACCAAATTTTTCTCCTCCTTCTTCTCCCTAACGTCCTCTTCAGCCAAAGCCTCACTGACTTTGCTGACATACTTGGCACACCCCTCCTGATAGGTGTCCACAGCCAATAACTTCAAATGGGCCTCAACAGCCTCCTTCACCTTATCCAAGGCAGGCAACTTCTGATCACCATTAGAAAGAGTCTTCATCAATTCCTTTCTTGACAACTCCTTCAACACATCCATCCTGACATCTCTAGCCAGGGCAGACCAAAAAACATCCTTGGCAGAATTTTCATGTGCCAGCTCCTCCACTTCCACCAAATATTCCACCACAGGATCAAACTGTAGCAGAAACTTCCTGTAACTATGTAAGTTACCAACACCACCATAAGATTGCCATTCACTGACAACCTTGTTCAGATCCACCATAGTGAACGGTAGGAAGCACCATCCACTCCAGCAGCAGTTTCATACTTCTCTAGAAACCACTTGACATCCTCCCCATTAAACTTGGTACCATCCCAAGTTTTAATTCTCACACACTCCCTAACCACCACAGAAGGAGGACCATCCCCCCCACTGACAGTCACCACAGGAATTGAGGAACCAGAAGCCATTCCTCCAGTCCAAAACACCAAAAAGAGCCAACCAAAGCAAACAGAGATTCCAAAGAACTAGCAAGTTCTACCCCACGTTGGGCGCCAGAAATGTAGACAATCCTATAGTACTAGCTATAGGCATTGACCAAGGGAGTTGGAGAAAAACCAGAGATAAAATCCCCTGTCCCTTTAGAAAAATAGAGTGAGATTTACTTGCTAAAGTAAGTTGGTTCCTGTTTTGCTAAAGCTCCTGTTTAACACACTTGACTGCTTGATGAGCCAAGAAAGTAGTCCCCAGATAGACTACCAGACCAAAGAACTGAAATGTAGAACAAAGTTCACACCAGAGACAGCAAAGATACTTGATGTAGGCTGCAAATCCACACCAGAGACAGCAATAATACTTGCTATAGCTTGCAAGACTATAACAGAGAAAACAGTTGCTAAAGTTAAGTTAAATGAAGAACTTACTTGCAACAAACACAGCCAATTGTGGCCAGAAAACAGTGGAAACTGAGTGAGGAACAATGAGATCACCTCCGGATGGTTGTATGATGATTAAGGTTGCCCCAAACTGTCTTATTCACTATGTACACACAGACCACTAACTAAGAGCCCATGCGCACCCACCAATCTGGCGCCTGTACCTGCCAAATTGCATAAAAAACCCTCCTGGAGCGCTCCCCAACCTCCTAAAACAGAGGCGGTCAGGCCTCCCGACGTCGGAGATGCTGCCTGAAGCAGCCCAGCCTCCCTGAAGCCAGAAAACCAATAAAAACCACTAATCTACTTAGAAAAATTAGCTACAACTACTAAAACCTTTAAAACACGGAATTTCACTATAACAACATTGAGACATGAAATATAGAGAACAATTAGCTCTATCCAATGGTACCAAGCACTTAACCCTAAGACTTAAGGTTAGCCCGTAAAACACGAAAAACAAAATTAAACAGCAATCTTTTATAAATGAAAAATGAGGAAATGACCCCTTAAAACTCAGAATATGAAAAATGTCTACAAGACATAAAATATAGAGAAAAACCAGGGCTATCCAATGATAGTACCCACATACCCGCAGACCCAATATCCACTGAATAAAACCAGAAAAATACCAAATTCCTTAACAGATGTCAATTAAGACATGCACAAACAGCGCAAAATCACACAACAAAGGCCCCTGCCAATGTTGGAAGACCACAACGTCTTGAAAAGTAGCCAGTTTAAAGTCTTGGAGGACTAAACAGATGTCTTGAAGTAAAATCCCATAGGTATTGAGTTCCCCTAGACCCTGTTTCCTGTCTAAACTAAATTAATAAAACTAAAAAGAATGAAGACTGAAAAATAAAACTAAGAAATATAATAATAATTTTTGATTTAATTAATTAATTTTTTTATTTATTTTATTATTTTATTTTTATTTTTATTTTTATTTTTTTTATTTTTTATTTATTTATTTTTTTTTAATTATTATTATTATTATAATTTTTATTTTATTTTATTTTATTTTAAATTTTAATTTTAATTTTTTTAATTTAAAATAAAAGATTTTAAAAAAGATGGTTTTAAAATAAAAGTTAAAATTTAATTTTTAAAGAAAGATAAACGAATGTGAAAAGAAAGATAAAAAAAAGTAATAAATAAAATTTCAAAATAAAATTTTAAAATATGCCCCCCAGCCATTTGATGAGCCGTACCCTCGACATCATACCCACATCCAAGTGCAACTTGATGTGGTTACACAATTTTGAGAATTTGAAAAGAAAGAAAATAAATGAAAGTTTTTAGAAGATAATTTTTATAATGATGATCACTGGGTGGGCTCCCTCCAATTTATAAAAATGATTAGAGACCACCAGTGAGCATCACCTTTACAATAATTCATAATATATATTAAAGAAAAGAAATCACAATCTAACAAAAAAAAATCAAAAACAAAATAAAATAAAAAGAATCTTGAATCCAGCGTTAAGAATGGTGTCTCTTGATTCATTCCAGTTTATAGTCTTAGTGGACTTCCTATAATTAAAAGACAAAGCCAGGATTCAACTAGAAACAGGGAAAATTTTGGAAACAAACATTATGGGGTAATTGTGTATAGAGCAGCCAGCCCATCAATTACCCCCACACTTGCCAATATTAAATTAAGAAGGTTCCCCTGTGAACACTTCTTCCAATAAATTTTTATAATTTTCCAACACTATCTTCACCCATATTTTAAGAATGTTAAATTTTGAAAATTTTCAAAGAAGGTTTTCTCGCATTTCGTTATGTTTCATCACAGTTTCGTCGCCCATTTGCAGTGTAACGAGAGTAAAGTATTTTGATAAAAAGAAGATAGTTTATCCTCGTTGCGGAGGTCAATAAAATTTGATAAATGTCATAGTTTATCCTCATTGCGGAGGGATCCATAAAATTTTGTTGATATCATAGTTTATCCTCATTGCGGAGGTATCCATAAAATTTCGTTGATATCATAGTTTATCCTCATTGCTGAGGAAGACTTTGGCACTCCTGGTGCCTCTAGGATAGAACTGCTTCACTTGATCAGCCGCTACCCTCTTCTTCAATTCAACTCCATCCAACTCTTTTAACACATATGAACCGCCAGAAACTTGCTCCTTAATTTTATACGGTCCCTTCCACCTATCTGCAAACATCTTTCCCCACTGACTTTCCAAACTCCTATTATACACCAGGACCATATCACCTGGGTTCAAAGGTTTCCTTAATCGATGTGCCAACCGCTCATCCCAATATCTGACTGATTGATTTCGGATCCTCATCATCCGCCAATATGCCTTTTCTAAATATTCTTCTTTCTTTTCTAGCTGCATCATTCTTGCACACAATAATTCATCAGTAGTTTTGACCATGTCCCAGTCAACTCCAAGATATGATTCAGCTTCTAAATCAACCGGTAAAACTGCTTTCTGTCCAAAAACAAGTTCATAAGGTGAAAATCCGGTCGTCTTTTTGGCAGTGATTCGATCAGCAAATAAAACTAAAGGTAAATAGTGCCTCCACTTTTCGGCACTTGTCCCACACATTTTAACTAAAGCATCCTTAATAACTTGATGCCCTCTTTCAACCATGCCTTCAGCTTCAGGATAATATGGGGTTGCTACCCTAACCTTTGATCCAACTTTCAATACGGCCTCTTTAAACTCTGTCCCAAATTCAGGACCTCCATCTACCGTCACCAACTTCATCACCCCATACATATATACCCAATTATTCAACAAAAATTCTGCCACATTTTTGGCAGTTAAATTAATAAGAGGCGCTGCCTCTACCCAACCAGATAAATCATCTCTGGCCACAATTAAATATTTATAACGTCCCTCTTTTATATGAACGGCATCTAAACTAACTCTCCGAAAGAGCGTATATTCACCAGTCGCGCGTCCAGGTTCTTTTGGCCTTAAATAACTTTGTCTTTGACATTCTTTGCATGACTGAACCCACTGTTTAGCAGCCATCTTCATTCCAGGCCACCAAAATCGATCAGAAATTCTTCTAAACGTTTCTCCAACACCTCTATGTCCGAGATCTTCATGCAGTGATTTCAAAACTAATTCTTGCCCCTTCTGTTGAGTTATAACTACTTGAGGATTTGGATACCTTCTCCTCATTAAACATTGACCAGATAGGTAAAATGTAGATGACTTCCTCTTGATAGCCACCCATTCATCGTCTTCACAATCTTCTGGCCTCTCTAAAGTCAACAAATATTTGACTAACAAAAAATAAAAACCAGTCTGACCCCAGACTTCATCTTGAAAATCAATTAATATAACATCAATAGGGACTTCTCTATCACCAATATCACCTGCACATGAATGAGCCAATAATCGTTGACCCCTAAATAAATCTTTAATCGAGCTATGTTGACGTTTTTCTTCTGAACCTTTGGATCCTTTGTAAACTGTATTTGAAAATACCTCTTTCTCTTTATCCACCTTTTTATTTAAATTCTCTAATTCTCCAACATATACACCATTCCTTAACTTACTACTATCCCACACTACCAATCCATCTTCCTCTACATACACCACATCTTCTTCTACCTCCTTTCTACCAAATTTATCTACACCTTTTCCAACACCTTTATTAACATAAAAACTATTTTACAGTTTATCCTCTTGGTGGAGGTCATCATCACCATAATCTAAACACAATAATCCTGCCAGTTTAACCTCATGGGGGAGGTATGGAAAGTCTTCAGCTCCTTTAGTGCTGGCTTTGATAATAGGTATATCTTCATTGAACTCTTCTGAGTCTGAATCTTCTTCAGTGGGTGGTCTCCTTGATAAACCATCTGGCATAGTAAAAGTCTTGCCAGGCTTATGAACTAAATCAAAAGAAAAATGTTGAATAAAAGCTACCCATCTTGTCATGGGTGCGTTCGGTAAACTTGGGGAATTAATCATCTGGATTAATGATTTTGCATCCACTTGCAACTCAAAATGTTGCCCCCCCACAAAATATGCTGAATTTTCTTCAGTATTTTTTCCACACCACATAATTCCAATTTCGGTTGAGAATATCTTGATTCTACCTCAGTAAATACTACAGATTCATACCTAACTGGCCTGATGTAACCAGCTTTATCCATCTGAGACAAAACTGCCCCAGCTGCAACCTGACTTGAATCAACTGCTAAATAAATTCTGCCAGCTTCTTTTCCATAATCCAATTTTCGCAGGACTAAATCCTTCCCTACAACCTCCTGCAACTTCACAAACGCCTTCTCACACTCTTCATCCCACTCCCAGTCTGCATCCTTTCTCGTTAACCGTCTCAATGGAGCTGCCAATGAAGAAAAGTCCTTGATAAACATTCTAACATATACGCAAACGCCTAAAAACCCTCTAACTTCGGTTGTATTCTTGGGTCTTGGCCAGGACTGAATTTTGTTAACTTTCTTCTTGGACATAATCCTACCCTCTCTACATACCACATGGCCTAATATTTCTAAGGCTGGCACACAACATGAAAATTTTGAACCTGAAATAGTTAAACCAGCCTCTTCAATTTGAAACAAGATTCTTTCTAATGTAATTGCAAACTCCCAAATGAATTTGCGTATCCCGGGATTCTCTTCCAACACCTGTTTATCATAGTCGGTTGTTGGTACCTTAATTCCTCCATCATCTATAAAGATTCCAGCATATTGTGGAATTTTGTCTTGAAGGATCCAAGCCATCTGAGCTTGATAAACTGCAACCGAATTTGTTGCTCCTTGAGGTAATCTTGTTAACTGTAAACGTCCTAGTGGTGTATTGAATGTAGTGAGAGGCCTTGAGTCCGGATGTAACTCTCTCTCATCATATCCACCCATAATATCTCCCAAACCATAACACACTCTCCCTGCAAACGCTTCAACAAACTCCTCAGCACTAGGCGGTATCCCAGTATCCTTTATTGTAACCCTATTTAATTCCCTAAGATCATGAACAACTCTAAGCTTGCCATTCGGTTTCTTGATACAAAATACCGGACTAGAATAACTTGACGTTGATTGCTCATACAGTCCAGTGCGTATCCGTTCTCTGACAGCTTCAATATAGGCTTCCTTTAATGCAGCCGGAATAGGAATTGGTTTCTGCTGCCACGGTTCATGACATACCACAGGAATCTTGTAAGGCTCCCCATAGGAATGCTTCAAAACACCCCTCTCCTCTTCTACAAAAGCAATGGCCTTCTCTAACTTGACCATCACATCCAACAACAACTTCTTCTCTTCACCAGACAACCAACCATCAGGTCCAAAATTAACAACACCCAGTCTCTCAAAAGTGATTCTTGATGTCTCAGAAAATTCAGGCGGATTCTTTACCAAGCGACTTTCATAAGGATCTCTTGATAACCTTGGTCTTCTCAAGGGTGGATTTAATTCGGCAAGTAGCGGTTCATTAATAGGTCGAACTTTATTTGCTACTTTCTTATATTTGGCTGCGTCCACATCTAAATAAACTTGAGGTAAAACATTTTCTTTTGTATCGCCATTAAAAATTTCATCAAATGAATCTTCTTCATCATCAGAATCGGAATAAGAAAAATTAGAAAAATATTTTATTTCATTTTTAAATTTTACCCTTTTCTCCTTTCCCTTGTCTAATTTATAAACAGATTTTCCAACACCTTTGCTTCCCTTATCCAACAGTAAATCACCCGTAAAGAAAGTTGGCAGTTTAACCTCTTGCTGGAGGACCCGAATTGAATTTTCACAAAAATTATTTTTTTGTGTTTTAATTATACTGAGATTTTTAATCGGATTTTTGATAAGATTTTTGAAGTTTACCCTCTTGCTGGAGGTCATAAAACATAATAGAAGGAGATACTTGCAGTTTAACCTCTTGCTGGAGGTCATAAAACATACCCTTCCAATTTTTATCTAACCTAATTTGGCCCATTTTGCCTTTTTCACCATTTTTAAATTTAATAGAAAAACAGGTTAAATCCAATAAACATATAAAAAAGTCCAAAACGTATTTGCACTCCAAAGTAATATTAACAGAAAATAATTGAGAATCCACTTGAATTATCTCCAAGTGAGCTGACCTATTGCAATCCGGGATCTCATCCTGAGGAGAGATTACAACATTAGAGTGATCAGCCCCTGCTACCCCAAAAAATGAGGGCATTCATCCCTTTCTAACAAACATAAATCACCAGAAGCCGTCCGTTTTATATGCCGCTTCTTGGTGCAAACACAACACTGGCACAGAGTAGTAATCCTTGGCCGTGTTTCCCAACCTTCATCTCCAGGAGGTTCTAACCGCATATGTAACCTCCGCATATCTTCACCAGTGATTTCCAAACTAATCCCCATGCCAGCTTGATACCCTATCCTGGCCTCAAAATCCATCAAAAAAGGACCACCAAGAACAGTTTTGACTGCTCCTCTGGCCACATAAAAGTGAACCTTACCAACAGATCCACCAATGCCTAACCTGACATGCTCAGCTATGCCCATCAGCTCTGTTGCATGCCCTCCAATGCCTCTGAGGTTTCCCCCAGTTCCACTTTGAATTTGCAAGCCTATACTCGTTGCTTGCTCCAATGAAATTAAATTAATTTGAGACCCTGAATCGACCAAGGCCTTTACTTCTTTACCGTTAAGAGTTACCACCAGGTAACCCAGGGGAGCGGAAAAATGTGTATCTACATCTTCTCCAAACTTTTCAACATTTTCACAAATATATTCCACCTCTCCAGTGGAAACCCGACGCCTCTTCAAATGCTTCTTTTGCTTTTCAGCAAGCGCCGGACTAATTGTAAATAACTCCCCCAAAGATAAGGGAATCTGCAGTTGATTCAACCTATTCAAAACTACGTCCATCGCATTAGCTTGACCAGAAACTACTGGCCGCTCATACTGGACCTTTGATTTAACAACCTTGGCCCTGGGTAACTCTTGAGGTCCAACCGAGCCATCTTCACCCCCCATAATAACATCTTCACTTTCTATAACCCTAACTCCGTCACCAGCTTCTTGCACTAATCCTGATCCATCACTAGTCCTTCTTACACCCTCCATTGGGATGGGACCGCTAAAACTTGGTCTGGGTAGAGACGCCAACGGTACGTCCTCCTCAGAATCCAAATCATCCTCTGGCATAGGCTCACCATTTAAATCAAACTTTCCATAACTAGGGGGCCCCATATCAGCAATCCCCTTCTGCATTTTATATAATTCATCCTTAGAGTAAGGGTTCAATTTGTTGGCTGCAGTTTGAGCACTAGAATTTTTGTCCTTAGAGTAAGGGTTCACTTTGTTATTGGCCTTGCCAGGATTAGCCCTCAGTTGGCTTTGAATGTTACTTTTCGCCTTAGTAGCAGCTGCTCTTCTAGCAGCATTAACATCGTATTCGCCAGCCATACAGCTACCCTCCACCTGGGCAACCATTTCCAGCTCTAAACCTCCAAAAGAAGTAGAAAATGTGGCTTTACTGACCTCTTTCTCCTTGCCCTTGTCAGCTTTACCACCATTACCATTACCATTTTTGCCACCATTGGCATTAACATCTTCATCCATCACCTCTTCAAATCTGGCTCTTCTTTCAGCCGTTAAACTTCTTCTGACCAAATCAGAAGGAGACTGTCCATCACTGGGCTTGATGAACAAACCATCAGGAAATTTATAAACTTTACCATCAAATAAAACTTGCCCAGAATCCATATCCTTATCAAGAGCAAAAAAAAATGTTGCTCTGTGCCCCCTCCTATTACAATAGGAGCACACCTTTGGCTCATTGTAGCCACCTCTATAACTACTACCACCATTACCACCATTTCTCCCATTGCCTGGGAAGCGGTTACCATTATTATTTCCATTATAATTTTGACGTTCATAACCTCTGGACTGATAAGAAGTTGACGTTGACGAAGAAGCAATTGGGGCCTTATTGGCCTTCTGGGTTTCTTGAACAAATATTTTTAACTGTTTAGTTAAATCGGCCAAATGATCGACCATCTTATTATCTACATTGCCCTCAACTTTTGCAGCCGGTAGTCCCATTTGAGCCTTCTTGGCCTCCTGGGCTTTGACCATAATATCGTTGTTTTTGGCCAAAACTTTGCTAACCTTGCTAACATATTGAGTGCAGGACTCTTGATATTTGTCCAATGCTAACAACTTGAGATGGGCCTGAATGTTCTCTTTGATAACCTCCAGAGCCGGCAGTTTCTGCTCACCATTAGGCAGTTCATTCATCAAATCTTTTCTTGAAAGATCCTTCAAAACGTCCATTCGAATATCCCTGCTGCATGCTGACCAAAACAAATCTTTTGCCTGGTTCTCATGCACTAACTTGTCCACCAGTATGAGATATTCCACCACTTCATCAAACTGAACACAGAGCTTTTTGAAGTCAGCCATAGAAGAAACTCCACATTTTGCTTTCCAGTCTCCAACAATTTTATTGAGGTCCATCATAGTAAACCTAACACCCCATCTATCAACCATAGCTTTAGAAAGCTTAACCCAATCCTTGTCCTTAAATGCCTGCATAGAAATAACATCTTTTTCCACCTCCCTATCAGCAATAAAAAACCTAACTTGCTTCACCATATCCACATGAGAAGCACCATCAACAGCAGCAGCAGCTTCATACCTGCTAATGAACCATTTAACCTCCTCCCCATCAAACTTTGGGCCATTCCAAGAAACAATCCTAACAGAGGGAGTAAGAATTTGAGGAGATCCAGAAGCAACAGCAGAAGAAGACATCCCAATAAGTAATGAAAAGCTTTAACAATTGATAAAATAACAAGCCTCTTGCAGGCCAATAACAAAAATCCAATTAGAGTTCCAGAAAATAAGCCTCTTGCAGGCTAAGAACGTTCTTGATCCAAGTAAGTCTTTAAAGAAAGCTAGAGAAATAGAAACCCCAAGTTGGGCGCCAACTATGGTAAGGTAAACTCTTACAGTCGCCTTGCTGTAAGCAGAATCCGGAGGAGATATGTGGATTTAGCTGAAAGCCCCTTCCTTCCAATAAAAATAACAAAATGGGAATTCTAAATCACTAAGCTACCCAGTCTACTTGGATCTGATTGATAAAAATAATATTATGAAGCTCTAAAATATTTAACGCTTATTGAGATTTAAAGAAAGTGGCTGTTGAGAAAGAAATACTGATAACAACATTTAAGGTGTACCAGTGAAAGATCTGTAAAGATTGACTTTTATGTTTTTATAATAATTTGAGTTTTTATGAGACAGCAATAATCAAGTCCCAGTGATGAAGACCTTTCTAAAGATACCCTGTATGAAGTGTGATTTAAATTGTTGAGTAGTATTTCTAAAATGTTATATATAAAATAAAAGTTATAAGGGTATTACAATTTTATTTAATTTGTTGAGTAATAAAAAATGAGACCGTGGTAGTTAAAGATTAAGCTGTATGTTCCTGATGATTCTAAGATGATTGTATGATGATGCCCGATTTTGAGTCTGAGAGGCTCTTAAGTATACCTAGTCACGTGCCTAAGTTTCCCCTTCAGAGCTCAGCCAGAGTCAATCCGGAGCCCGTACAAAGCTTGTACGGAGTCCAAGCGGAGTCCAAACAGAGTCCATCCGGACTTCCAGACTCAATTAGAACCTTTAAAACTATAATAAAAAATCTAGAAAAATTACACATGATAGAGCCACTATCCCTTTACTTTTCCAACTAATATTTGTAGTCTGCGCAGCTCTAAGCACCCCGTGAAAATACATCAAAGTTAAGTATTTTCTAAAAACAAAAATATTTCTATAAGACTTTAAAATTCATTTAAAAATATAAGAAAAATAGTAAAAACTCTGGGAAAATTTCCCAAGGTTCTTGAGTGACTCAACTTGCTACTTATAATTTTTTCAGACCGTAAAAATAAGTTTTCTTTGTAAAATAAATTGTTTTTGGTAGGCATTTGCTTTTAACCAATTTCTTCATATTTAAAACTCAAATAAATTAAATAAAACCCATTTATAAAAAATAATAACACCAATCTTGCATGCCATAATAACTCCATTTACGTAATTAGGTGCCATACTAAACTTTAGGCTACCACAACGTTATTGTGCTCAGGGAGAAAGTGGTGGCATTTTTTGAAAAAGAATGGAGTGTGTTGAAACACTCATATGGGGAACCTTACCTGATTCCTGTGGTTTTTGTTATGGGCCTTGGAAAATCAAACCTTTTCCAATTCCAGCTGCTATTAGGGTTGATTTTGTGGAGATTGTTAGGAAAAGAGTCAGGACAGGATTGTATGAACAATCTACTTCTAGTTACACAAGTCTGGTTTTCAGTGTTAAGAAACAGAATGGGAAGTTAAGGGTGGTGCATGATCTTAAGGCCTTGAATAGAGTCACCATCAAGGATGGGAGGATGCTTCCAAGTGCGGAGGACTTTGTCGAAGATTTTTCTGGAAGGGTGTGTTATGTTTTGGGTGATATTATGAATGGTTATGATGAAAGAGAACTTCACACTGATTCACAGCCACTCACAACATTTGAGACTCCTCTGAGAATATTTCAGCTCCTAGGTTTCCTCAAGGAGAAACTAGTTCAGTATCAGTATATCATGCACAAATGGCTTGTATTTTACAGGATGAGGTTTCTACTCATGCTGGTATTTTTACTGATTATGGTGGAATTAAAGGACCCTCCACTGATTATGGAAATGAGGTGCTAAAGGAGAACCCTTTCCAACCATCAAAGACAACTTCCAACAACATTCTTCTAAACAGAAGCATCTCATCCTAGATTACTTCAAATCCACTCCTGCCTGGAACCCACAGGACCTTGAGAAAAGGAAGCACCTCATCCACCAGTTCAAAGTCAATGCTGAACATTTTGTTACATCTCTTGATTCTTTTCTGTAATTACTTCTTGCCTGAAAATCTTGATTTAGAAATAAAAATAAATTAAAAACTCCTCATTTTAAAGTCTTGGGGGACTAATCCTCAGTTTTAAGTCTTGGGGGACTAACAGCCCTCATTTTATAGTCTTGGGGGAATCAAAAACCCTCAGTTTATAGTCTTGGGGGACTCAAAACCTGAATCAAAAAGACAGAACCAGAGATAAAAACATTAAAGACCAAAGAAACAAACTAACAGTCTGGTGTAACTGTTCTATAGAGCAGCCAGCTCATCAGTTACCCCCACACTTGCCTTAACTAAATTCAGAGACTCCCCCTTTGATGCCCTCTTCCAGAATCACACCAACTCCCATTATCAGTTTATAGTCCTGAAGGACTCAACCATTAAACCATCCTCAGTTTATAGTCTTGGGGGACTATACCATTTTTCAGTTTATAGTTTTGATGGACTGACCACAGTGTTCAGTTTAAAGTCTTGACAGACTAACAGATCCACAGTAGTAACAAAAAATAAAAATCTTGAAGCAATATTAAAAAAAACCAGCCAGTTTTAAGTCTTGGAGGACTACTAGTGTGTAGTTTAAAGTCTTGATGGACTACAGAACCCATAGAGCATTCAAATTCTTGAAATAAAATTGTAATCAGCCAGTTTAAAGTCTTGGAGGACTAGTAGATCCAAAAAAGCATAAGCCAAATTCTTGATAAAATCTTGAAAACCAGCCAGTTTAAAGTCTTAGGGGACTAACAGAATATCTTGAAGTAGTATTCAACAGTTCTTTAGTTCCACTAGACCCTTAATCCTGTTAAAAAATAACAAAATGGTATCCCCCAGCCAATTGATGAGCTGATTACCTGATACCTTACCCACATCCAAGTGCACCTTGATGTGGATACACCTTTAAATAATTTTTAAATGAATTGGGTAAAATAAATTAAGAAAAATAATATAAATAAAGAAAATATGAAATAAATAGAAACAAAGAAGATAATAAAAAATTTGATAGAGATAAAAAAGAAAATAGCATTACCTGGCCAATTGATGAACCTTTCCCAACCAATGCTTGCCAACATCCAGGTGACCCTGATGTGGTGCCACCATATACTATAATTTTGTGATTTTTCCCTCTTTATATCCTTATAACTCCCATTAAAAAATTAAAAGAAAAAAAGAGAAAAAAGAAAATAATCTAAAGCTACTATCTAGCACAACCATAGAACCAAAAATTAAAAAAAAGAAAAATTACGGCTCCATAGAAAGTCCAGTCCAAGGAAATGATCACTGGTTGGGCTCCCTCCAATAATTAAAAATGGTGGGAGATCACCAGTGATCTACCCCCAAATAAAATAGACTGAAGAAGCCAGTCCTGTACCATTAAGCCAGTTTAAAGTCATAGTGGACTTAAAACCTGAATAACAAAAACCAGAACTAGGATTCAACTAGGACAAACAAATTACTTGAAACAGAAATCCAAAAAAAATCTAGAAGCACCCCCTATGTAACTTCTAACAAAAACACAAAAACCAACACATTAATCCAAAGCCAATAAGGGTGAAGAGTCCGTCACCTGAAACCCAAAAGAATTTCCAGTTTAAAGTCATAGAGGACTACAACCTTTGAAGAAAAAGCAATGCTAGGGTTCAATCAAATTAAGTGAAGGGGTTGGAAACAGAAAATCTGGGGTAACTGTTGATAGAGCAGCCAGCCCATCAGTTACCCCCACACTTTCCAAAATAAAATCTAGAAGCACCACCCATGGGTACCTTCTAACAAAAAAAGTTTCCAACAAAACATATGGAAAGCATCACCAAAGTCCAAAATTCAAGATTGGTCCATAGTTTATCCTTGTTGTGGAGTCAATCTTCTTCACTCCTAGTGCCTCTTGGGTAAAATCTCTTTACCTGATAAGCAGCCACTCTCTTCCTTAAGACTGCGCCATATAACTCCTCCAAAGCATAAGAACCTCCAGACACCTGAGATATGATTCAGTAAGGTCCATTCCATTTTTCAGCAAACATTCTTCCCCCTGACTCTCCAAACTTCTATTATACACCAAAACCAAACAGCCAGGTTTCATGGGATTCCTGAGTCTATGAGCCAACTTTTTGCCCAGTATCTGACTGATTGATTTCTTATCTTCATCATTCTAGAGTATGCCTTCTTTTGACATTCCTTTCTACATTCCAACTGTTGCATCCTGGCAAAGAGCAAATCTTCAGTTGAGCACACATCATCCCAATCAATTCAAAGATAAGAGACTGCCTCCAAATCCACTGGTAGAACAGCTTTCTGCCTAAAAATTAATTTATAAGGGGAATAGCCAGTTGTCCTGTTCACAGTGACCCTATCAGCAAATAACATCAAGCATAAATAATGCCTCAATTTATGCACTATCCCCACACATATTCACCAAAGCATTCTTGATAAATTGATGGCCTCTTTCAACCATGTGTTCAGCTTCAGGATAATAAGGTGTAGCCAGTGTGAATTTAGACTCAATACTTGCCACAAATTATTTAAATTCAGCTCCAAACTCTGGCCCACCATCAACAGTAACCAACTTCATCAACCAATACATAAACACCCATTCTTTCTTCAAAAATTCTTCCACATTTTTGGCAGTCAAATTAACCAGAGGCACTGCCTCAACCCAACCAGAAAAATTATCCCTGGGAACAATCAAGTATTTATACCTGCCCTCTTTGATATGGAAAGCATCCAGACTGACTATTCCAAACACATTTGTTTCACCAGTAGCACAGCAAACCTTTTTAGGTTTCAAGTGACTTCTCCTTTGACATTCTTCACAATATTGAACCCAACCCTGCACAGCCAACTTCATACCCGGCCACCAAAATCTGTCTGCTACTCCTCTATAAGTCTCCCCAAAGCCTCTATGACCAAGGTCTTCATGAAAAGACTTAAACACCAACTCTTGACCCTTCCTCTGAGTCACCGCTACTTGAGTATTTGGATGTCTCCTCCTCATCAACCTCCTTCCTGACACATATAAGCCAGGACTCTTCTTCTTGATTGCCACCAAAGTATCATCATCACAAATATCTGACCTCTCCAAGGTTTACAGATATTCAACCATAATAAAATAAAACCCAGTCTTACCCCAGGTCTCATCTTCAAAATCCAACAAAACAAAATCCAAGGGTACAACCCTGTAATCAAAATCTCCAGTGTAAACATGAGCAACAGGACAAGTCCATCCAGGAAACCAATCCCTAAACTTTTGTACATCCTTTTCATTCCATTGAACTTTAAGAGAATCCAGTTCACCAATAAAAACACCATTTTCAAATTTTGAGCCATCCCAAACAACAGCCCCATCTTCATCAACAAAAACATCTTGATCACCAGAATCAAGATCAGAACCAGCCAGTTTAACCTCTTGGTGGATGAGAGAAAAATCTTCCAGTTTAGCCTCATGGGGGAGGAGAGAATGATAATCCAGTTTAGACTCATGGGGGAGGAGAGAAGGATAATCCAGTTTAGCCTCATGGGGGAGGAGAGAAAAATCTTCAGCACCCTTTGTGCTTGCCCTAACTAATGGAACATCTTCATCAAATTCTTCATCTGTGGGTGGTCTTCTTGATAATCCATCTGGCATTGTAAAAGTTTTACCTGGCTTGTGCACCAGGTAAAAAGAAAAATGTTGAATAAATGCCACCCACATAGTCATTGGAGCATTTGGAAGACTAGGTGTGGTGGTCTTCTTGATAATCCATCTGGAATTGTAAAAGTTTTACCTGGCTTGTGCACCAGGTAAAAAGAGAAATGTTGAATAAATGCCACCCACATAGTCATTGGAGCATTTTGAAGACTAGGTTTATTTATTCCATAAAGCAACTTTCTTTTCATGGGTTGCTTTGTAATGAAACAAATCATCAGAATCTCCCTGTAACTCACTCCTTAATTCTTGATAACCCTGTTCAGTTAACAAACTATTATATTTCTGAGTCAGTTGCATGTTGTTTATTGTAATCCTTCCCTCCTTTCATACAACATGACCCAGAATTTTCAGAGCAGGAACAGAACAACAAAACTTTGACCCAGAAATAGTCAAAAAAGCCTCTTCAATTCTAAACAATACTCTCTCTAGAGTAATTGTATATTCCCAAACGAATCTCCTTATACCTGGGTTATCCTTCAGCACCTCATATCAATAAGCAGTGGAGGGTCCTTTAATTCCACCATCATCAAAAAAATACCAGCATGAGTTGGAACTTCATCCTGTAAAATACAAGCCATTTGAGCTTGATATACTGCTACTGTATTAGTTTCTACTTGAGTCAACCTAGTGAGCTGAAATCTTCTCAGAGGAGTCTCAAATGTTGTGAGTGGCCATGAATTGGTGTGAAGCTCTCTTTCATCATAACTACCCATTATATCACCTAAACCATAACACACCTTTCCAGAAAAAGCTTCCACAAAGTCCTCCGCACTTGGCAGCATCCCTTCATCCTTGATAGTGACTATATTCAAGGCCCTAAGATCATGCAACACCCTCAATTTCCCATTCTTCTTCTTAACACATAAAACCAGATTTGAGTAACTAAAAGTTTCTTGTACATACAATCCTCTCCTGACTCTTTCCCTAAAAATATCAACAAAATCATCCCTAATAGCAGCTTGAATTAGAATAGGTTTGATTTTCCAAGGCTCATGACAAACCACAGGAATCAAGTAAGGTTCCCCATAAGAGTGTCTCAACACACCCCGTTCCTCTTCAAAAAATTCCACCTCTATCTCCCTGAGCACAATAACATGCAACAACAACTTCTTTTCCTCATCAGAAAACCACTCATAAGGACCAAAATTAACAATGTTGAACCTTTCCACAGTCACCCGAGTGGTTTCCAAAAAATCAGGAGGATGCTTCACCAGAGGATTACAGTACAAATCTCTTGACAACAGAGGTCTCTTCAAAGGAGGATTCAAACCTACAGGCATAGGCTCATTGACAGGCCTAATCTTCTGCTCCACCTTCTTGTACTTTGAGGCTCCACTGTCAACTTGAGGGATCCTCAGAACTTCTTCACCACCAGACCTGGAACAAAAAACAAGGGTTTCCCCATCGCTCACATGTGAGGCCCAGGTAATGTTTTTGAAATGTTTAGAAGAAACCCTAGCAGTGCACAATTGGAAGGACTACCTTTAAGACCCCAATCTCACCACTACACAACTTTTATACAATTCCACATCTTTATCCTCACTTCCATCTTCCAAATCTTCAAATCTTGATTCATCTTCTGAATCACATCTTCTAAAATTTTGCAGTTTATCCTCATTCCGGAGGACCAAAAATTGATCTTGATGATTTTTTTTCTTCAAAAATCCACGCAGCTTAACCTCATGCTGGAGGCCTAAAAATTGATCTTTCTGATCATCATTCTTCAAAATTTTGTGCAGTTTAACCTCATGCTGGAGGCCCAAAAGTTGATCTTGATTATCTTTACAAAAATAAATCTTTTCTTCTTTTTTGATTATCTTCAGATTTTTTTCTTGCTTTTCTTCAGTTATCTTGAAATTTTCCTTTTTCTTTTCTTGAGTTTTCATCCATCATACAAAAATAACCAGGGATTTCCCCAATGCTCACAGACGTGGCTAAGGTAATGTTTTTGAAAGGCGTAGAAGAATCCCTAGCGGTGCACAATTGGGAGGACTTACTTTTAGACCCCAATCTCAACACCCCACAGCTTTTCCGCATATCTTTCAATAAAGATATTTAGCCAATATTTTTTTTGAACTTGAATGAAAAATAATTGAAAGTCTTGAGAGAGAAAAAATACTTGACAAAAACATGAAGAATACTTGAAGAGAAGAGAAACATTAAAAAGAGAAAGTTGAAAATCCATTTGATATATCCCCAAGGGAGCTGACCTACTACAACCTGGGATTTCCTCATCCTGATGAGAAGTTGTAGCACTAGGGAAATCAGCCCTCATCACTCTAAAAAAGACAGACTCTCACTAGAGCCTGAGTCACACTCCAAAAAACCAGAGGTGGAACCCACTTCTTTTCTTCTCCTAAAACAATCCATGCACTGGCACATTGAAGACAAGCCAGGCCTTGTCTCCCAACCATCATCTCCTAGAGATGAAACCCTCATGTGAAGCTTCCTTTCATCTTCATCAGTCAACTCCAAACTGATTCCCATATCAAACTGATAACCAATTCTTGCTTGAAAATCCATCAAAAATGGACCACCCAAAACAGCTTTCACATTACCTTTGGCAAAGTAAAAATGAACCTTCCCTAAGGCTCCACAGACATCCAGCTTCACAAATTTAGCTCTCCCAATCAACTCAGTGACATGGACAACAATCCCTCTTAAATTTTCACCAATCCCTCTCTTGATGGGGAGGCCCAGATGAGTAGCCTCAAAAAAAGAAATCAGGTAAATCTGAGAACCTGAATCAACCAATACCCTAGCCTCTCTTCCATTCAGAGTGACATTGACATAACCCAGAGGTGCAGGAAAATGAGTCTCTAACCCCTCACCAAACTTCTCAGTAGAATCACAAATGTATTCCACCTCCCCAGAAGAAACCCTTTTCCTGGTCAACAATTTTTTTGTCTATCAGCCAACCCAGGACTGATAGCATACAATTCCCCATAAGAAAGGGAAACCTTAACCTTATTCATCCTTTCCAGAAAAGAGTCCATAAAATTAGATTGGCCAGAAACTACTGGCCTCTCAAAGTGAGCCCTTGGCTTCACTAACTTGGTCCTAGAAATCTCCTGAGTACCAGAACCACCAACAGATTTACCATCAACTGGAATCAAACCAGATGCCTCACCAGAACCTCTGACTGCAGCAGGATTTGGAAATGAAGCCAAAGGGACATCCTCCTCCAAGTCAGAATCATCATCCATAGGCATAGGCTCACCATTCATGTCTAATGCACCAACACTAGGGGGGCCCATATCAGCAATCCACTTCTGCATCTTGTACAGCTCCTCTTTGCTGTTATTCCTCCTAGCTGCACTCAGCTTAGGATCCAACTTTGAAGCCTTAGGCTTTGGTTGTGCCTGAGAACTGCTCTTAGGCCTTCCCACCTTTCCAGCTTCAACATCATAGACACCAGCCAAGCATTCACCACTTGACTGTCCACCACAAGAATGCAACTCTAATCCACCAAAGGAAGTAGAAAATGAGACCTTATTTACCTCCTTCCATTTTCCCTTGACATCATCATCAGCCTTTATGAAAGACTTCTTCTGATCAGGAATCTCCTCAAACCTTGGCCTCCTCTGATTGAGACCATTCCTTCTCCTGACCAAATCAACAGGAGCCTTCCCCTCACTCAGCTTCACAAATGAACCGTCATGAAATTCAAACAACCTGCCATCAAACTCCACCTTTCCTTCTGACACATCTCTGTTCAGAGCCCAACAATCATTTGAATTGTTCCTACTTGTTCTGCAATAAGAGCAGACCCAAGGATCACTCCTACCAGCCCTCCTATCAAAATCTCTAGGCTGAGAAGGAGCTTTATTGGCCTTCTTAGCCTCCTGAACAAAAATATGTTGCTGTTTTGTCAGATCAGCCAACTGCTACACCACTGGGTCCCTCTCCTGTTTGGGAACCCCCACCATATTCTTCTCCTCCTTCTTCACTCTATTCTATTCTTCAGCCAAAGCCTCACTTACTTTTCTGACATATTTGGCACACCCCTCTTGATAGGTGTCCACAGCCAATAACTTCAAATGGGCCTCCACAGCCTTCTTCACCTTGTCCAAGGCAGGCAACTTCTTATCCCCATTGGAAAGAGTCTTCATCAAGTTCTTCCTTGACAGCTCCTTCAACACATACATCCTGACATCTCTAGCCAAGGCAGAAAAAAAAATATCCTTGACAGTATTTTCATGTGCCAGCTGCTCCACTTCCACCAAATATTCTACCACAGGATCAAACTGTAGCAGAAACTTCCTGTAACTGAGTAAGTTACCAACACCACCATAAGACTTCCAATCACTGACAACTTTGTTCAGATCTACAATAGTGAACCTGACACCCCATCTATCCACCATCTGCCTACACAATAACTTCCAGTCCCTCTTCTTGTAGCCAGACATGGCCACAACCTCCTTCTCCAATGCCCTATCACCAATGAAGAAAATCATCTGCTTCACCATGGCCAGGTAAGGAGCACCATCCAAAACAGAAGCAGTTTCATATTTCTCCAGAAACCTTTTCACATCTTTCCCATTAAGCTTGGTACCATCTCAAGTTTTGATCCTCACACACTCCCTAACCATCACAGTAGGAGGACCATCCCCCCCACTGACAGTCACCACAGGAATAGATGACCCAGAAGCTATTCAAAAAAACCAGAGATTCCAAAGAACTAGCAGGTACACCCCATGTTGGGCGCCAGAAATGTAGACAGTCCTATAGTACTAGCTATAGGCCTTAACCAAGGGAGTTGGAGTAAAAACCCTGAGAGAAAAACCCCTGTCCCTTTAGAAAAAAAAAGTGTGATTTACCTGCTACAGTAAATTGGTTCCTGTTGCTAAAGCCTCTTTTCCAACACATTTGACTGCCTTATCAGCAAAGAAAGTAGTCTTCAGACAGACTACCAAACCAAAGAACTTAAATGTAGACCAATGTCCACACCAGAGAAAGCAATGATACTTGATGTAGGTTGCAAATCCACACCAGAGACAGCAATAATACTTGATATAGCTTGCAAGACTGTACCAGAGAAACCAGTTGCCAAGTTAAGTTAAATGAAGAACTCACCTTGCAACAAACACAGCCAATTGTGGCCAAAAAACAGTGAAAACTGAGTCAGGAAAAAGGATACCATCTCCGGATGGTTGTATGATAATTAAAGTTGCCCCAAACTGTCTTATTCACTATGTACACACAGACCACTATCCAAAAGCCCGTGCACACCAACAAATTTGGTGTTCTTGAGCACCAAATTGCATAAAACCCCTTTAGAAACACTTCCCAGCCTCCTAGCTCCAAGGCGGGCAGTCTGCCCATCATCGGGAGGCCTGCCAGAGGTGGTTGGACCACCCTGAAGCCAGAAAACCACCAAAAACCTCTAAAAATACCCAAAATACTTCGAAAAATCTACTATGACTACTAAAACCTTTAAAACACATAATTAGGCTATAACAACATTGTGACATAAAATGTAGAGAAAAATTAGCTCATTCTAATGGTACTAAGAATTTAAACCTGAGACGTAAGGTTATCATGTAAAATGCAAAAAACAAAATTAAACAGCTATCTTTTTAAATGAAAAATGAGAAATAATCCTTTAAATACTTAAAATTTGAAAAATGTCAACAAGACATAAAATATAGAGAAAACCCAGGGCTATCCAATGGTAGTACCAACATCCCCACAGCTCCAATATTTGCCAAATAATTCTAGAAAAATACCCAATTCTTTAACAATGCCATTTAAGACATCAAAAAAATGCCAAACAGACCAACAAAGGGCTCCGCCAATGTTTGAAGACCACACTGCAAAAAAAAATTACTGATCCCTAATCGTAGACCCCTGAACTTTGATACCCTTTATTATAGTATTGCTTTGTGATAAGGCTGACTGAGAGAAGTGCCTATCCCTATATTCAGTTTTGATTTGAGAGTAAATTTGATCTGATGTTTCATGAGCTAGTGTGCCCATTGTTTAGTGCACAGTCTTTCCAGAAGAATTACAGCTGAGCTGAAATTGAGTTAAGTCAAAGATAGGGATTGGCACCTGCTATCAGGTGCCCATGTTTTTTTTCTGGTGTACATCTTTTAATTAAAATATGATCTCTTTAACACACAAGGTATTTTTGTAAGGGTATGACAAAAAATACTTATTGTGTCTTTTTTACAAAATAAATGTCATATAGTTGTTTTAAATGAGAAACTGATAGAATGATGAAACAATACAACTTTGAAATATTCAATTTAGTTTTTTAACAATAATACAGTCAAAAATTCAACATGAATCATATTTTTTCACACAAGAAAATGTTTCAAAATCTATGTTTCTGAGTCCCAGGTGGACACAGAAATTATCCCACAATATACCATTGAAGCACACCTAAGTATTAAAATTACTGTTTAAATATTTTAATACCGTTTTTTTGTTTTATCTTTAAAATTTTGCATCTAGTTTGAATTTTAGTTTGTCATATGGACAATTCACTGAGTAGTGATTAATTATTTCAACTCATGAGATCACTCACTCTATCAACAGAAAATATTCACAAGCCATTTTGATGAACTACATCATGGAAAGTTTCAAAATCTCATATCTGTATTAAATTTACTAAATATATCTTACAAAACATCTTAGCAGTTGAGGAGTAACTAGAACAGATAAAAGGGCAAAAATTAATTTTGTATTAATTGTAATCATCTTCCTGCTTTTAAAAAGTTCAAAAACTGGATTAAAATCTACTATTATAAGAATTATACTTCTTTTAAGACATATTGTTGAATAATTTTTAGTGCTTTGTATAAAATATCTGTGAGAGTACTTCATTGAGTAATAAATTAGGAAAACACATTTCTATCTTTTATTTGTTTTTTCATGTGTGTTTTGACTGTATTCTAGGGTATAAAAACTAAGAACATTGTAAGTTCAATATCTTTTTTAGAAAAATCAGCTTAATTGAAACTAATTTTCTTGCATTATCAAAAATTAGAAAAACATATCAAAAATATTATGTTATATGGTTTAAATCTAAAAAGTAAAGCTTTGAATTCTGGGTTAAAAGGAGTCTTCAATAGAAAGAGCCACTGATTTTCTTATATATTTTTTCCAAAAAAAATTAATGAAATGATTAGACAGGTTAAAAGTGATACTTTTATATAAAAAAATATATAATTTTCAGCCTTTTTAATGATCAATTGAAATTCAAAATGAACATTAAATTGTGTTTTATAAAAAAAAATACAGTGAATCAATCAGATTCTTAAGCTCCCTTTGTTTATTTTTCTATTAATTTTTCATTAAAGTCTCACTATTGTTTCAGCACATTACCATTCATCTTTGGTTAAGAGCTCAAGATGATCTCAAAGTAGATTTCAGTATCAGCTCATTATAAGTTCCATCTGAGTTCAGTCTGAGTTCCATCTTATTTCAATCTGACTTCAAGTTGAGGATTTGCTAGAAAGTCTGTCAGCCAGGCTACTAGACTTATCCAGTAAGATAATTAATTATCTTACCGAGATGAAGCCACACCTTTTAATCCTTATTAATAATTGATTATTTACAAACTACTTATGTATTACTTACAACTAACTAGCTAAGTACAATATGTAATGTAAATAATTAATAAAAATAAGTAACTGTCATAGATATTTTTTTCCCTAACACTGTGCTCAATAATACAGATGAGAGGGAATAAAAATAGTATTAAAAATATAAAAATATAAAAAGAAAGAAACTTTTCAAATTCCTTTATTTAAATTTTGTTAAATCAACATTTTAAATCAAATGTTTTTGTACTAAATGTGACGGACCAAGGGATTTAAAGTTTTATTTTAAATAAAGTGATATCTTTTATTGACCCACTATTTAGTATATTTTTTATTATTTCACATACACTCTTTATTTAGTTTCTTTTTCCCATACCCTTGTATCAAGTGGTGTTAACTCCGTGTTTTTATTTCTCCCATTTTTGCCTATAAAAGGCCCTCTCTTTTTGTGCTTTTAAAATTCATTCCATTACTTACTTATTTTATTAAATCAATTACTACCATTTAAATATTTATTACTATTTATTATTGTTTTAGTACTTACAACAACGTAATTCTAATTCATTAATTATAATAATAATTAAAAATTTTACCTCTTAACATTTGAGTAATAAATCTTTAAGATAGAATATACGTACCTGAGTTTGAAAATCCTAAAAATCGTGGTTATCGCCATTGGACCTCTTCATAAAACCTTCTAGACTTGAAAGAGACCTTGAAAATTGGGAGCCTTTCCAAATCGTTGACAGCTCATTGTTATTGTGGGGACCAGAGACCGTGGGACCATTGCCATTGAGGTATCTATAAGGACAAGTGGATGACAAAAACAACAAACGTCATACATCATGTGACTTATTTTTTTGCTGCGAACGGGAATATAACTGCGCTCCAAAACTTAAGCTTATATACTAACTAATAGTTATATATTTCATGGTAATTATTGATTACTATTCTTGACAAAGATAGAGCAATTGTGTTCTTAGTCCTTGAGGTAATAACATATATTTTAAAAAATTATTATTCATTATAATTTTCAGTTGACTCTTGTCCTGATATATTTAAATTTTATTTGCTCCAGTTGACAAATTGTCCTGACAATAATTTTTTTTAAAAATTCATATTTAATATTTCAGTAGACATTAATTCCTGTTAATTATTAAATTATCAGTTGATTTAAAATCCTGATAATAATTATCATAAAATTGTTTATAAGAAATTTAAATTTAATTCTTCAGTTGATTATTATATCCTGGTTTTAAATTGTTTTGAATTAATAAATTGATTATTATTTTAGTTGATTTTATCCTGAAAATTTTTTTATTATTATTTTTCTTTTTAATTAAAAGTAAAAATACAAACTAATTCATCTTATTGTCTCCCCCTCTCATTGCAGTAGAAATTAGAAATTACTGATAAAGGTGTCTCTGCTGCACTTGAAGAGGAATTGTATTTAATTGATTATGATGAGGCTTCTTCTGTGAGTTCTCATTTAACTAGTAACTTATCTCAAATTAATCAATAATTTCCCCAATCAGGATGTAGAAATGGAGGAAGTGGAAATTCTGGTAGAAACAACTCAGGAACAGAAACCTGTAATAAACCCCCCAGAAGAACTTACAAAAGAATTCAAAATAAAAAAGAAGCCACTACCTCAACAAGTAAAGAGCCTTTCAACACACATAAAAGAATTAAGGACAGAAAACTTGAGATTGAGGTCAAGAGTAGATGCTCTAGAGGAAAAGGTAAGAAAAATAGATGCTTTTCTTCAAGAGAAGAGGAGACCTCATCCCCCCAGGGAACTTCATCAAATGGCTCCCCAGAAGCAAGAGAAATTGGAAATATCCAAGTGGAAGTGGGATTGGCTGAACACTCAGTGGGATTACCTGTCTCAAAATCAACAGATGCCCCAAGCAGGTCCATCAAGACACAGCCAAGTAAACCCCACACCTCCTCACCCCTACCAAGGAGGAAGAAGAAGAAAAAACAATATGATCTTACCCAGCAAACCTTGGTAAGCCCCTCTATTGATTCACAAGTACCATTTCTTGTAACTAATTCAGTTCCCTCAGGTAATTCTGGAAGAGGAGATGAGACTGTAAGACCTGTAGAGGCTGAGAACAGTAGACAAGTTGCTCAAATTTCAAATGTATCTAATCCTTTAGTTCTAATTGCTACTTCAATGATAAATCCTGATATAGCTATTATTGATGAAACACTTGAACCAGAGTTTTATGAGATGCTGGAAAGTTACTCTGTTTCCTTATTGAAAAACACTCCAGATGTAGCCAAAATTAATGATGAATATTTGAGGGATATTATTCTTAAACAAAATCATACAATAAACAACATGCAACCGACTCAGAAATATAATAGTTTGTTAACTGAACAGGGTTATCAAGCATTAAGGAGTGAGTTAAAGGGAGATTCTGATGATTTGTTTCATTACAAAGCAACCCATGAAAAGAAAGTTGCTTTATGGAAAAATATCAAAAATGATTTGTCTAAACTGAAAGATACTGTATCTACCTGTTTCCTGGAGCTAGAGGTAGATAAGATGAACCTGAAAAGATTAAGTGATCATTATTTATCTTTTCAAAATAAAACCCAGTTATCTTTTGCAACAATCAATGAGAGTTTATCTAGTTTTCCAAAAGTGAAAACCAGACTAACAACCATTGAAGAAAAATTGAATTCATTGTTTAATGATCAAAAATATTCTAAAACTTCCTTGAAGGAACATAGGGTACAGGATGCTCCAAGTTTACCTGTTGCTAGTTCATCTAAAGTAAAATTAGATTCAGAAATGTCTGTTGATACCACTGAGTTTCCATCAAAAATTGATGATGCACCAGGACCTTCAACAGAAGGATTAAACAACTAGATTACTGCACAACTAGAGAAGTTACAGCTGCTCCTTACTCAGAAAAAAGCTGGTACTAAGGAAACTCCTTCAAATTAAAAGAATTGGCCAAAACTTGACCAGTACCCAACATTTGATGGTGATTCTTCTTCTGATTGGCAGCAATTTATTTGCAGAATTGATAACTTAAAAAATTCTTACAAACTCCCAGATGAGGAAATTGTTTCCAAATTAATTTCTTTGTTTACTAATGTTGCCCTAATGTGGTATGAATCTGTTCTCCTGGACAGAAATGACTACTCATGGGAAGATTGGAAAAAATTGATTAAAGCACAATTTGGTGGCTTCAAGTTTAGAATGGCTCAACAAAGGCAGTATGAGGAAACTAGATATAGCTCTTCGACTGATAAACCTATTGAGTTCTTAATGAAACTTGTAAAAATCTTAAGAGCTATGGACCCAACTATGGAGTTTAATTTATGGAAGGACAGGATCCTTTATAAATTACCAATGTCTCTGAGAGACTTGATAGTGGCTAGGACTAAGTTCTCCAGAGAACCATCTTCTTTCATTAATACTTGCAATGAGATCCTTCTAAACAACAAGTATGATGCCAGAAGATTCATTCCTAGGACCCCTTTGGAGAAATCCTCCACTTACCAACAGAAACCTCTGGAAAAGGTTGGTAAACCTTCTGCCCCTGTTGCACCAATCAAGTATTCAACAAACACTTGCTTCAAGTGCAACAAGCCTTGGCAGAAAGGCCATTTTTGTGACAAGAGGATAAATCTTGTTGAACAAACTGAGGAGAAGGCTGATGACACAATAGAACTGGATGATACTTCAAGTTATTTTGCCAGCAATATTTCATATGAATCTCAACAAGAAATCTTGATGCTGCAAGAAGATACTCATTATTTAAATACTATTGATATTGATAATAATGATTTATCTACAGTTGAGGATGCTGAGATCATAAGGAAAATTGAGGATAGCTCAATCGTCATTGCCCCTCTCAAAGCACCAGTCTTGATCAATGGAACCAGCATGGAAGTTGTTTTGGATTCTGGAGCTGGAGGAAGTGTAGTATCTGAAAAAGCACTTGCTTCAGTGGATAAATACTATAAATCAAAACTGATGCCTATCACTTCTGAAAATTGGAGAGGCTATGGCTCTGTCTTGTCCCCCATTGGTAAATACAAGGCCATAGTATTTTTTAAATATAACCATGGTTTTGTAAGAGCTGTTTGTGATTTTGTTGTCATGAAAAATGATAATTTAAGCAGTTGGTTTATCATAGGAAATGACATTTTAACCAAATATGGCATAAAATTAGATCCATCAAACCAATGCTCCAAAATGGGGATAAATGGGAAGAGAAAATTTAAGTTTTCCTCCCCCAAAAAATTATTAAAACCATAATTGAACACATGTAATTCTGGGGCTCAATATAAGGGAAGATCTAAAAAAGAAATGCATGCCCTTATGTCTGAAATTGTCAGTGTAGTCTAGTTATAAGTATGATATAATAGTGTTTATTTATGGTCCTACTACTTATTGATAAATGATTTAGTGATTAAACCTCAGGGGAAGACTAATAGAATAGTTATACTCAAATAAAACTCACAATACTTGGATTTAAATGCGTGCTAGTGGTGGAAAATAGAAGAATAAAATATAGTTATAGCTTTATATAAAGATAATATCAATTTATAATGGCTTTATAATATATTTCTGGATGCTAATAATTGTATTGTAGTGGTTGTTTGAATTGTAGTAATTGATTGATGATCATAAACCGTCAAAATCCCTTCTTACTTATACCCAAATCCACTGGAGTGCACAGACCTTCAATCCAGATGATGTCACTGCTATCCCCGGCAATTACAGCACTGTGAGGGCCCATCACCTCCCCATGGCGTCCACTTCAAGCAGTTTCAACACCCAGACCTCCAGTAAGGACCCTCCATCACTATTAATAATAACACAGATCCATACCATAAATAGAAAACCCAGATAAAAGCGGATACCATAAAGAAACAGGTAAAATAAATAATCAAAAAGAGATTTAATGAAACTAAAAGCATATAAAGGAAACAAATAAACTGTCTAAGCCCCCAATAACATCCCCAAGCATCCACATTAACCCAGAAACATCCTTCCAACCCATAAATCCGTGAATAACCATCCAAGGAAGTAATTTTAGTTGTCCAAACTGGGTGTATGCGCCTGATATAGGTGTCTATGCTTCTGTAGGCGTTGTGAGTCCACTGATTTCGTCCATATGACCTAAAATAAGTAGAAAAACAAAGGTTATAGGCTATTAAGGGGCTAAAACCCACTTATATACCTAAATATACATAATATACTGCATATTTCACTGAATATGAGATTTATGTATACATATAAGCTTATGTATGTCAATAATTACTTCATATCACTTAAGATAAGTATATTATGACTCCATTACAAACTTAATAAGTATTATTAGGCCATGGATAAGCTATTTAAACTATTATAAATTATATAATAGAATAATAATTATATATATATATAATAAAATAATATATATTATTATTTTAACCTTATTTTTAAGATATAATCTTAATCTACTTAAGGTTATCTTATTTTAAGCATCAGAAATACTCAGTCCTAAGGATATTTAGGCTTACAGAAATTGACAATGCCTCTTTTGGAGAACAACTTTCTGGTGAGCATAAAGATTCCATCATTAACTTGATAAAGTCTTTTCCTATGGCCTTTGCTCATGGGTCACATGAGCAGGGATTAATTGAGGAAGAAATGAAACTCTCATTGTCTTGTACATTAACTGATATACCACCTAGTTTAAAGAAGAAGCCTTATCCTGCTTCTCCCACAAAGAGAAAAGATATTGAAGACAATATCTCTACCCTTTTAAAAATGAATATTATTGAATAGGTAGTTGAAACACCAAAATATTGTGTTAGCTCACCTGTCCTAATTTATTATGAGAAAGATAAAGCCAGGTTATGTGGTGATTATAGAGCACTAAATACTTATACTGTTGATGATATCTATCCTTTACCTAGAATTAGCTGTATACATGCTACCTTACAGGGTGCTAAATATATCAGCTGTTTGGATGGAAATAAAGGATATCACCAGGTACCTGTTGAGAAAAATTCTCAGAATTTTCTGATGATTGCTACTCATATGGGTATTTATAAGTATGTTAGGAAGCCATTTGGCCCTAAAAATGCCCCTTCAGTTTTTCAAAAAGTCATGGATAACACATTCCATCAGGAGATAATTGAAGGATGGCTGATGGTTTATATTGATGATATCATTATATTCTTGAAAACATTTGAAGACCATCTCAACCACCTGTGTAAAGTGTTCCAAAAAATGGATGAGATAAATATGACACTTGCTTTGAAAAAATGTGAATATGGTTTCCATTCTTTGAAAGTTCTTGGTCATGTTGTTTCAGGCTTACAGATATTTGTTGACCAGAACAAAGTGGCAGCCATACAACAGGTGAAGGCTCCTAATACAGTTAGAGAGCTTTAGAGTTTTTTGGGAATGTGTGGATACTATAGACAGTATATTAAAAATTACCAAGTCATAGCTTTACCCCTTACCCAATTAACTAGAAAGGATGTTGCTTTTTACTGGAATAGTGAAAGACAAAGAGCCTTGAACACTATGAAACACTGTTTGATGTCAGCACCTATTCTTGCTTTACCTGACTTTAAACAGCCATTTGTTTTATATACTGATGCCAGTTTTTTTGGTCTGGGTGCTGCCCTCCATCAAAAACAAATGATGAATGATAAAGTATCAGAGGCAGTAATTTGTTATATTTCAAGAACCTTGAGAAATAGTGAATTGAAATATGGTGCTACTCAATTGGAATGTTTAGCTGTAGTGTGGGCTCTAGAAAAGCTACATTATTACCTAGATGACCAGAAATTTGAACTTGTCACTGACTGCAGTGCAGTTAAATCCCTTTTAAACTTGAAAGCACCTAACAGACATATGTTCAGATGGCAGTTAGCTGTTCAAGAGTAAAGAGGGAGAATGACAATTATTCATAGGGCTGGTATTGTTCACTCAAATGTGGATATGTTATCAAGGTTACCTTTACCAAATGATGACTCTAATCCTGCTTATGATCCTGAGGATTAAATTATTTATATTCATGGAATATATGTGGTTTATATGGAGGAAGAGCTATTTCAGCTTATTCTGGATTCATATGATAAGGACACTGACTTAAAAAAGTTATGCACCATATTAAATGATCCAAAAAATGCTTCAATACAAGCATTAATTAAAACCCTTCCAACAAATTACCAGAAGGCTTCAGAGAAAGGTAAATTTTCAATTGATGAAGGATATCTATATTATAGAAGAAAGTTGAGTAATGTCATTGTTATTCCTCCTTCTATGAAAGAAATCATCTTGAAAATTTGTCATGATGACATATTTGCTGGACATTTTGATCTTGAAAAAACAATTATCAGAATTAAAAACACTGCTTGGTGGGTTAATATGCCTGAAGACACCAAATTATATGTTGAATCTTGTGATTCTTGCCAAAAATCAAATAGATTGACTGGTAAGAGAGCTGGATTAATGCAACATATTGAACCTCCTGATGCACCATGGCAGATAATAAACATGGAATTGTAACAGGATTACCTATTGCTGGAAAAGACAGTTATAACTCTTGTTGGGTTATTGTGGACAGATTCACCAAAATGTGTAAATTTATCCCTACTCACAAGGATGTTTCCACTAAAGAATTAGCTTTCTTATGGTGGTCTCATATGTGTAATACTGCTGGTTTTCCTAAAGCCATAATCTCTGACAGAGACCCTAAATTTACTTCTGAATTTTGGATGTCTCTGATGGATGTTTGTGGTTGTAATCTGAAACTATCTACTTCCCATCACCCTCTGACTGATGGACTAGCTGAAAGAATGATTCAGACACTAGAGGACATGATAAGAAGGTACTGTGCCTTTGGCCTTGAGTATAAAGACAATGACAGATTCACTCATGATTGGGTTACCTTACTTCCTGGGTTGGAATTTGCTTATAATAGAACTGTTCATTCTGTTACTCAAAAAAAGCCTTTTGAGCTCTGGCTTGGATATTTTCCAAATACTCTTGCCCAAATTCTCAATAATAAAATACCTAAATTGGATCTACATCCTGGTGTAAAATCTTTTCTTCAAATGCAACAACTTTGCAGAAATCATGCTCAAAAATGTATTGAAAAATCATTTGAATATGAGAAGAAGAGATAGGACAAATCCCATAAAGAATACACTTTTAAGAAGGGTGATGAGGTGTTGATTTCTACAGTCCACTTCAATTTACAAGGTAAAAACAAATTGAAAGACCCATTTGTTGGTCCATTTGTTGTAAGAAGAATGGTTGGTGATAATGCAGTTGAAGTTATTTTGTATTCTCCATATGACAGAAAACATCCTGTTTTTCCAATATCTCTTTTAAAACCTTATACATCCAATAGTGATTTATTTCCTAAAAGGAGGGGAAGACCAAAAAAGACCCCTAATCACCACGGGAAATCTGGGGGTGAACTGCTAGCAGTTCCCTCTATTTGAAACTATCAGAATTTTGTCAGGAAACTGTTGGGAAACCATCCTGAAACTGTCAGAAATATGTTTTTAAATCTGATGAAAAAACATTGAAAAAATAAACTGTCACAGATTGAATCCAGAACAATCCCTCCTTGAGCAGAGCTTAGGAACCACATTGAACATCAGTTAATCTCAGGTTTGGCAAAAGGTTGAACAACATCACTTAGCATACCTTAATATTCAAATATTAAACTTGAATATATGTTGGGTGTATGATATAGATGCATATGCATTTGAATTTGCATGGTGGATACTTATTGCATGTTAAAAATTGATGTGAAATGCCTATCTAAAGTGTATGCATAATGACTATGAAGAATAAATATGCATAAAAATATGCATAAAAAATATGCATAGTAATTATGCATAAAAAATATGCATATTGAATATGCATAAAAATATGAATATTGGATATGCATAAAAACATGCATATTGAATATGCATTAAAAATATTCACATTGAATATGCAAAAAAAAGGTGCATATATGTATATGAATAAAATATATTAATATGCATATAAATCTGTATAATGAATATGCATATGCATATCCATAAATATGCATATGCATATCCATAAATATGCATAATGATTGAAAAATGCAAAAAAATGATGCTTAATGAGTATATTTTATGCATAAATAGAAATATGCAATATGAATTCATATTGCATACAGATAACACTGGCAAACCATTTTGACCAAAACTCATACTAAATTTTCATTCTGGACTAAAGGTGTGAGGGAAGGAAGAAAAACAGTCTGACGTTAGAAAAATGCTACATGCACTCATTTTGTAGCAGAGCAAATGAGAAGTGCTGAATTATGGTTGGTGCCCATAATTTGGTATGATATCATAATTTTATTTAATTGTTTTCAATATTGAAAAAACTTTAGGTCGGTTGGTATGGATCTAGCTGTGCCAGGGTCTAATCTAATTATTTTAACAATTTCTTAATAATTAATGGGTTTTAATACAAAAACAGGTTGTATTTTTTGTGGGATATTGGATATGATAAGTTCTTTTGTAAAAAAAACTTATATTGTTCAAAAATATTCCTGAATCAGATGTGGGATAATCACTACAAAAAATTGTAGTACTGTGGGCAATAAAATATATGCACAAGCAGTAAAGAAAGGACTGAGTGAACCCTTTTTGTGCAGTGGGTCATTAGAGTGGAATTGTGGATGAAAAATATAATTCATTATTACCATTTTATTTAATCAAAAATTTTATAATATTAAAAAGAACTATTGATTAATTGGTATTTGACCTTTGTGCCTCACTCATATTTATCATTTGATTGATTTTTTGTCACCATTATGTTATTAATATTATAAGTATAGCAAAAACTCGTGTGCCCAAAGCATACCGGGTGATGTTACACCTTTTATAATATTATTAAATAAAGGTAAAAAAATATGAAAATGATTTGTTTTAAAAAAAATAAATTGATATCCAAAAGCAATATGAGGGATAAAAAGGTAAAATTAAAGGGATCAAATATGAAATAAAAAATTAAAGTAAAATTCCTGCCATCAAGAGCAAGTAGACGTGATGGAGTGAACACCCACCAGTGGCACTAAACTTGGACTATAATTCATTTTTTGTAAAAATAAAAAAAAATCCACTTGAGCTTTACTGTCACCGGACGACCTACGCACAAGGTCAAGGATGTTCCTGCAAGTGAGATGAAAGGTTTAGATACTTCTTCGAAGCACAGAGGGATGGTTCAAGGAAGTGATTCGAAGCTGACTCAAAGGAAGAACTACTGCTTCGAGTTATGTTCAAGAAGGATTCTAATATAATTGAAAGGTAATATTAAAATTCTTAAGATCTCACGAAGGGTTGGAAACTCAACAATTAAAGATATAGGATTTAGAAATAATTATTGAGAAATTAAGAAAGATACAATAATAATAATTTTCACTTTAGATTTTTATCACTATTAACTATAAATACGTTTTATAATTTAATTCTAAGGAATCTCGAACCAAAAAACCCAACCCTTTTATATCCTTTACTCCTCCTCGCATTGACCTCATACTCATCCACTATTCCGCACACCACAAACCATTTAAAATATATCCGTTACACCTGGACCCTCCTCACTAACATCCGTTAACCCCTTAATCCTTCACTAACCATTCCGTCCATGCTCACTACCCCTTAATAACCCACAGACATTTCATAAACCTTTTAATGTACTATTATATTGGTCATTGCGCTGTGCGTCGCTTATTGAGAAAAAAGACTAAGACACACTATTGAGAAATTGACTAATTTAGATTTAGAGTTTAGACTAGCACAATTGAATAGCGTGTACACAAAGGAAAGTCGCAGTTGCTATGGAGAGTTGCTTTCTGCGCTTCGAGTATGGATTTGAGCTACTTTTGCCTCGAGTGTCACATGGCGTGTGACAGATGCCCAGGTATAAGAACGTGAGCTCCGTTGAGCATAAGACATATTTCCCACACTAATTTTCCTTCCTCTTTATTTAATTCTGATTATTATTACTTTAACTCACTATGACGGATTTCCCTACACCGACTCCCACGCCTCCACACCCACTTGCACGGCTTGCGAGTCGATGGAGTATTTTTGCGTGGAGAGCACGGCGACACGAGGGCCTCGCCAGAAGTGCAAGTTTTGCCAATGGAGAAGGGTGGTGTGTGATGCCTTAGAAAAGAATGCCGACATTGAGAGTCGGTTTACTAAGACAAAGTATTGGGTGATCCCCAAAACGAAGGAAGTAGTCAAGGACATTTGGGATGTGTCCATTGGGGAAGATCAATCGGTGGGGGAAAATGAGGAAGAAGTTGAGGATGATGTGAACATCTGGGTGGCTAGGGCTGAAAACAAGAGGGGGGTTGTTGAGGAGGAAGTCGACGAATTGGTCGAGGAGGAAGAAGAAATTCCCATCTTGAGAAAAACCCCGAAAAGACGACGGGTGGTCATCGAAGATGACGAAGAGGAAAGGGAGGTGGCAGAGAAGGTCACTCCTAGATTATTTTTGGAGGCTGACCCAATCTTCGAAGTAAGTTCACTGTTTTATAATTCATAAATTTAATTACTGATGATCCTGTTTTAGAATTCAGACGTCATCATCCAAGTCCCTACGGTGGAAGCTTCAAATGTGGAAGAAACCCTTGTGGGACCCACTGCTGTGGAAGTGGCAGTGTTGGTGGAGGATAGGTTACCGACTGTTACCTCAAAGGAGGAAAACGAAGAAACCCTCGATCAAGTATGGTTGAAGAAACCTTGTCAGGTTCGACAAGCAAAATATATTGAAGACTTGAGCGGCAAGATTGATAAAATTGTCGATGCCGCTTCCTTCGACGTAGCCAAGGAGCTACTTGAACTTGGGGAATTATTTCCGGTAGGAGAGGGGGAGAACTTTGAAAAATGTAGAAAGTAGATAAGGGAAATTTTGGAGAAGATGAAGGAATTGGTTCGGGAGAAGATAAAAGAGAAAATTTAAAATAAAAAGAGAAAAGAAGAAAAAAGGAATGTAGAAACAATTTGTATTTAGTTATTTTATTTAGTTATTTTATTTAGAATTTTAATATTTATTTTTATAAGATTTTGAGAGAAATAAGAACAAAGAAAAAACAGAGAAAAAAAACAAAAATAAGTAAATAGAAATTATTTTTTAAATTTAGAAAGAAGATGTCTGAATGAGAGAAGAAAGAAGAAGAAGAAATAAAATAGTTGATTGAAAAAAAATTTGTTGTAAAGAAAATTTAATGAAACGAAAAAAATTTGTTATTTAAGTTGTTAATTGAAGATTTGAGGGATTTTAGTTATTTGAAAAAAGAAAAGAAAGAAAAGAAAAGACGAAATAAAAATTTTAAGAGGATTTTGAAGAGAGAAGTAATTTGTTTCAAAGAATTTAAAAGAGTGATTTAAAGTGAAGTTCGAGAAAGATGGTCGTGTAATGTTCGTGAAGAATTTTGATAGTTCAAGGAAAATAAAATTTTAAAGAAAGAATGTATATAGAAAATTGAGAAGAGAAAAAAAAATTTATTTTGTTTTATTTTATTCTATTTTAATTTAGTTTTTATTTTATTTTATTTTATTTTATTTTTATTTTATTTTTATTTTATTTTATTTTTTTTTTTAAAAAAAAGAAGGTTGAAAAATTTTGAAAAGAGAAAGAATAAAGAAGAAAACAAAAAGAATTTTTTAGAAGTAAAGATGTTTTAGATTTTACAAGAAAAAAAACAGAGAAAAGAAAAAAGAGAGTTTTAAGGTTTTGGTTTTAAAGGGTATTTAAGATGAAAAGATTTTAGGAGTTCAGGGGCGTTAGAAACATTGATGGCTGGTTCCTAGGATGTTTTGTCTGAGTCATTGAGGAAGCCTTCCCATTCCACGAGGTATTGAAGTTTCCCCTTGCGCATTCTTGAATCAAGTATACGGCTTACTTCCCACTCTAGATGGTCTTCTACTTTGACTGGTTCCGGAGGAGGTTGGTTCTTGCCTGGGTATGTTTCTCGAGCCAGTTCCAGGAGAGATACGTGAAAAACAGGGTGAATAGCCTGCCATTTAGGAGGTAGCTTGAGTCGAAATGAAGTTTTAGAGACTTCAGAGTCGATTTCAAATGGCCCCAAGCGTTTTTCAGCTAGTTTCTTTGATGGTTGAGTCGTTCAAATGTTCCATGTGTCGAGCCATACCTTGTCGCCTGGTTTAAAAGAAGGAGCAGTTTGTCGATGTTTGTCAGCTTGTTTCTTGTACCTTTGAACCGCTAATTCCAAATTTGATTTAAATTCCTCTTGGAGTCGTGATATGGCTCAAAGATAATGTTCAGCAGGATGACTAGTTCCTACATGAATTGAGTTGAATCGAGAAAGTCTTCCATAAAAAGTTTCAAAAGGAGATTGTTGTGTCGAAGAATGAGTCGAGTTATTATAAGCAAATTTGGCCAATGGTAAACATGTGGTCCAATCGTCTTGTTGTTAACTGACATACATTTGAAGGTATTTTTCAAGGATTTGGTTGACCCTTTCTGTTTGCCAATCGTTTTCAGGATGATAGGCTGTGGAGAGGTTCCTCGTGATATTGAGTTGTCGACACAGTTGAGTCTAGAATGTGGATACAACAATGAGCCTCTATCTGAAATAATATCATTAGGTAAGCCGTGTTTGGAAAATACATATTCTAGAAATAACTTTGACAAATCTTCTGCAGTAGCAGTAGTAGTGTTTTTAATGAAAATAGACATTTTTGAAAATCTATCTACTGTTACTAATATAGCATCAAAATTATTAGAAAGAGGAAGTTGAGAAATAAAATCCATCAATAAAGATTCCCAAGTTTTAGAGGGAATAGGAAGTGGTTGAAGCAACCCATACTTCCGTTGACGGGGAGCCTTATTCCTATTACATTCGTAACAAGCTTTTATATAGGCCTTGATTTCCCTGGTCATACCTGGCCAGAAAAAATCCCTTGCTATTAACTGGTAGGTTTTATCAACCCCAAAATGACCAGCTAATGGAGAATAATGTCGACTATTGAAAATCCATAATTTTATCTCATTGTTGTTGGGTATGACTACTCTACCTTCGAAGACTAATAGACCTGATTCAATACTAAATCTTTTGGCCCCTTGCTTTGAGCGTATTTTGTCCTTTAACCCTAAACAATAATCGTCCTTCGACTGAGCTTCGAGGATGTTGGATAGTGTATTTTGAAACGATTGAATTGTCATCAAAATAAGTTGATGAGTCGTTAACATTGATTTGTTGAAGATTGATTTCACATTTGCTGTATTTTTGTCAGCAAATGCATCCCCCCGCTGTGGGTAAACGTCGTCCCGACGTGACAAGATATCTGGGACAATGCAGTTCTTACCTGGGCAATAGGAAATAGAAAAGGGAAAGTCAGACAGAAATTCAGCCCACCTGGCTTGACGCCTGGTTAACCTTTTGGAAGACATAAAGTATTTCAAAGCATTATGGTCTGTTAAAATTTGAAAAGGACTATCTAAGCTGAGAAGAAAAGAGCACCATTTTTTAAGACAATGAATAATAGCTAAAAGCTCTTTGTCATGAATTTCATAATTTAATTCTGCTGCAATGAGTTTGTGTGACTCAAAAGCAACAGTATGAAACAGTTTTCTTTCCAGATTCAATTGAGAAATGACCCCTGCAATAGCATAATTGCTCGCATCTGTCTCGACTATTGTTGAAGCAGTAGGATCAAAGTGTCAAAGAATTGGAGCTGTGGTGAAGGCTGTCTTCAATGCTTCGAATTCCTTTTGTGATGTAGAAGTAAAAACAAAAGGAATATCTTTTCTAAGAAGAGAAGTAAGATTGGAAATAGTTTTAGAGTAATCTTTAATAAATCTTCTATAGAAATTTGCAAAACCCAAAAATCCTTGGAGGGATTTAACGGATTTGGGCTCAGGCCATTCCAGGACCTTTTGAACTTTTTTGTCGTCCATGACTAAACCATCAGTGGATAATGTAAAACCCAAAAAATCAATAGATTTAAAATGGAATTTGCATTTATTATGCTTGGCGTAGAGTCCATGATCTCGAAGTCGATTTAAAACTTGTCGAACATGATGAATATGCTCATCTAGTGTCTTTAAGAAAATTAAAATATCATCTAAATAGATGACAACAAATTGTTCGACAACATCTTGAAAGATGTCATTGACAAAAGTTTGAAAAGTAGATGGTGCGTTAAACAATCCAAAAGGCATAACTAAATATTCAAAACTACCAAATCTAGTGTGCCTTGCAGTCAGTGGTTCATGACCTTCCGCAATGCAAATAAGATTGTAAGCGCTGTGGTAGCCTAAAGTTTAGTATGGCACCTAAGTATGTAATGGAGTTATTACGGCGTGCAAGATTGGCGTTATTATTTTATAAAAGGGTTTTATTTAATTTATTTGAGTTTTAAATATGAAGAAATTAGTCAAGAGCAAATGCCTACACAAAATCAATTTATTTTACGGAGAAAACATATTTTTACGGTCTGAAAAGTTTATAAGTATCAAGTCGAGTCACTCAAGAGCCTTAAGAAATTTTTTCAGAATTTTTTACTATTTTTCTTATATTTTTAAATGAATTTTAAAAATTTATAGAAATATTTACGTATTCAGAAATTACTTAACTGTGATTAATGTTCACGGGGTAATTAGAGATGCACAGACTACGAAAATTAGTTTGGAATGTAAAGGAGAAGTGGCTCTATCATGTGTAATTTTTCTAGATTTTTTATTATAGTTTTAAAGGTTCTAATTGAGTCCGGGAAGTCCGGACGGACTCTGTACGGACTCCATTTGGACTCCGTACGGACTCTGTACAGACTCCGTACGGGCTCCGGATTGACTCTGGGAGAGCTCTGGAGGGGAAAACTTAGGCACGTGACTAGGAATACTTAAGAGCCTCTCAAACTCGAAATTGAGAGGGGGGATACATCATACAGCTTAATCTTTAACCACTACGGTCTCATTTTTTATTACTCAACAAATTAAATAAATTGTAATACCCTTATAACTTTATATTTTATATAACATTTTAGAAATACTACTCAACAATTTAAATCACACTTCATACAGGGTATCTTTAGAAAGGTCTTCATCACTGGGACTTGATTATTGCTGTCTCATAAAAATTCAAATTATTATAAAAACATAAAAGTCAATCTTTTCAGATCTTTCACTGGTACACATTAATTGTTGTTATCAGTATTTCTTTTCTCAACAGCCACTTTTACTTAAATCTCAATAAGCGTTAAATATTTTAGAGTTTCATTAATTTTAACAATCAGATCCAAGTAGACTGGTTAGCTTAGTGATTTAGAATTCCCATTTTGTTATTTTTATTGGAAGGACGGGGTTTTCAGCTAAATCCACATATCTCCTCCGGATTCTGCTTACAGCAAGGCGACTTTAAGAGTTTACCTTACCATAGTTGGCACCCAACGTGGGGTTTCGATTTCTCTAGCTTTCTTTAAAGACTTACTTGGATCAAGAACGTTCTTAGCCTGCAACAGGCTTATTTTCTGGAACTCTAATTGGATTTTTGTGATTGGCCTGCAAGAGGCTTGTTATTTTATCAATTGTTAACGCTTTTCATTACTTATTGGGATGTCTTCTTCTGCTGTTGCTTCTGGATCTCCTCAAACTCTTACTCCCTCTGTTAGGATTGTTTCTTGGGATGGCCCAAAGTTTGATGGGGAGGAGGTTAAATGGTTCATTAGCAGGTATGAAGCTGCTGCTGCTGTTGATGGTCCTTCTCATGTGGATATGGTGAAGCAATTTATATTTTTTATTGCTGATAGGGAGGTGGAAAAAGAGGTTATTGCTATGCAGGCATTTAAGGACAAGGATTGGGTTAAGCTTTCTAAAGCTATGGTTGATAGATGGGGTGTTAGGTTTACTATGATGGATCTCAATAAAATTGTTGGAGACTGGCAAGCAAAATGTGGAGTTTCTTCTATGGCTGACTTCAAAAAGCTCTGTGTTCAGTTTGATGAAGTGGTGGAATATCTCATATTGGTGGATGAGTTGGTGCATGAGAATCAAGCAAAAGATTTGTTTTGGACAGCATGCAGAAGGGATATTTAAATGGACGTCTTGAAGGATCTTTCAAGAAAAGATTTGATGAAGGAACTGCCTAATGGTGAGCAGAAACTGCTGGCTCTGGAGGTTATCAAGGACAACATTCAAGCCCATCTAAAGTTATTAGTGTTGGACAAATATCAAGAGTCATGCACTCAATATGTTAGCAAGGTTAGCAAAGTTTTGGCCGAAAACAACGATATTATGGTCAAAGCCCAGGAGGCCAAGAAGGTACAAATGGGATTACCTGCTGCTAAAGTTGAGGGCAATGTAGATAATAAGATGGTCGATCACTTGGCCGATTTAACAAAACAATTAAAAATATTTGTTCAAGAGACTCAGAAGGCCAACAAGGCCCCAATTGCTTCTTCGCCGACGTCAACTTCTTATCAGTCCAGAGGTTATGAACGTCGAAACTATAATGGCAATAATAATGGTAACCGCTTCCCAGGCAATGGGAGAAATGGTGGTAATGGTGGTAATGGATTTAGAGGTGGCTAAAATGAGCCAAAGGTGTGCTCCTATTGTAATAGGAGGGGGCACAGAGCAACAGTTTGCTTTGCTCTTGATAAGGATATGGATGCTGGGCGAGTTTTATTTGATGATAAAGTTTATAAATTTCCTGATGGTTTGTTCATCAAGCCCAGTGATGGACAGTCTCCTTCTGATTTGGTCAGAAGAAGTTTAACGGCTGAAAGGAGAGCCAGATTTGAAGAGGTGACGGATGAAGATGTTAATTCCAAGGGTGGCAAAAATGGCAATGGTAATGATGGAAAATCTGACAAAGGTAAAGAGAAAGAGGTCAGTAAAGCCACATTTTCTACTTCTTTTGGAGGTTTAGAGCTGGCAACGGTTGCCCAGGTGGAGGGTAGCTGTATGGCTGGCGAATACGATGTTAATGCTGCTAGAAGAGCAGCTGCTACTAAGGCGAAGAGTAGCATTCAGAGATAATCCTGGCAAGGCCAATAACAAAGTGAACCCTTACTCTAAGGACAAGAATTCTAGTGCTCAAACTGCCGCCAACAAATTGAACCCTTACTCTAAGGACAAATTATATAAAATGCAGAAAGGGATTGCTGATATGGGGCCCCCTAGTTATAGCAAGTTTGATTTAAATGGTTAGCCTATTCCAGAGGATGATTCGGATTCTGAGGAGGACGTACCGTTGGCGTCTCTACCCAGACCAAGTTTTAGCGGTCCCATCTAAATGGAGGGTTTAAGAAGGACTAGTGATGGATCAGGATTAGTGCAAGAAGCTGGTGACGGAGTTAGGGTTATAGAAAGTGAAGATGTTATTATGGGGGGTGAAGATGGCTCAGTTGGACCTCAAGAGGTACCCAGGGCCAAGGTTGTTAAATCAAAGGTCCAGTATGAGCGGCCAGTAGTTTCTGGTCAAGCTAATGCGATGGACGCAGTTTTGAATAGGGTGAATCAACTGCAGATTCCCTTATCTTTGGGGTAGTTATTTACGTTTAGTCCGGTGCTTGCTGAAAAGCAAAAGAAGCATTTGAAGAGGCGTCGGGTTTCCACTGGAGAGGTGGAATATATTTGTGAAAATGCTGAAAAGTTTGGGGAAGATGTAGATACACATTTTTCCACTCCCCTGGGTTACCTGGTGGTAACTCTTAATGGTAAAGAAGTAAAGGCCTTGGTCGATTCAGGGTCTCAAATTAATTTAATTTCATTGGAGCAAGCGACGAGTATAGGCTTGCCAATTAAAAGTGGAACTGGGGGAAACCTCAGAGGCATTGGAGGGCATGCAACAGAGCTGATGGGTACAGCTGAGCATGTCAGGTTAGGCATTGGTGGATCTGTTGGTAAGGTTCACTTTTATGTGGCCAGAGGAGCAGTCAAAACTGTTCTGGGTGGTCCTTTTTTGATGGATTTTGAGGCAAGGATAGGGTATCAAGCTGGCATGGGGATTAGTTTGGAAATCACTGGTGAAGATATGTGGAGGTTACATATGCGGTTAGCGCCTTCTGGAGATGAAGGTTGGGAAACACAGCCAGGGATTACTACTCTGTGCCAGTGTTGTGTTTGCACCAAGAAGCGGCATATAAAACGGACGGCTTCTGGTGAATTATGTTTGTTGGAAAGGGATGAACGCCCTAATTTTTTGGGATAGCAGGGGCTGATCACTCTAATGTTATAATCTCTCCTCAGGATGAGATCCCGGATTGCAATAGGTCAGCTCACTTGGAGATAATTCAAGTGGATTCTCAATTATTTTCTGTTAATATTACTTTGGAGTGCAAATACGTTTTGGACTTTTCTATATGTTTATTGGATTTACCCTGTTTTTCTATTAAATTTAAAAATGGTGAAAAAGGCAAAATGGGCCAAATTAGGTTGGATAAAAATTGGAAGGGTATGTATTATGACCTCCAGCAAGAGGTTAAACTGCAAGTATCTCCTTCTATTTTGGACCTCCAGCAAGAGGGTAAACTGCAAAAATCACATCAAAATCCGATTAAAAATCTCAGTATAATTAAAACACAAAAAAAAAATTTTTGTGAAAATTCATTTCCGGTCCTCCAGCAAGAGGTTAAACTGCCAACTTTCTTTATGGGTGATTTAATGTTGGATAAGGGAAGCAAAGGTGTTGGAAAATCTGTTTATAAATTAGACAAGGGAAAGGAGAAAAGGGTAAAATTTAAAAATGAAATAAAATATTTTTCTGATTTTTCTTACTCCGATTCTGACAATGAAGAAGACTCATTAGATGAAATTTTTAATGGTGATACAAAAGTAAATGATTTACCTCAAGCTTATTTAGATGTGGACGCAGCCAAATATAAGAAGGTAGTAAATAAAGTTTGACCTATTAATGAACCGCTACCTGCTGAATTAAATCCACCTTTGAGAAGACCAAGGTTATCAAGAGATGCTTATGAAAGTCCCTTGGTAAAGAATCAGCCTGAATTTTTTGAGACGTCAAGAATCACTTTTGAGAGACTGGGTGTTGTTAATTTTGGATCTGATGGTTGGTTGTCTGGAGAAGAGAAGAAGTTATTGTTGGATGTGATGGTCAAGCAAGAGAAGGCCATTGCTTTTGTAGAAGAGGAGAGGGGTGTGTTGAAGCATTCCTATGGGGAGCCTTACAAGATTCCCGTGGTATGTCATGAACCGTGGCAGCAGAAACCAATTCCTATTCCGACTGCATTAAAAGAAGCCTATATTGAAGTTGTCAGAGAACGGATACGCACTGGACTGTATGAGCAATCAACGTCAAGTTATTCTAGTCCGGTATTTTGTATCAAGAAACCAAATGGAAAGCTTAGAGTTGTTCATGATCTTAGGGAATTAAATAGGGTTACAATAAAGGATGCTGGGATACCGCCTAGTGCTGAGGAGTTTGTTGAAGCGTTTGCAGGGAGAGTGTGTTATGGTTTGGGAGATATTATGGGTGGATATGATGAGAGAGAGTTACATCCGGACGCAAGGACTCTCACTACATTTGATATGCCACTAGGACGTTTACAGTTAACAAGATTACCTCAAGGAGCAACAAATTCGGTTGCAGTTTATCAAGCTCAGATGGCTTGGATCCTTCAAGACAAAATTCCACAACATGCTGGAATCTTTATAGATGATGGAGGAATTAAGGTACCAACAACCGACTATGATAAACAGGTGTTGGAAGAGAATCCTGAGATATGCAAATTAATTTGGGAGTTTGCAGTTACATTAGAAAGAATCTTGTTTCAAATTGAAGAGGCTGGTTTAACTATTTCAGGTTCAAAATTTTCCTGTTGTGTGCCAGCCTTAGAAATATTAGGCCATGTGGTATGTAGAGAGGGTAGGATTATGTCCAAGAAGAAAGTTAACAAAATTAAGTCCTGGCCAATACCCAAGAATACGACCAAAGTCAGAGGGTTTTTAGGCGTTTGCGTATATGTTAGAATGTTTATCAAGGACTTTTCTTCATTGGCAGCTCCATTGAGACGGTTAACGAGAAAGGATGCAGACTGGGAGTGGGATGAAGAGTGTGAGAAGGCGTTTGTGAAGTTGAAGGAGGTTGTGGGGAAGGATTTAGTCCTGCACAAGTTGGATTATGGAAAAAATGCTGGCAGAATTTATTTAGCAGTTGATTCAAGTCAGGTTGCAGCTGGGGCGGTTTTGTCTCAGATGGATAAAGCTGGTTACATCAGGCCCGTTAGGTATGAATCTGTAGTATTTACTGAGGTCGAATCAAGATATTCTCAAACAAAATTGGAATTATGTGGTGTGGCGAAAATACTGAAGAAACTTCAGCATATTTTGTGGGGGCAACATTTTGAGTTGCAAGTGGATGCGAAATCGTTAATCCAGATGATTAATTCCCCAAGTTTACCGAACGCACCCATGACGAGATGGGTAGCTTTTATTCAACATTTTTCATTTGATTTAGTTCATAAGCCTGGAAAAACTTTTACTATTCCAGATGGTTTATCAAGGAGACCACCCACTGAAGAAGATTCAGACTCAGAAGAGTTTGATGAAGATATACCTATTATCAAAGCCAGCACTAAAGGAGCTGAAGACTTTCCGTACCTCCCCCATGAGGTTAAACTGGCAGGACTATTGTGTTTAGATTATGGTAATGATGACCTCCACCAAGAGGATAAACTGGAAAATAGTTTTTATGTTAATAAAGGTGTTGGAAAAGGTGTAGATAAATTTGGTAGAAAGGAGGTAGAAGAAGATGTGGTGTATGTAGAAGAAGATGGATTGGTAGTGTGGGATAGTAGTAAATTAAGAAATGGTGTATATGTTAGAGAATTAGAGAATTTAAATAAAAGGGTGGATAAAGAGAAAGAGGTATTTTCAAATACGGTTTACGAAGGATCCAAAGGTTCAGAAGAAAAACGTCAACATAGCTCGATTAAAGATTTATTTAGGGGTCAACGATTATTGGCTCATTCATGTGCAGGTGATATTGGTGATAGAGAAGTCCCTATTGATGTTATATTAATTGATTTTCAAGATGAAGTCTGGGGTCAGACTGGTTTTTATTTTTTGTTAGTCAAATATTTGTTGACTTTAGAGAGGCCAGAAGATTGTGAAGACGATGAATGGGTGGCTATCAAGAGGAAGTCATCTACGTTTTACCTATCTGGTCGACGTTTAATGAGGAGAAGGTATCCAAATCCTCAAGTAGTTATAACTCAACAGAAGGGGCAGGAATTAGTTTTGAAATCACTGCATGAAGATCTCGGGCATAGAGGTGTTGGAGAAACATTTAGAAGAATTTCTGATTGATTTTGGTGGCCTGGCATGAAGATGGCTGTTAAACAGTGGGTTCAGTCATGTGAAGAATGTCAAAGACGAAGTTATTTAAGGCCACAAGAACCTGGACGTGCGACCGGTGAATATACGCTCTTTCGGAGAGTTAGTTTAGATGCCGTTCATATAAAAGAGGGACGGTATAAATATTTAATTGTGGCCAGAGATGATTTATCTGGTTGGGTAGAGGCAGCGCCTCTTATTAATTTAACTGCCAAAAATGTGGCAGAATTTTTTTTGAATAATTGGGTATATAGGTATGGGGTGATGAAGTTGGTAATGGTAGATGGAGGTCCTGAATTTGGGACAGAGTTTAAAGAGGCTGTATTGAAAGTTGGATCAAAGGTTAGGGTAGCAACCCCATATTATCCTGAAGCTGAAGGCATGGTTGAAAGAGGGCATCAAGTTATTAAGGATGCTTTAGTTAAAATGTGTGGGACAAGTGCCGAAAAGTGGAGGCACTATTTACCTTTGGTTTTGTTTGCTGATCGAATCACTGCCAAAAGGACGACCGGATTTTCACCTTATGAACTTGTTTTTGGACAGAAAGAAGTTTTACTGGTTGATTTAGAAGCTGAATCATATCTTGGAGTTGACTGGGACATGGTCAAAACTACTGAAGAATTATTGTGTGCAAGAATGATGCAGCTAGAAAAGAAAGAAGAATAGTTAGAAAAGGCATATTTGCGGATGATGGAGATCCGAAATCAATCAGTCAGATATTGGGATGGGCGGTTGGCACATCGATTAAGGAAACCTTTGAACCCAGGTGATATGGTCCTGGTGTATAATAGAAGTCTAGAGAGTCAATGGGGTAAGATGTTTGCAGATAGGTGGAATGGACCGTATAAAATCAAGGATCAAGTTTCCGGCGGTTCATATGTGTTAGAAGAGTTGGATGGAGTAGTATTGAAGAAGAGGGTAGCAGCCGATCAAGTGAAACGGCTCTACCCTAGAGGCACCAGGAGTGCCAAAGTCTACCTCCGCAACGAGGATAAACTATGATATCAACAAAATTTTATGATGACCTCCGCAACGAGGATAAACTATCTTCTTTTTATCAAAATACTTTACTGTCGTTACACTGCCTATGGGCGACAAAACTTTGATGAAACTTAACGAAATGCAAGAAAATCATCTTTGAAATTCTCGAAATTTAAAATTCTTAAAATATGGGTGAAGATAGTGTTGGAAAATTTTAAAAATTTATTGGAAGAAGTGTTCACAGGGGAACCTTCTTAATTTAATATTGGCAAGTGTGGGGGTAATTGATGGGCTGGCTGCTCTATACACAATTACCCCATAATTTTCGTTTTCAAAATTTTCCCTGTTTCTAGTTGAATCCTGGCTTTGTCTTTTAATTATAGGAAGTCCACTAAGACTATAAACTGGAATGAATCAAGAGACACTGTTCTCAACGCTGGATTCAAGATTCTTTTTATTTTATTTTGTTTTTGATTTTTTTTTGTTAGATTGTGATTTCTTTTCTTTAATATATATTATGAATTATTGTAAAGGTGATGCTCACTGGTGGTCTCTAATCATTTTTATAAATTGGAGGGAGCCCACCCAGTGATCATCATTATAAAAATTATCTTCTAAAAACTTTCATTTATTTTCTTTTCTTTTCAATTTCTCAAAATTGTGTAACCACATCAAGTTGCACTTGGATGTGGGTATGATGTCGAGGGTAAGGCTCATCAAATGGCCAGGGGGCATCTTTTAAAATTTTTTTAAAAAAATTTTTTTATTACTTTTTTTTATCTTTCTTTAAAAATTAAATTTTAACTTTTATTTCAAAACTATCTTTTTTTTTAAAAAAAAAATCATTTATTTTAAATGGTAAAATAAAAATAAAAATAAATAAATAAATAAATAATAAAATAACTAAAAATATAAAATAAAATAAAAAAAATAAATAAATAAATAAAATAAATAAAAAAAAAAATAAAAAAATAAATAAATAAATAAAGGTATTTTAGTTTTAGGTAGTTTAGATGTTTATATTATTATTTTTCAAACATTATTCAAGAAAGCTACGTACCAGGAAGAACACCATCAAGGGTTTTTATCTTTTGAAGAATCAAAATTAGAAAATTTAGAAGGACCTTGATCGATTTCCTGGGATTCGAATCTTATTTCACAGTCACGATAGTGTTGAAGCCAGTTGGCTATTTTGAAAAGGTCTCTTAACAGTTGCTCTCTCATCCAAGATTCTGATCTATCAGAGGGCAGGTATCGTTGGAAATAAGCGATAAGGTTATTAAAATTAGCAAAGAGCTTTTCAGACACTAGGTGAATTGGAACTCTAGGGAAGCTTGGATTAGGTTCTGGTAGTTCATAAGCTGAATATGGAATTGGAGAACCGGTGGACACTTATCAAATTAAAATATCAGCAAATTAAAACCTGAAGATTAAAAAAATAAAAAAAGACAACTAACTTGTGTCAACACTATCAAGATCATAGATAAACGGCTTACTTGGTAATGGAGTGGGATTTTTTATGTTTAAAAAAGGATTTTTTATTTTTGATAGATGAGGAGGACTGGTGTTGGATTTGGTGTTTGAAGTAGATGTTCTGGGCTTTTTGGATGAAACAAGAGAAGATGAAGATTGCTGGCTATTATAGGACCTTTTGTGCTTCAAGATGTTGGAAGTAGGAGAAGAATTGTTAGAAGGTTGAAGCATGGCCCTGGGAGCAGCAAGAGTTCTTGGGGGAGTAGCAGCAAGTCTAGATTGGAGAGAAGGACCCAGAGGATTAGGTGATGAAGAAAGATTTAAATAGGCTTATGTAGAAAAAGGGATGGGATCTTTAGAGGTTGATGGAATAGGGGGTGGAGTAGAAGGTGAAGAAGAAGGAGGAGGTATGCAGAAGGAGGCGAAGCTAGTAGCAGTAATGGGGAAAGAACCACAATTCAAGCCAGAACATTTTCTTTTCTTCTCATAACAGGATAAACAGGCCCCTTTATAAGTGTGCTTTTGCCAGTTGAAAGTGAAGATACATTCCCTATGGATGAAAGCACAGTATTTGCAAGATTGATCAGCTGAAGCAATGAAGTCAGAAGGTTTCATCTTGTTAGGAAATATTTTTTTGAAGAAGAAAACTTGAAACTAGGATGAAGAAAGCTGGTGGCAAAATCTGGGTTCAAGGGTAGAGAAAATGTTAGGTCCACCAAGACCTTAAACTGGGCTGTTATCAAGCTGTTAGGTCCACCATGACCTTAAACTGGATTTCTTATCAATCAAATGTTTGGTCCACAATGACTTTAAACTGGTAGTTCATTCATTGTTTAGTCCACTATGACTTTAAACTGGAAAATTAATATCTGCAGGATAATTCAACATTCATTGGTCCACTATGGCCTTATACTGGATTACTTGTCAATCAAATGTTTGGTCCACTATGACATTAAACTGGATTATCAAATTTATTCAATCTTTGGTCAAGCCTAGGCCTTATTTAGGAATATATCAAGTTATTTATGCACCTAAACAATCTTTGGTCCACCAAGACCATAAACTGGCAATCGATTATATGTTTGGTCCACCAAGACTTTAAACTGGAATGTCAATCTTGTTTGGATAACTCAATTCAATCTTTTAATTTATCACTTTCCACTAAGACTCTAAACTGGTTATTCAATCATTTCTGGAATTGGGTGCTGATAAGCTTTAGGAGGTTAAAATTTTAGGTGGTGATGATACTAAGGAAAGAATAATGGTTAATTAGGTGAAATTTGTGGCGCTTTAACATGGTCTAAAGTTAATATTATTATTGGAAGCCTGGCAAAAGTATTTTATGGGTTTGCTGTATAGCAAAGTTTGAAAATTGTGATGAAGGAATCAGAAGTTAGGATGGTAGTTGGATTTTAGGGAATGATTTTTAGTGCCTCAGTGTTAGGCCATTTTTGGTGTGAAGCTTGGAGGACCTTATGGCGAGATTGGAATCATAGAATTCGGCTCAGTGGGGGGCCCTATGAGGTTGGAATCAGGAGTATTTGGCTCATAGGAAGATCCACTCTCTCAATGCTGTGACAAGAAGGAAGACTGGTATATGGGAGTCTGAAGGGATTCAAACCTTGCTCTCAGTAGTGGAATCATCACAAGACTTATTATTTTATGTTAAGCCAGAGAAGAAAGAAAACAACATTTATGTTGAAAGTTAAAGAAAACCAAGCAAAAACAAAATTTTATCAAGTTATACTGTTAGAAAAGATAATTTCTTTGAAATTGTTCAACATCATTATCAAAGCTTTGCATTAAAATTCTTCTTTTCATGAGGTCTTCATGGTTATTAGCTGGAGTTTCTTGAAAATAGGCCAGCATTTTTCGTTTCAGCTCATTAGTAAAGTCAAGAAAAAGATAGCAATGAAAATTTGGATAATGATTGATATAGCCCGTCTTCACTCTACCAACATCATCAGTGTTGGTTATTTCGACAGCTCGAAGTTCAAATATGTTATTAAGTCATAGGTTTAGTCAATTTTGATTAAAAGTTTTTTTTAGTAAGATAATAGGGTCTTACATTTAGAGCCAGGAAACATAGTCTCAGCAAAGTTGGTTGGGGGCACTGGCGTTATAGGATTAGGATCTTGTGAAGGCAAAATTAGGCCGGGATCCGCTGATGAAGATTGAACTTTTGAAGCTGTTTTTGATCTTATTCTTTTTAAGAAGACAGGAATTTTTGATCGTTTTTTAGAAGCTGAGGGATCAGGGAGAGCTGCTGGTCCTAAATATACGTTTGTTTTAGAAGGAACTATTGGCCGGTTACATTTGACTTTTTTCACACAGCATAAGTCGCAAGCTGTCCTGCCAGGAAGATTAGGGTTGGACATTAAACAAGGTACCTGGTATCGAGCGCAGAGCTCACATGGAGCGACAAGTTCTTTGAAAGTCATTTTGATGAAGATGAATTTTAAATTTGATTAAAGAAGATGGTGGTTGAAGGTTAAAGATGAATATTGTGTTCGACCACTTATGCAAAGTCTTAAGAATGGGGAAATTCTCAATTGGAGGGAGGATGTGGTAGCCTAAAGTTTAGTATGGCACCTAAGTACGTAATGGAGTTATTACGGCGTGCAATTTTAGCTTTATTATTTTATAAAAGGGTTTTATTTAATTTATTTGATTTTTAAATATGAAGAAATTAGTCAAGAGCAAATGCCTACACGAAATCAATTTATTTTATGGAGAAAACTTATTTTTACGGTCTGAAAAGTTTATAAGTATCAAGTCCAGTCACTCAAGAACATTGGGAAATTTTTCCAGAATTTTTTACTATTTTTCTTATATTTTTAAATGAATTTTAAAGATTTATAGAAATCTTTACGTATTCAGAAATTACTTAAATTTGATGAATGTTCACGGGGTAATTAGAGCTGCGCAGACTACGAAAATTAGTTTGGAATGTAAAAGAGAAGTGGCTTTATCATGTGTAATTTCTCTAGATTTTTTATTATAGTTTTAAAGGTTCTAATTGAGTCCCGAAGTCCGGAAGGACTCCGCTTCGACTCCGTACGGACTCCGTATGGGCTCCAGATTGACTCTGGGAGAGCTCTGGAGGGGAAAACTTAGGCACGTGACTAGGAATACTTAAGAGCCTCTCAAACTCAAAATTGAGAGGGGGGATACATCATACAGCTTAATCTTTAACCACCACGGTCTCATTTTTTATTACTCAACAAATTAAATAAATTGTAATACCCTTATAACTTTATATTTTATATAAAATTTTAGAAATACTACTCAACAATTTAAATCACACTTCATACAGGGTATCTTTAGAAAGGTCTTCATCACTGGGACTTGATTATTGCTGTCTCATAAAAATTCAAATTATTATAAAAACATAAAAGTCAATATTTTCAGATCTTTCACTGGTACACCTTAATTGTTGTTATCAGTATTTCTTTTCTCAACAGCCACTTTTACTTAAATCTCAATAAGCGTTAAATATTTTAGAGTTTTATTAATTTTAACAATCAGATCCAAGTAGACTGGTTAGCTTAGTGATTTAGAATTCCCATTTTGTTATTTTTATTGGAAGGACGGGGTTTTCAGCTAAATCCACATATCTCCTCCGGATTCTGCTTACAGCAAGGCGACTGTAAGAGTTTACCTTACCATAGCGCCTCTAAGATCAATTTTAGAAAAGAAGTTAGCACCATTAAAATGGGTAAGAAGCAATGACATAGGAGGAACAGGATATGAATTCTTCTTAGTGACTGTGTTGGGCTTTCTATAGTCAACACACAACCTAAGACTACCATCCTTCTTTTTTACAAAGAGGACAGAAGAGCCGGTTGGAGATTCACTGGCTCTGATGAATCCTTTGGCTACATTCTCTGCAATGTAGTTTCGAAGAACTTGATATTTGTCCTTTGACAAGGAATAGACAGGACCTGCCGGAGGTACTGGACCTATTAACTCTATCTGATGGTCGTAGGGTCAATGAGGTGGTAAATTATTGGAATTGCGAATTGAAAAAACATCAAGGAAATCATGATAGATTTCTGGTAGAGTCGATTTAATGGCTTCAACCTCAATTTGGTTTTCCTCATCATCTTCGAGAGAATCTGTTGAGGGAAGACCAGAAATGAGAGAGCATAATTCGATTGCTTTGAGGCAATTTAAATCCTCTTCAAGTGAATTCATCGAGCTAGAAGGTTTAGCCAATTGCTCATTCAAAGAAAGATCAGATGCTTGCAAGTCATCTGGCAGAGATTTGTCCTCTAGCAGGACATTTTCAGGAGGGTTGTTTAATTCTCTATTGACATGCATTGAAGAATCAGAAATATACTTAGTCCGTGGGGTGATCAATCCCCGTGTCCAATCAATTTCAGGATTCCAATGCGTTAAAAAGTCATGGCCAAGAATGGTATCATCCATCCTTGGGGCGTCCAAGACTGAAAGTTCCCACTCAAAGGGGGGAAAATTTGGAAAGTTGAAAACCCATAAAACTTTCTTACTGACCCAATATTTGGGTTCCTCTGATTTGACCAAGTAAATTGGAGTTCAATCAATATCTGTAAATTTCAGTTGTAACTTCTTGGCAAAAGATAAACTGACAAAAGAAATTGAAGCTCCAGAGTCTATAAGACAACTGAAGGGGATATCCTCCTTAAAAAGAATGAATCTCAAGCGGTTTAAGGCAACTCCAGTCCTTAAGACATGGAGGTTCTGTGCACTGGGAGAGATAAGATAGTTTGCTTTGCACACAAGTAAACTATCTACTAGTTTTTTGGCTTCAAACTAGTACCTTCTCTTTACTTCAATTTTACACAATCTTCCAGCTTGTGCTTACCCCCACAATACATACATAACCCATTATCTGCTTGCCTCTTCCTTTCAGCTTCTTTAAGTTCCCCTTTAGGATCCAGTACTTTACTGATATCGCCTGGGGTTGAGCTTTTTGGTCGAGGTTTGTCCTTTCCCTTAATAGGTTTGGATTGAGTTGTTCGTGGGTGTGAAGAAGGTCCCGATTTGAAATTTAAGCCTTGAGATTTGTTGGCTATTGACGATGTTGAAGTCGTCCTTGGTAAACGCCATCAAGTTTGAGAGTTCAATCCATTAAATCTGTTAAAGTAGTCATCTTCTGACCGTGAAGATTTAACTGATCCAGAATCCTCAAAGGAAGTCCTTTTTTGAAATGATACTTAAGGGCAGAATCATTCCAACCTACTCGAGTTTGAAGCACTCTGAATTTCGAGATATATTCAGAGGCTTTCCCATTATCACTCATGCGAAGGAAATCAAGTTCAATTTCTGCGTTGTTAGTTTCATTAGGGTCACCAAACAACGTGAAGAGTTGGTCTTCGAACTTTTTCCAGTTATTAATAAGTAAGTGGGTTTTGGTTGAAGAGAGCATGAGAAGATAAGGTTCGAACCATCTTGCTGCTTTTCCAGCCAGGAATGAAGAAGCATAAACAACTTTCGATTGGTCGTTATTGAAGGTTCGAGGGTCATTATGGAACAGGAGCTTGCAGGTTTGCAAGAAGGATTGCAATCTGTCTGGATGTTCTCCATCGAATTTATCAGGAGATTTCATAGAAGGAGTTTTGAATTTAGATCCTTCTGAAGACGTTGAATTTGAAAGGGTCTTCATGAAAAGTTTCATGAAATCTTTCAGAGAATCGGATGGTCCAGGCTCTGAAGGTTGACCAGAAGGGTTATTCGCAGGGGCGGATGGTGCCTCATGCATTGTATCCTCTCCTTCTTCATCATCACTAGAATCATCAAAATCATGTGGGATGTCTTCTACAGATTGGACTGAATGTTGCCGTTCCCTAAGGTCAAGTGGCTCCAAGGAGTGAGTGCGGGAAAGAGGCCTAGTGGATGTTAGCCTGCCTCTGGCGCGAGCTCTAGTAGTATCGCCTGTAGGAGGAGTGTGTTGAACAGATGCCAATTGAAGAATTTAGAGAAAAAACCTGAAAAGGGACGTAGTAGTGCAAAGAATGAGAACTACGGAGAATTAAATTATACTGTCACCGGACAACCTACGCACAAGGTCGAGGATGTTCTTGCAAGTGAGATGAAAGGTTTAGATACTTCTTCTAAGCACAGAGGGATGGTTCAAGGAAGTGATTCGAAGCTGACTCAAAGGAAGAACTACTGCTTCGAGTTATGTTCAAGAAGGATTCTAATATAATTGAAAGGTAATATTAAAATTCTTAAGATCTCACGAAGGGTTGGAAACTCAACAATTAAAGATATAGGATTTAGAAATAATTATTGAGAAATTAAGAAAGATACAATAATAATAATTTTCACTTTAGATTTTTATCACTATTAACTATAAATACGTTTTAAAATTTAATTCTAAGGAATCTCGAACCAAAAAACCCAACCCTTTTATATCCTTTACTCCTCCTCGCATTGACCTCATACTCATCCACTATTCCGCACACCACAAACCATTTAAAATATATCCGTTACACCTGGACCCTCCTCACTAACATCCGTTAACCCCTTAATCCTTCACTAACCATTCCATCCATGCTCACTACCCCTTAATAACCCACAGACATTTCATAAACCTTTTAATGTACTATTATATTGGTCATTGCGCTGTGCGTCGCTTATTGAGAAAAAAGACTAAGACACACTATTGAGAAATTGACTAATTTAGATTTAGAGTTTAGACTGGCACAATTGAATAGCGTGTACACAAAGGAAAGTTGCAGTTTCTATGGAGAGTTGCTTTCTGCGCTTCGAGTATGGATTTGAGCCCTTTAGTATTGATTTAATGAGCTACTTTTGCCTCGAGTGTCACGTGGCGCGTGACATTTACCAAATCTTCAGGATGACAATTTTGCCATATCAAACAAATTCTAGTGCAATTATTGAAGAAAAATTCATTTTCATTGCAATAGAGAGAATTGATCACATCAGACTGCATGTGACAAAAAGTGTCCAGCACAAGTTCGGCTGAACTTGTGCTGGACACTTTTATGATGGAGAGTAGCTAGGGTAGAATTTTTCTTCAGTTCATCTGGTATTTCTTATAAACATGTCCACTGGTATTTGATCTTTGTGCCTCACTCATATTTATCATTTGATTGATTTTTTGTCACCATAATGTTATTAATATTATAAGTATAGCAAAATCTCGTGCTCCCAAAGCATACCAGGTAATGTTACACCTTTTATAATATTATTAAATAAAGGTAAAAAAATATGAAAATGATTTGTTTTACAAAAAATAAATTGATATACAAAAGCAATATGAGTGATAAAAAGGTAAAATTAAAGGAAGCAAATATGAAATAAAAAATTAAAATAAAATTACTGCCATCAAGAGCAAGTAGACATGTTGGGGTGAACGCTCACCAGTGGCACTAAACTTGGACTATAATTGCTTTTTTGAAAAACAAAAAAGTGCCAATCTGAGGTTTAACAAAACTTCAGAAGAAACATTTAGCCATATCAAACAACTTCTATTGCAATGATTGAGAGAGAATCAATCACACCAGACTGCATGTGACCAAAAGCGTCCAGCACAAGTTCGGCCGAACTTGTGCTGGACACATTTATGACGGAGAGTAACTAGGGAAGAATTTTTCTTCAGTTAATCTGTTATTTCTTAAAAACATGTCCATTGGTACTTGATCTTTGTGCCTCACTCATATATATTATTTGATTAATTTATTGTCACCATTATATTATTAATATTATAAGTATAGAAAAAACTCATGTGCCAAATGCATACCAGGTGATGTTACACCTTTTATAATATTATGAAATAAAAGTAAAAAAACATGAAAATGATTAGCTTTACAATAATTTAAATAGATATTAAAAAAATAGAGAAATGAAAAAGTAAAATTAATCTCAAAGAGATCAATTATGAAAAACAAAATACTAGTAAAATTCTTGCTCTCAAGAGACAGTAAAAGTGTTGAAACAAATGGGAGCCATCAGGGCTAAATTTTAATAAGTGACCTTTTTTTATAAAGATAAAAAATTATACACCTGAGGTTGGGAAGAACAATGGGTGGATGATTCAGCTTATCAAAACTACTTGTAGTGAAGTTTAATAAAAAAATGTTTTTTGTTGCCATAGAGTGAATTGATCCCATCTGACTGCATGTGACCAAAAGTGTCCAGCACAAGTTCGGCCAAACTTGTGCTGGACACTTTTATGATGGAGAGTAGCTTGGGTGGAAATTTTCTTCAGTTCCTTCATCTTTTATTTCTCATAAACATGTCTACTGGTATTTGATCAGTCTGTATCTTTCATATTTATCATCCGATTAATATTTTATCACCATTATATTATTAATGTTATTAGTATAGCGAAAACTTGTGTGCCAAATGCATACCATGTGAAGTTATACCTTCAATAATTTTTTAAAATAGACGTAAATAAATATGGAAAGGATTAGTTTTACAAAAATTAAATAGAAATTTAAAAGTAAAAAGAGGAATAAAAGAGTAAAATAAAAGTCAAAGAGTTCAAATATGAAAAAAATACTAGTGAAATTCCTGCTATCAAGAGCCAGTAGAGGTGTTAAAGCAAATGGGAGCCATCAGGGCTTTATTGTAATAAGTGACCTTTTCTTTAAAGATAAAAAATTATACACCTGATATTGGGCAGAACAGCAGGTGGATGATTCAGCTAAACCAAACTACTTCTGGTGAAATTTGATAAAAAAAAATTTTTTGTTTCCACACAGAGAATTGATCCCATCTGACTGCACATGACCAAAAGTGTCCAGCACACGTTCGGCCAAACATGTGCTGGACACTTCCATGATGGAGAGTGGCTGGGTTAGAATTTTTCTTCAGTTCATCTGGTATTTCTTACAAACATGTCTACTGGTATTTTATCTTTGTGCCTCACTCATACATATTGTTTGATTAATTTTTTGTCTTAATTATATTATTAATTATATAAGTATAGCAAAAAATCATGTGCCAAATGCATACTGAGTGATGTTACACCTTTTATAATATTATTAAATAAATGTATAAAAATATTAAAATACTTTATTTTAAAAATTATTAATTGATATCCAAAAGCAATATGAGGAATAAAAAATTAAGTTAAAGTTATCAAATATGAAAAAAGAAATCCAAGTATTATTCCTAATATCAAAGGCCAGTAGAGATGTTGAAGCAAATGAGAGCCTTGAAGGATAAATTGTACTAAATTGACTGTTTTTTAAAGATAAAAAATTGTGTACCTGTGGTTTGGAAGAACTCTAGGTGGATAATTCAGCTATATCAAACTACATCTAGTGAATTTTCTTATCAAATAATTTTTTTTCATTGTCATAGAGAGAATTGATCCCATCTGACTGCACCTGACCAAAAGTTTCCAGCACAAGTTCGGCCGAACTTGTGCTGGACACTTTTATGATGGAGAGTAGCTAGGGTGCAGGCCTTCTTCAGTGCAACTGTTATTTTTTTAAAACATGTCAACTCACCACAGAAAAAATGGGGGGGTATTGCTAGCAATACCCCTTGCTTGAATTCCGTTGAGCCACAAATCTATGCTTGAATTATGCACACATCATCACCATGTAGGAAATTGTTTGGCCTTACATTTAGTCAGAGATTTGTCACAAATTGAGCTCAAGATGAACCTACATTGATCACCATTTGATCTTGTAAAATCCTAATTTGATCATCAGTTGAACTCCCTTTGATCTCAATTTGATCTAACATAAGCTTTTGCATATCCAATATGTCAACTATTCACTTTCAAAAAGATTCGTAATGAATTTCACATGGAATATTAGAAATGAAACCAGTAATTTTGAGTAAATGGCTCATCAAAATGATTAATCTACAACAAAATACCATCAAAATTCAATCTGATTACTGAAAACTTTTGGTAAAATGACTAATAGATATTTAAATTGGAAAATAATATTCCATTTCTCAATTTAAAATTCAAAATATAAATCCTCGTTTGAAATGTGAATTTTGTAGATTCCTTGCCTTCCTATATTATGAGTAATATTTGAGTTATTTTACACCTTTGTAAATATGGTGTTGTGCTGCTAGAAATTATCTCTGTTTCAATTCAACTTTATTGAAGCTTGATTCCAGAATGATACATATTTTATAACTATTTTGAGAAAAAAGTCACTAGTAATGAATTTAGCCTTTTATCTGTCCTTTATTAAACCTCACTTAATCCTACTTAAATCCAAATTGACCCACAAAAACCTTATTTGGGATATTTTTTAGCCCAGGATGATTCAAGATTGGAGCAAAATATTATTTTAAATATCCAATATGCCTATTGATTAAATTTCTTCAAGCTTACTTTAAATTCACATTAAAATTAACTTTCACAGGAAATATTAAACACAAATCTTGAAAATATAGTATTTAAAATCATAATAAATATAATATAATATGCTTACAACAAAATTTTCTTTCTGGATTAATTGAAACAAAAAATTGTTCATTTGTGAAAATAGAAAAAATACTATCCATCCTGAATTTAGAATTCATTTTTAAAAATTTAATGCCCCCTCACTTTCAAGTTTATCATGTATTTCGAAAATTATATTTTTAATAATTTTGTGAATAGTACACCTAAGATATAAACTTGGGGATATCAAAAACTAAAACATCAGCAAATTGAAATGTTTTTTATTGTTATGAATGGAAATAATTATTGAAAAACACCATTAGAGCAAGTTTGATTTTGAATAATAGGCATACTTTCTCATGTAAATTTCAATAAAAATAATTTTTATTCTTACATAAGTTGCGGTGGATACATTTGAGCTCAAAAAGAATTAAAATTGAAAAAATAAGACTTCTATAATTCATATTCAAAAATGAAATCACCCTTCATTATCTACCTGTAAACTATTTTAAATTGAATAATTTCAAAGTCAGTATATACTGATGTTATTTTTTCTTCTAAAAAATTTATTATATAGATTAATAGTCATAAACAGTTGACATAGATGTTAAATTTATATAAGCAATCTTTAATGCATAAAATGATAAGACTATCTTTTATGTAAAAAGTGATGAAGGAAAAAAATATTATTAAATTTTTGATGCACTATCAATAAAATTGAAGATAGAGCATATCAAAAGTTTAAACTTAATTTCAATTTTGATATCATCATTTTATTTTATTTTACTTGAGTAGAAAACAGATTTTAAATCTCAATATAATTTTAAATCCCATTAGTTTGTAGATTTCAACATTTGAAACTATGAAATAAATATTTATGAAAGAATTTTACAATATTTGCCCTTCTAAAAACTCATAAATCCAACTTCAAATCTTCTAACCTTCACAAGTAACCACAATGCATTCTGAAAATACTCTATATTTAAATAATTAAAGGTAAATAAAATTATGTTTTTATTCTTTATTTCAATTTTTGATAAATAATATATATATATACATATATATATATATATAATTTCTTAAAAAGTCTAAGAGGGAACTTAATAGTGGTTTTGGCATTAGATATATAGATTCAACTTTCAAAAAATTTGTTTGGAATAAATTACAAAGACAAAAAGGATATATTTTGATGAAAGAATACTGATTTAGGTTCTCTTAAAATTTTATTAACCATTTTTATGGAATATTAATCCATGGTTATCATTCTTTATGATATTATCATAGAATTTTTTCCTTTTTTAATATAATGATTTTCTATTGTGTGGTATGTAGGCTAAGATAAGTTTAAAAGATTTATTGAAGATATATATACCAGAAACAGTATAATCTGTAGATTTATAACTATAACTTACTTTTCTGATGTTTTACATCATTGATAAGTAGCTCATGCATTACACAAGTAAATAATTATAGTCTCTGGAAATAATTCCTTGTGAATTTCAAATTTTTTGTTATTCTTAAAATCATTGCTCAAATAAAATAAAAATTTCTTCAAATATTGATTGAAAGAAGGAGTTACAAAATCTTATTTTGTAGTTATAAAAGTTTGAGTTATTTTTCATCTTATCAAGTATAATGAACATTTGTAAATTTTAACTTGAAAACTAGTGATCATAGCAAAGTAATACTGGAAGAATCAGATAAGAAGGGTGGAATAAAGTCATAGCACAACAGGAAATGATACAAAATTGTTGATTTTTATCTCACAAAATTCAACATATTTTTAACATATTTTACCACCTTTAGATAATGTTTAGTGGATTTTAACATTATTATAACAAGCAAACTTAACAATGTTTTGATTTTTTTAACAAAAATAAATATTGTTAGATCATTTTTTTAAAAAATATGACTTATTTTTATGCTTTATCTACAATAGTTAGTAGTTTTTTTTGCAGAAATTACTTGTTTTGATATTCTATTTTTGAATTTTTTAAGAGAGTTCATTGCATTAAAGTTTTGTAATAATTTTTCATTAAAGCATCATATTTTAAATCTAGAGATTTGGTTTTGAAATAATATATATTTTCATGTTAATTGACTCATTATTTTTGGATTGATAAATTATGTTAAAATTGGGATTGCTTATTTCTAGTGAGTGTACATCATAGTTTGTTTTCAAATCAAAGATTAATAAATGGTGAAATTTGGTAAAATTCTAAATATCTTTTAAACCTTTTTGATTTAAATAATGTTTAATGTTATGTAATCATTCTATAAGTAGAACACAGTTAAAATCTGATAATGGTACATTACTTTCAATTTCTAATACTAAAATTCTATTCTACTTGAAACAATGTAAACTAAAGCTTGGTATCTCATAAGAAACTCACAATTTTCAAAAATCATATTTCCAACTTTTTAAACATGATACACATTAAAATATATTTTTAGAATAATTTCCTAATTAGTTTCAAATACTAGAAAATAATGACCTCAATTTATTTTAATACTTAAACCATTCTGATGAGTGAATTTCACAATCCTCTAAGTAACATATGGTTACCATTTATACACATATGCATGATTTCTCCTTTTGTTTAATTTTAGCTGAATCTAAAAAGTAAAATCACATGTTGAATATCATCTATAGATAAACTTCTTATATTAGAAGCTAATATTTCATATGAGAAATTTGTTATTGAGTTTGGGAAACATTAATAAGTGTTGGGTATTATAATTGAGCCATTTATTCAAGTAAATAAAAAAGGATGACCTTCTAAATATTTCATATATATATCTATCTATATATATATATATATAATAAAAATTAATTATATAGTAGCATTTAACCATGTTTTTATACTAATGTCATATAAAAAAAGGGATTGAACTAAAACTTTCAGTAAAGAAAATAAAAATAAGATAAGTTAATATTCTTGTTTATATTCTCATATTTTTGAAATGGCTTACTTAAGGGAGAAAATTATTTGGTTTTAGAGTACAAGAATTTCTAGATAAAAATCTTCACAATATAGTTTGACCCTCTCAAAAAGAAAATTCCTCAAATTTTACTATCACATTTTATATATTTGTTAAGTAATAGAAAATGGAGTTGTGTCTTTGACAATGAAGCTTTAGAAAATGAAATAAATGATTTAAATTTATAATATAATTTTTGAAACAATAAATCATGTATTCAAAAAAATTTATATATCTTACAATCAAGATAACAGTATTAATTAAGCAACTCTAACAACTTTGGAAAGAAAACAAGAAAAAATAATTAGTAAAATGCATAAGTTATTTTTAGAATTTAAGGAAACTTAATAGCTCTACCTGTAAACTAGCCTTAAAGCAGGTTTGGATTTAACATGTGGAAATTCATACATAGTACCCTTCCATCATTAGAGCAGAATAAAGTTTATGTAGTTTTATTTTTTTAATTTATAATAGTATTTTTATTTTTGGCTTTTTCATTAGTATAACTATATATTTTTTAACTTTTTTGTTTTTCATAACATAAGTTCAAAGCTGCACATCACTACTTCAAGATGAAACTCCATATAATGTAATAAATGAATGATATATTATAATGAATTTTACTAGAGACTTTTCAAAAATGGTGATTAAGAATACTTATTATAATTTTTTAAATTTTTATTATTATTCTATCTCTTGAAAGGAGATGGCCATATCTCAATTTAATTAGTTTTTCCTCAGAAAAATTTATTTTTGATCTAAATAAAATTGCATCACTATTAACTAGATGTTATTATACAATTTTAACAATTTTTTTATCTGAACATAGTTGAAAGTATGTATAAATTAAAGTGTTTCCACATAGTCTCACTATTATCCCACCATTATTTTCACATTTAGATTTCATTATAACTGTAAAATAAGGTTTTCAATAATTTTAATAATACCTTAATATTTAATAATTTAGTTACATAGTAGATTTTTTATCCTTTTTTTATATGAGGCTTATTATATAAACACCACTTTTAGATTTTATCCATTTTGATGTCTGATAATTTAAATTTTCATTTAACTACCCAAATTATATCAAAAAAAATTCAAAAGTATATTTTTTTAATGTACTCTTTTTGATAAACTTATCATTTCTTATAGGTTATTCTTCAACTATTTATTGTAATTAATTACCCACTCATTTATGGTCTGTTATTGTTGTTCATTACATACAGACAAAATAAGGATACTCTCATATTATATTGGAGTTTTAAATTAAAAAGTAAATACTAGTGGCTGGTATTAAATATGAAGTTGTTATAACTAAGTTGAACAATAATTAATGATTAAATGGCATTTTATATTACAAATTTTATTGAATGTATATAAAAATAACACTCAAGAAATATATATAAGATATATATATAACCATTGTATATCAAAAATGAAGTACTTATCAACATGGTCTTTTTAAATGATTTTCAAATTTACTTAAAGAGACATTAATATTACCAATTCAAATTTTATATCAAATATAACAATATTATTATTTCATTTTTAATTATTTTACAAAAAATTTGAGTTGCAAAGTAATTTAATTCAGTATTTAATGAATGTTTTTGAAAAATATTTTTAAAAATAGAAATAACCCCTCACAAAAAAAATATAATTTTTTTACTTACAATTTGCACCATATTTCTACCCTTAAAATATTGGTATTCTTCTAACAAAAATATTTTTTAAATAAATTTAAAATTTTTTTCATTATTCAATTACAAAATGTCAAATTTATAATTTATTTTACCTTACTAAAAAATTTAGTTTAAAATTTAATTTTGTATTTCCAAAAAATAAACTTAAATGTCAAAAATTAAAAAAAAAATTATAAATATAATTATGAGAAAGAGGTAGATTAAATTTATAATATTCATATAAAAAAAATTAATATATATTTTATGGTGTTTGAATTTTAAATTTAATGTATTAAAAAATAATTATTAAATAACCAAGCCAAATGAAATTGGCTTGGATTTTTGGTATCACTAGCACTTATTTTTTTTCTTATACTCACATTTTAATTTTTTTTTTTCTAGATTTCTCATTTTTTTTATGATTTTTAATGTTTTTAAGACCGAAGTTGCTTTCAAACAACTTCAGTCTAACGTTTCTCTCACTTTCCCACCAGATTGCACCTGGTAGGAAAAGTCGCTTCCATTTTAGAGACCAAAGTCCCTTGCAGGGACTTTGGTTTCTCTGTGCGCATTGCACAGCCAGAAAAAAACTGGCTGTGCAATGCACTGCATGCAGCACATGCAACACGCATCGCTGCTGCAAGTAATGCGCATTGCATGCAGCAGAAATGCGCGTTGCATGTGCTGCGCATATCTCATGCAGCTGACTTGATATCAGCTGCATGAGATATGGTAGCGATTGTGCAACGCGCGTTGCACACTGCTTTGGCCACCTCCCAGCCTAGTAAATTAGCTGGGAGGGTGGCAAACATTACAGCAAGCAATCGAAGTTGCTTTTAGCAACTTCGATTGCTTGAAAGAGACACTTCCAGCCAGGGGAAACCTGGCTGGAAGTACTAAATTGCAATGTAAGGGACCCAAGCCAATTTCAAAGGCTTGGGTCATAAATTAAGGTTTCTAAAAAGCAGCCAGTATAAATCTGGCTGCAATAAAAAGTAAATTTTTTAAATAAAATACATAAAAAAATAAAAATGTGTTCAAATAAAATATACAACACTCTTCAGCCAGTAAGAAACAGCCTTCCATTGTTACACATAGAAACAAAATCAAATGTTTCTTTCATCAACATTGGTCATGTTTCAATATTTTGAACCAAGTAAGATCAGGAAAAAGGTCACGGCAAAAAATTGCATAATTAAAAGTCTCCCAATTTAATATGGTGCGGAGGTTCATATTTTAGAAATAGGTGGTGCACATTATAGTTCCCTTTAAAAAAATTCAAAAATGAATTAATTTTGGCGCAATGTAAATTTAAATGTGATGAGTGTATGTTTTTTAGCTACGTGAAACATGGTAGCTAGAATTATGTGGCGTCAATTTTTTTTAGATGTGAAATTCAGTGTTCCACAAATGTGCATCTGTACAAAATGCAGCCAAGTAAATTCTAGCTGGAATTAGTATATGCATAGGAAAAAATGATCATGCTGTGTACAGTGCCTTGGCAACATCATTATTGGAATTTAGATGAAGTTTATCATATGACTTGGAGAGCTGCATTTTTTTGAAAATGTGATCAGTGAAAATTCATGATATATACATCTGTTTGCCACCCAATTTATTTTTCCTTTCTCTTTCTCACTTACCTTTTTCAAAAATTATCAATCATATTTTTGCTTTATCATTTTGAATTATTGGTACTATTTTCTTGACCTTATCTGATTACTGGTAAGCAAATTTTTCTTGCTATTGCATTTCATATCATTTTGGTTTGTTACACTTTTTTACACTTTTGACAAGTTAATCTAATGATTCTAATTCTGAATTTATTTTTATGGTATCTTTTACTGTACCCTTTTGATTCATTATAAAATAATTCTTTTTCAGTTAACTTAAAGTTTTTTTATTTGTTTGTCAATTTACTTTTCTTTATTCCTTATCAAAAATGTTCAATTTATTTATCTGACCATTTATTTTTTAAAACAGTGATTATAAAATAAACTTTATAATTAATTTTGATCAATCAGCTACAAATGGAAGAAGATTTTATAGACATTTAAGTTCATGTTTTGCTTATCATTTTTCTATATTTCTTTAATACTTTCTCAACCATTATATTATTAATATGAAAAGTAAAAAATCATCTCGTACTTGCTGAAAGCATACAGGATAATGTTTTGCTTTTCATAATAATAATTAGATTGTTTGTACTTTACCTTTAATTTATTGATTTTTAAGTTGTTTCAAAGTCTCGTACTTGCTGAAAGCATACAGGACAATGCTACAATTTAAAAATTAATAATTTATTGAAGTATAACTTTCTAAGTCAATATATTGATCAGAGCAAGATTTTTCATTTTATATATATGGATATCATAATTCCGTAAATTTTTTAATATTACTAGTGTATTGGAGTTATACTTTCATTATATTATTAATATTAAGTGTAGAGCCAAATCTCGTACTTGCTGAATGCATACAGGATAAAGCTATACTCTTTATATGTATAATTTAATAAAGTATACCTTTGAAACGCTTTCTTAATATTTGAAATAAAGAAAAAGTATATAAATTTACTAATATGTAGATATGCTAACATTTGTATTTCTAATATTGAAGATATGATAAAGTTAAAGGTATCATTGACTGATAATTGAAATAATGTTACTATTTTCTAATTTTTGATTTTTTTCTATTTTAAATCAAAATTGAATTCTCTTAGGATTGAACCATCAATGAGTAACGATTTGAAAAAAAAAACGGCCAGGGAAGAGCTCTAACAATAGGTGGGCAAAAGACATTGCTACTGGAATGAAACTTGTAAATGCTCTTGGAATGGATACAAACAGGAAGAAGCCACATTTCTATGCATGATCTTATGCAAATAATATGACAGATTGCAATAATTATTACAATTTTTTTCCTGGGTGTAGTATTTATAAACCAAAAGGTGTCTTAATACCTAATGTTCTTGTGCAGACTTTTGAAATTCATGAGCTCAAAGAACTAGATATGTTAGAAGCTACGGTGCAATGCATTAAGGATCTTTCTTACTGCGAACATGAAATTAAAAATAATGGTTATCATCGAAGAGCTGGTGGTTTTGGAAAAATGTTTGGTGGTGGCTTTATTTTAGATAGAAAGAAATCTTTATATATTCGTAAGTATCACTTTTTTTAATTTAAATACTGAATTTTTGAATGCTTTTCCTTGCAGATGAATACACTGATGATATTGTAAAAACGGATGAATATAAAAAACGAATGAAGAGGATTGCAATGTACTTTGAATATTTTTTTAAAAAAATATCATATGTAAAGTACAATGAGGCAACTAATCTTTGCACAAAACTTGGTATTCCTGGATTTTCAAAAGTTTCTAGTGAAGAAAAGGGTGTACCGTTTGCTAGTAATTTAACTTGGACATCTGGAGGGAATGGTAATGGGTTCTCTAATGAGGTTCATCTTGATAAGGATGCAAGTGAGTATACTTTAGGAATATTTTTTCCTAAAGATACAGAAAAACTCACCATTCATATGAAGTATGATAAGACCCAACCACGACAAATAGGTGGAGAACTTATGTTTCCCGAAATTCGAAGTAAAATCAACTTTGAAGCAACTAATAGAATAACAGTGACATTATGGCCTGCCAATCAACTAAGGCATTTTACCTCAAGATGTCATGAAATTCCTGGCTTCACTAGGATAGGTTCTTCTATTCAAATTAGCACTAGACTTTTTCATGCTATAGAAAAGCTTAATGTTTTTGATATTGATATTTCAGAATACTTAGAAATTAAAAAAGAAAAATTTAGGTTAGAATATTTGATTAGTGCTTTAAGAGATTTTTTGAAAAGAGATGACTTAATAGAGGAAGAAATAGAATCAGCAAAGTATTATTTATCTAATGTTAAGACAAATCTAAAAAATCTAGATATATAAATATTAAAGATTTATATTATATATACACAACTTAATGCAAATTTAAACATGATAAATACTGGGAGTAGCTGTAACATTCTCAGTTTTGATAATTATAGTATTATCTATTTTTTTTATTTGTGAAAAAAAATAATTTTTTTTCATAATATTATAAGAAAATTTGATTTACTTTTGAGGAAATATATAAGTTGTGAAATCTTTAAATGTCATTTTTATTAAATTGGTAGCAAAGGTTCTAAAATAAAAAAAACTATAATAAAGAATTTGAAATATATTAGCCATAAAAATGTGCTTTTAATGCTACCAAATTAACTGTATAGTATTTTAGGTCAAACAGGCTTATTAATAAAAAAGTTAATAATAAAGAGTTGAAGAAGGAATTTTGAATCAATAATAGATTAAATTGTATTTTTTTAAGAATGTACTCATTTAATTATTTAAATTGTTCTACTTCTGATTAAAAATGTTACAATCAACGAAAATATTTGTAATAATTAATAGATTATATAATATTAAAGGTAAATTAACAAAACTAGAGCAGTTATCATATTTTTATATAAATAATAAAATATTTAAGAATTTAATACAAGTATTTGAAATCATATAAGTAGATTTTAAAATCTTTGTTATTGCTGGACTTACAATAATTTTTTTTAATAATTAATTTAGAAAATCATGTCAAAGGTTACTTAATAAATTTCAAAGATGGTCACATTTTTGACGTATTTGAAGGAAAATAACTTGAATTATACAAGATATATCATATAGACAGAACTTTATCTATTTACATGTTGGAATATTAATTTATTGAAAGGCTATGTTTAGCAAAAAAAGGTGATACTGGCTGAATGGAGCTCCAGTGATTAAGAAAATCTGCAGAAATAGCCCTAGCAATTCCTGGAGGACTTGGGGTATCAAATTTTAAAGGAAATGGATCACACTTGCCTATAAAAGGTTTTATTAATGTTAAAATATAGTTATTTAAATTTTTCCAAATTATTTCTTCCATCAAATGATTTTTTTTTTCATGTAAATTAAGAAACTTAACTTCTGATATTACCTCCAAGCAATCAGCTGCTGAAGCCAATCTATGATCTTGAGAGCTCAGAAATCAACCACGGACACCATCAATTATATAGAATGTGAAAGATTGATATCGGTGGTGGGAGTATTCAGAATTTATTTTGTTTAGTGCAGCCTTTTGTTTCTCTCTCATTATAGTCAGTTCAGTATTTTCGTTTTTCTCACTTGATTGTTGAGCTTCACTAGTCTTGCCACTTGATATTGTTGCAGCACAATATTTTGATTTAAGAATGATAATTGACATAATTATATCAATGATAATATTGCTGATTTGAAGAAGAGTTGACATTGATATATCACAGGTTTGAAGTGCAGTGGGACCAACTTCTAAGCCATCAGAAATCGGACTCTTCATATTTGAAAGGTGAGCTAGAAGCTGAAGACCACGTTCAATTGGACAATCTGAGTTAATGTTTTGATGTGATGGAAGCTGGCTGAATTCATGTGCGGTCAGATAAAGTGAAGATGATATAAGAGATACCCATGAAGAACGGCAGTGGTCACTTGGGATCATTAATCTCATGAGCATTCGGATAAGATTGGATTCAGCGTGATCCGTTTTCTTTGTTGAGGAAAGAATTTCAGTATTTAAACCATCAGGATCACATAAATCTTCCATTTTTTTGAAATCAATATTATTGAGTACCCATAGCTGTGAGCTATCAATCTCTAAAAAAATATTTGCTACAAAAGGAAAAAAAATAAGTAAAAGAACAAAAGTCAAGACTAAAAATTATGGTAACTTACATAACTCAGTAAGTTTTGAAAGCCAATCTTCTCCACAAGATTTTTCCCAATAAAAAGTAAACATTGGAATATTTGACATGGGTTCTTGGGAAGAAGTAGAAGAGCGTAATTCGAGGAGAGTAACAATTTCCAACCACGACCTGAGGACCTTTGCCATGCTGATTCTACCTTTATAAAAATTATGAATTTTACAGAATTCCTCCTGAAAATCAGATTCTTTTAGAACTGAGGGTGAATAAGTTAGAGGTTTTTTTGATATCTTGATTGGAGTTGATTTCATTGGTAGAGAAGCTTTCAAAGTGGTCAAAGTAGGTAATTTAGGAGGTGATGGGTATTGCTTCTTAGAAATGAAGGAATTCGGTGATGAGCTGTTTGAATCATCATCTTTATCAAACATATCAACATGTCTTGAAGAAGATTTTAAACTTTGCTTTTTTTGATGAACAAGCATAGCTTCATATTCTGACAGTTGATCATCGCTATTTTCATCGCTCTTTTCATCATCTTCATCAGGGAGAGGGCTTTTATGGATGGAACAATCTACAGCAGGTGAGTTTCTGGTACAAAATATCAAAAGAAAGATAAAAAGTACAATATGTAAGCAATAAAAGAGATATATGATAGAATTTTAAAGATAAAAGAATAACAATAAAAAAAAGGAAACAAGAATATACTCATTATCAAAACCTTTGCTTTTTTTTTGAGATTTATTATTTGATACATCAGAAAATTCATTAGCAGAAGCCGGTTTAATACGTCGAACAAAAGAGGAGCCTTGGGATAATCTCTTTTTCTTGGAGTGGATAACAGGTGTTTCAAGATTTTCCTTAGAAGTTGAAGCATGAGTTAAATCTGATGGTTCATCTGTCTCATCATCATCCCTAATGACAATGATTTCATCAGGAGGAATCATACCCTCCTCATAAGCTACAAATATATATGAAGAAAAAAAATATTAATAATCTTATCTACTAATTTAAAAGGAGACAAAAAAGGTGAATGACATACATTTTTCAAGGCTTTTCACATATTGTAGTAAGTCATTACAAGGGTTAGATAAATATGAAGGAGAAGGATTATTGTTAAGGATCTTGACATGCTCTTCTGTTTTATCTCTAGCCAATTCAAGTAAGTTGCGATACTGAACTCTCGTTATTTCCTGCCTCTCATTGCTAAGTACAGGAGGGTTAGGTGCCATGCCATGTGGCAGACATGGTGCAAGCTCAAAAGCTTCAAAGCGAGTATCAATCAGAGAGTGGGATGAAACACATTCGGGTGCTGGAAAATCAAATGTTTTAAAAAAAAAGATATAGAACATAAGTGAAATATATAAATTAAGAGAGAGGAACATGATATACATACAAAGTGGAGGTGTAGGATTTTGTATACTAGACATATTGATTAATGAATATTAAAAAAAAGTATTTGATATCAAAAAATTATGATGTAATATGATGAATAATTATAAGAAACTCTATTCTAGAAAATTGAAGTTGATAATTTAATAGGATAAAAAATTGAATAAGATTAAAATTAAAGTGAGGATGAAAGAAACAGAAAACATAAAGAGGGGGATTTTATATTATTTGAGCTTTTTTTAACATGTATTATTCATAGTGGGGTAAACTGAGTAACATGCTAAATCACAATCTGTTTATATTGAAGCGAAATTTGATGTAGCTAACAGAAAATACTAGTAATTCTTTGGGGACTTTTAGTGTGAAAAAAAAATAATAACAAATGTATATCCCATATGCAAATTGCCACGGGTAAATACAAAATTTTTTAAATTAGAATTTACTCCTAAAAAATGGAGATACACTTAATTAGTATATTATATGAAAAAAAAAGGATAATCCTTTATGAATATTTGTTAAATTTACTTTCAGATGACAATGCGAGATTCACATATATACTGATATGCCTCATCAAACAAGAAATGAATTATAAATATAAAATTGGTAACATTAGAATTTAAGATAAGAATTTGTTTTTTAAGTGACAGGAGGAGTGTCAGGCTAGGGTGTGGGCACCGTGACCAAACCTTTGATAAACTTGGATACAACTAAGGGAAAAAAAAATTGAATAGTTTTATTTTGCAATATATCTTAGTCTGCACAAGATATTGCATTGTTGTCCCTAACTATACCAATATTGTCACTTTTCAAAAGTTATAGGACTACTAAGTTGATAAAATATTATTATGAATCACCCAATGAAATTCCTTAAGCAAAATTCAAAATTATTAAAATATTAATATTCAATTTGAGATTTGGATTAGCTAATTTTTCACAACTTACCACAGTTTTGATTAATATAATAAAACTTAAAAAAAATTGTTGAGATAACCTAGAAATGGGTGCAAGAAAATGATGAAACATATGACTTGAAACTTAACTCATACACTATTGATAAACTTCATAGATCCTGATTAATTTCTATCGAAATTTATTTTGAGACTAGCATATTGAATTTTAGCTATGACCAAGTACTGTAAGTGCCATGGTTTGTATTCAATATATTGGTGTTGAAATTAATTTTGATAGTAATCAAGAAGTATCATATGGCACCATGCATGAAACACTGACAGAAACCATCAAATTTATGAGGCAATGAAGCTCATAATTTCGATTGAAATTAATATAGACCCCTGCATATTGAATACAAGCCATTTCACATGGACTACACAGACATAGATAAAATTCAACATGCATGGCTTAAAATTAATTTTGATCGAAATTAACCAAGGCATTAAAACATCAATTTTTATATGGTGTACTTGATCAAACCAGTTTATCTAACTGCTTAGCTTACCTATACTTATAGGAATTTTATGCATAGTCCATGTCCAAATTAATTTCGATCGAAATTAATGTTGACTAATACATAATGAATACATGCTATGCCACTTACACTTGCCAGGCATAGCTACCATTAAATATGCCAGTATCAAAAATTAATTTCGATTGAAATTAATGAGCATGATAATCATGAATTTCTGGAGTCAACTGCTTATTTTTATGCATGGTGCCTTGCCAACATTAATTTCGATCGAAATTACTTTTGATACTGGCATATTGCATGTATATATGCCTGGAAAGTGTAAGTGGCATAGTGTGTATTCATTATGTATTGGTCAACATTAATTTCAATCAAATTTAATGTTGACATTTGCATATTGAACCCAAGCCAGAAAACAACCCAGAAGATTCTTCATAAAACTTCCCATTAATTTCGATCGAAATTAAGGCTGGCCATATACATATTGAATGGTAGTTATATCTGGTCTGAGTAAGCGGAGATTACTTATATACAATATGTATTGGTCAACATTAATTTTGATCAAAATTAATGAGCATTTTGATCATGAACTTTTTCAGTCAGTTAGTTGTTTCAATGCATAATGGCATGCCAACATTAATTTTGATCAAAATTAATGTTGAAATGATATAATGCTTTTTTGAATGACATGTAAATGACGGCAAGTATTTTTAAGTATTGAAATTTACTATACATGTTGAGGGTAAATATAAAATTTACATATCCATATTAATTTCTATAAAAATTAATGTTGACCAATACATAATAAATAGTAAATATTCCTGGCTAGTGTAAGTGGCATAGCTTTTTTTCAATCTGCACTTGGCAACATTAATTTCGATCGAAATTAAGGTTCATGATTATCATCAATTTATTCAGTCAGTTGCTTACTGTTATGCATGGTAACATGTCAACATTAATTTTAATAAAAATTGAATTTGACATGCCACCAAGCATTTTTATGTAAGATGAAAAGTAGGGCACTCTATTCTTAAGTAAACACATTACAATGCATATTAAGCATGTAAATATCATTTACACATTAATATTAATTTCAATCAAAATTAATGTTGACCAATAAACATTGAACACAAGCTTTACAACTTACACACACCAGATATAACTACCATTCAATATGTATATGGTGCTCACTAATTTCGATCAAAATTAATGAGCAGTTTTATGAAGAATTTTTTGGGTTGTTTGCTGGTTTGGGTTCAATATGAAAATGTCAATATTAAATTCTATTGAAATTAATGTTGACCAATACGTAATGAATACACACTATTCCACTTACACTTTCCAGGAATAGACACCATGCAATATGCCAGTATCAAAAGTAATTTCAATTGAAATTAATGTTGGCAAGGCACCATGCATAAAAATAGGCAGTTGACTCCAGAAATTCATGATTATCATGCTCATTAATTTCGATCAAAATTAATTTTTGATACTGGAATATTTAATGGTAGCAATGCCTGGCAAGTATAAGTGGCATAGCGTGTATTCACTATGTATTGGTCAACATTAAATTCGATTGAAATTAATATGGATACATAAATGTGACATAAAGAGGTATGGACCATCAATTTGTTGAAAATACATTTTTATATCTCATACATTATTTTTTTTTCTTAAATAAAATGTTACTCTCTCTCAATATCACTTTATAACATTTACCAAGCTGCTTTGAAAAAAAACAGAATACATAAAATTCAATATAAGATAGCTATATTACACAGAAAATCACCGTTATACCTAAGTTATGATGATGTTGATGCTCTATTAATTGATTCCCGAATCTTTACCAGATCAATATCAGCTCCAACCCCAAGTGACTCAAGTTCATTCACAGATAATCCTTGCAAAAATGTTGCTGAATAGCAATTCTTGGGGAGGTATTTGGGAACATTGAATATACCATTTTGTGCAACTGTCCTTTCTGATGACCGTGAATATGTTTTTAATGCTGATTTTCTTTGGGCTGGTGTATGGGCTATGTCCTGAATCATCTTATCCATTTTTTTAAACAAATCATTGAGTTCAGGATTTCGCCATCCAGGAATAGCTCGGATAGGTGCAGTTGGGGCTGGTGCTGGGCCTTCCTCGATATCAGAGATGCACCTAGTATCATGAAAAAGCACAACAAAACCTGGCACATCACTGCAGAGATCTCTTGCTAACTTGTAGCGTGCACTAGCAATCTGGATTCTAACTAAATCAGCTTCATAATAACAAAAAGCAAAGTAAAATAAAAAACTTACCTTGGTCCGATACGTTTTACTTGTGCCCTTGCCCTCTTTTTGATCTTTTCTCTTGCTACCCTTTCCTCTTCTTGCCCAAACAACCTTATCATCTCCTTCCCTTTATTAACTACCCATTTCTCAATAACACATTGAGTGAACTGAAGCTTTGACTGATCAATTGTATTCAAGGTGGTGAGCCATCTGGTACAGTGGTCGCATACTATGCTTCCCATGACTTGATTCCAAGTTGATTCTGAAAAATCACGGCAAGTCCAATCAAACGCAAATTTCCGAAAACCTTTTTCTTGCAATTCACGCTCTAAGTTTCTTTTGACAGAAAGTGGGATCGGTGCTCCTCCTTTTAGTCCTCGAGGCTCAGGTGCTGGAAAAAATTCAGGTAGTCGAATTTTGGATCGCAAGAAGGCTATAGAATTGGTTATCAGAAATTGTTTATCAGCTGCAGAATTGGCACGTTTAGAAGATTGGACTTGGGTTAGGACAGTTTGAATGGTTTTTAGTTTGAATTGGTTCCAAGCTTTCCAATTTTCAATCTCCAAAGGTGTTGGGCTGGCAGGATATTTTGTTATTTGTGTTGGTCCCCCAAGACAATACTTCAGAAAGTGGTAAATATTTCTATTTAGACTGTCCGAGCTCCTGGGAACATCATTCCTTCTAACTAAGCCTCTTACAGCCCTTAACCCCCGTTCTCGCTCATGAGACTCTGCTGAATTGAGTCTGTGGTAATCACTGATACCCATAATGATTGAGGGATTCACTAACAATTCAAATAAGTTAATTAAATTGGTTATTTTTCAATAAAAGAATACACTACAAATTTGACTTACCTGCTCCACTTGTGCTTGCTCCTTGGTTAGGCTGAGAAGATGATGATTGGTCTCCGAAAAATTCCCTCAATACTTCACTAGCCCAATCTCTTCCTAGATGTTCAGCACTTTCAGAAGCAGAAGGATGATTGGGATTAAAATTTCTCAGTTCTGAATGAGACTCTTTGCCTGGATTGGGATTAGGTGGTGGGTTAGGATTAGGTGGTACAGATTGAGATGAATCTGGAGGTGGATCAGCAGAGGGTGGTGGAGGAGTATTTCCAGTATTAGTATGTTGAGTCGGAAAACAATCAGAATCGGTTGGGTCAACAGACATCCCTTCAAAATTATCATCCATAATGAACTGTAATAAAATAAAATAAAATAAAAATAATCAGTTGTTAAAATTTATACCTATCAAAGCTAAAGTAAAAAAAGATACTATGTATATAGTCTTGTAAACGTGTATGTTCTCTTGTCAAAAAATAAAGTGAATAATATATAGCTATCAGCTAAAGTTGGAAGGTCAAACTATTTATAGTAGATGAATGAGCAAGAAGATCATTCATTAAGTAAAAATTTTATCATATTTCTCATTATCATGATTTTATTTCTTTCATTCTTACATTTAAGATAAAAATGACTCATTGAAAGCATGGGTTCTCTCGCAATAAAAGCAACCAAAGTAATTGTTCACTGATTTATGATAAGGTAAGTTGGATGCATTGCATTTTTTAATCGAGCATTGAATTATTTCTTTCACCATTTACAAATATCACCAATCCTACAAATTTCCCCAATCCCAAATTAACACAAAGATGTTAGTCAACAGAAAATAAATTTGATTAATTTTTTCACTCACTACTGTCTGCAGTCCAATGGCAGTGACAACCTCGTCTTTGATTCCAAACATTCCTTTTTTGTGCTCGAAAGTAGCTGCATGTCCAATTATTGCATCTTTCTTAATCAAAATTTGAGTTGCTTTGGCTACTCTTACTAACCGACAATGCACTTGTGGGAAAAGCTCATAGGGATCCTTTGATGTTTCTTCTGGACGGAGCTCTTTGAAAGGACTTACTATTAAATATATTTGATCATTCTCTTCCTTTGATCTGAAAAGATCATCAATTTGCCCAAACTGGCTATCTTTTCCATAGTAGAATTCAATTGTTGAATTAGCAATGTGTTGATGGTAACTAGTAAACCTCTTTCCATGTATCAATATGCTTGCTACATTTTCAACTACCCGATCCCCACTTTTCTCCGATGGTGTCAAAGCCCATCTTGAAGTTTCTTTTCCCATTCGTGCCCTTACCCATTTAGTAAATAATGCCATACTTAGATGGATCCATTTGTTTTGTTTATTGATATCAATATGGATTTTTTTAGTCTCACATTGATCATTATCTTCAGCTTCACCAAGATCTAATACCCTAGACTTCCGATACCAATGTTTGAGCATTGTTAGCGGTATCTCTCCTGTGGTAAATATTAATAAATTAGCACAGCTGAGTTTTTAAATCATTGCTTACAAACATTACATACGTGGATGGTGATTGTTTGGAATTTCAGATAATATATGATTCACCTGCTCTCCAGACCAAGTAGCTGTACCTGATGGTGGACCAAGACGCTTTATCATTTCAGGATAATGTTGAGTGATATGCAGATTTGGCTTTGCATTAATATTCTTCCAACCCTCTTCAAGGCACTCACGATACTCTAACAGAAATTGATATAGATCTTTAAGCTCATTAGTCTGTATATTTTTTAATGTCAAAAAATTGGTGATCGAGCATAATGTTACAAGTGACTTGAGAAGATAATATTCTCTTGGTTTATCAGCTGAGGAAGCTAAAGATTCAGATTCTTTAAATTTTTCAAACAAAAGGGGTATAAGTGACAAAGGGAAGTAGAGAGTATACAGCATGTGCCATTCTGCTGCCTTGAGGGATCCTGCCTTTTTAGATCCTACTTATTTTGGAACTCGTGTTAGCCAGGAAGGTCTTCTTACTTGATCAATCATCTTCCATACAACCTGTAGCTCTGCTGCTGTGATTCGTGGATTACTACTACCTTCATTTTCTTTCTCCTTACCTTTCCTTTTATTTTCTTCATCTCTAGCTGTCTCATTTGATGAGTGAGATCCTTCACTCTTTGATATGCTAATGCTTCTTTGCCTTAAGTTATACAATGAATTCCTACTGTCACTGCTGTGAGACTGTATTGAGGCCAAATTGCTATATGGAGGAATAAATTTGGAGCTGGATGACCTACTCTGGATTCTTGATCGATTTGTTCCCAATCCTTCATTATCTAGTCCATGATGACTTGATGACTGTCTTGAACTCGTACGTCTTTGCCGCTTGTGCTGTCTCGTGTGTCCTGTATCATCACCATCATTATTTGTGGTGCTTAAGCTACTTCTATGTTTTTTCGAATGTTTGTGCAGTGAAGTATCAGAAAAGAAATCATCATCTTCTTCTCTTACATGCCAATTTTTATCCTTTTCCAGCTTTCTTTCTAGATCTTTTGCTGCATTTTGGATTTGAAAATAGCTTAGACTGTGATCTTTTAGGTTGCCAAGCATATGTGAATGCATAAAATCAATTGAGCAATATTCAGTTGGACGCCAATATTCAAGGTTATTCAGCTCACTCCATCGTACCCCATGATTTTGAACAATTGATACACGCTCCCAATGTGACTTAAAATTTTTCCACTTTGTTGCCCAGCACATATGATCCTCATGATTCCGTAATGAAAAATTTCCCACATTCTTTTCACTAATTTCATCTTTAGAGATATTACAGAAAGAGCAGAACATTTTTGCAGAGTGACTCGAAAAGCCAGCCAATTTTCGTATTGCAGGAATGTCACCTATCAAAGAGAACAAAGCAACTCTTAATTTCCGGCCTCGTGGATAAAGATGTGTCTTTTCAATCAATATACCATCCCATAGAGTTTGTAGATCATTAACCAGTGGTTTTAGAAGGTGATTAAGCTGTTCATTTGTGGGTTCTGTTGGTCCAGGTATAATAGCATACAAAAAAAGATTTTCCATTTTGTATCTATCTTCTTGAGGTAGGTTCATACACACCATCATAATATTGCCTACAGACTTCTGATGACCTCCAATCCTATTGCCACCAGGCCTAAACCTGTCGACATATAAAGTAAACATTAAGTTGCCTGAAGTTATCGTATATTCATCATCATTGCTATCCAGAGCTGGAGTGGTTATGGGAAAGTTTTTCCAAATTGAACCATCACAAACATCCTTCATCAAATCACACTCTACACATTCCGCCACAGGGGTTTTTTTCTCAATCAGAAGCTCAAATTTGAACAGTTTGATCTTTTCCTTAAGCCAGTCGATAAAAGAATGGTGATGAAATGTTTTAAGAGATAAGTATTTTACATGTTCTTGATGTTCCTCCATCAAATACAGCCTTTCATCACATTTAACTGCAATTTGTCCTGCTCCAAACATTTTTAAATAGCGCTTTGATGATGAAAGAAACGGTTGATTGCAACATAGTATAGATGGTTGAGATTCAGAGTTATACTCATAAAGAGAAAAGCATTTAGGACAGCATGTTTTAGTGAAAAATGATTGATTGAGCTTTAATCGACTAAAAACTGTATCTATTGAGCATGGGACCAGGCGGACAATGCTATCAGAATCCAGTATTCCACTATCACCTAGAAGTTTGAGCTTCTTAATTTCTTCATCCAAAAATTGAGTACAACCTTCTTTGCTCAAATGATGAATAAGAGAAAGCTTTGCTGCCTGCCACATAATTATTTGGCTATACCGTTCCCCAAGATTTGAGTTTCTAGAGACTGTTGAAGATACTTCTGCCCCCAATAGCAACTGCCCCTATGTAATAAATCATTGAAACATCATAAAGACTTTTATTCTCACATTGAACTATAGATATACAGCTTACTGTTTCTGTGGAGCTGGAACTTCCAATGTTAAGTGGATTGTTGGAAGAAATAACCATCTGGGCCTTCCTATTTCTTTCCTCTTGATGTTTTGCATAAGAATTAGAGCTTTTGAAAGCCATACTAACTTCAAAGGACCCAGAAGAAGTTTGATATTTTCTATTGACACATCCAAGATCTTGACATTGACATACATGAAAAAATGGAGGCATTGTAATTGTGATAATTGTAGGAATAAGTTAGCTATTCGAAGTTACCAATTGAAGGTATTCCTTTTTTTGAAAGGCACTAGCTAATATAAGCTACATTTTTTTATCAAAAGAATATGATGGAATATGTGTTGAAATTATTTAAGTTTAAATGTTTAATTTTTAATCAGATAAATTATATATTAATTTAAAGTTATGCAGTCTACTTTATTTGTATTCTGTATACTCTCTGCATTTGTACAACAATGCATGCATGTTTATCAGAATATTTTCTATCATAGAAAAAATTCTGTTGTACGCACAAGCATCTTAATTATTTTTCTATCAAATGCCTTCTGAGTTATATCTAACTACCCTATAATTATTTGATTTTGATAAAAATTCTTAGTTATGGACTATAAGAAAAGTAATCCATATTTTTAACATAATTATTTAAAAAATTACCCCAAAAATCAAAGTTAAACCCAAAAATAAGGTTAATATTTTGTAAAAAACAATCACAAACATATTTCTTTCACTTTGAAAATTGGTCTGTACTAGGTAGAATTTTCTATAAAGAAAAAATCAAAAATACTCAAATAATAGATGCTACAAAAGTGTAAACCTTAAAGAATTACATAAAAGCTGAAACCTTGTATAACTTTTCATACATAAATGTGATGAAGTGACACTCTAGTCTATTTATTCAGGTTGAAAAAAAATTACTCAATAGAATATGTATTACTATCATATTGGACCAAAAATAATTTTTTGGTAATCAAAAAATGAACATAGCCTCACATTTAACAAATTATTTTTGTGGAAGAATTTTTTGAAAAGAAAAAAAAATCCGTTTCTTAAATGAGTCTGCTTTTATCACATAATCATTCTCTTTATTTTATACCATTCCTTTTGAGTTCAAGTTGCATATAAAAATATAATTTATGCATATTATAATTCCATAAAGTTGAAATATTTCTTATTCTTAATATTTGTGATATTTCTCCTTAAATCAACTTTGATCATAAAGTTTTGGAGCTCAAAAATTTATCCTTCCTCTTTGTTTAATTTAATTGAACACTTTCTTAATCTAATTATTTATGAACCCTAGTAGCTCTTACTTTCCTCATGGAAACCTGCCCACAAACACAAGAACACTTAATAGAATTTTTAATGAGACTTTGCCTCCATTCAATTCTCACTTTTGTAGATCTATACACAATTTTTGTCATTCACTTTTGGATATGTCACCAGAATCAAATGGATGGAAACAAAACCCTACTGAAGAGCAATTAGACAGATTTTCATCATTTGACATGAATTCTTGCAACATTGCCTTTGAACTACCTCATCCAGAATCAAATTCAGCGGTTTCGCAAAAGTTTCCACCAATTTTCCGTGAATCTTTTATTGAGCACCTTCGCATGTGTGGTTTCCCAGGATCAACTTTCGCTTGGAACCTAGATTGGTTTGACAAATGGAACCAGGTCTTGGCAAATATTCTCATTAAACACTGGGACAATGCCTTAAAAACCAATAACTTGATTGCATATCCAATTGACTCAAATCAGATTAGCTTCTCAAATCAAATAGGAGTTCTTGACCGTTGGTTTTTAGGTCATGCTGATAGATTAAGACTTGGGAAGGATTCTCATAGCTCTCAAGAAATAATCAAAGTGAGAAAGCATAAATATAGAATAAAAAAAAGTATGAAAATCCCCTTTTTTTCAACCGTTTTTATTTATGACCTTTATTTCAAATAACAAAGATTCTTAGAATTCAGTTAACCGAACTAAACTTCTTAAACAACTTCCACATTGTGAAACTTATAACAACCTTTTCACAAACATCAAGTGTTGTTCAGACACCGAAATTGATAATGATGGATCGTTAAGACGTATCTTAATGCAATGGAGGTCTGAAGATTTTTCTAAAGTTGCACAATATCTTGACCAACAACACTTTAATATTTGAGATAATTCAACCTACTCTGGAAGTGTGCTAAAGGACTTGGCCTTGTACAAAAGAATCAGTTTGGTTTCAACATTATCCCCTAACCTTAATCCTTCTCATGTCCCCCGGGGTTTGCCGAATGACTGTTATTCTCCCTTATATCTTGCATCTCTAAATCCTCAACAACTCAGACTTTTAAATCCTCAAAATCCCATAAATTTACCTGCTATCCTTGAAATTCTTTCTTCCTCTAATGTGAGTGATTGACAAACTCCCTTAATAATAGGTTTGCACACTCATACTCCTCATTTCCACTGTTTGGGACACTTAGCCTTGAAAACAAAAACATAATTTTAATGATTACTATTATCATTAAAATTTATAGAAATGAAATTTGGATTACGTTTTTAGCTCCATTTTTTTCCTTTGAATCTTATGCATGCTGAATTCTATACTTACTTGTAAAAAATAATTCAAAACATTTACTTCATTTTGCTGCCCCATTCTATACAGCCGATCAACAGCCTGTTGCTCAACTGCTGGATTCCAATTTGGCTCCTACTTCAACATTGAACATATAAAAAATTTAATATTTTTGTTCTTAATATGAAATAAAAGACATTGAGCTCACCATTATATATACATTTTGAGCACACCTGAGATCTATACCCACTCCTGCAGCCTGAATTGTTCCAACCAAAACTTGGCAATTTTTATTAAAATGGAATTCATGCATATTTTTGTCTCGCTTTGTCCTGCTGAGTTCACCCGTAAGCTGGGTATACCTAATATTGTGATCATCTAAAGCCATTTTTATTCTATTTTGAAATATTAGAAAATTGTTTTTAATAAGCCAACACAATTTTGTAAAACAATTCATTATAGAATCACTTACATCTGCAAAAAGTCTGCAAAGTTGGAGAATATAACAGCTTTTGGAAAATTTATACCCCTTTCACCAGACAAAAAGTTTTCTAAGTGGCCTATAAGATGACAAATCTTTGCGGAATGCTGCCAGGTGAAATCAAAAGTTGGAGTTTCATCCAGATTTTCGTAGATTGGATGGTTGCAGAATTTTCTTAAAATCATCAGCTCTCTTAGAAACTCAGATGAGTCCCAAGGGAAGTCAGTGCTTCTGGAGGGCCCATATCGCTCAGTGAATCCTTCTTGAAGCACATCAAGTTTAGACCTCCATGGATCTCCTAATTGAACCAATATCCCCCTTTGAATCTTTTTTTGGAAGAGACAAAATTGCATCCTTTGTTCTACGTAGGCTTATGACTTTCATTAAGTGATTGATTGATTTAATAGAATTAGCCTTTCCTTTTTGCAAACCTGGAAAAAGGAAATTCTTCCATAACCAGTCTTCTTGCCACTTTTCAATTCTAAGAAAAAATATGAGACTTTGAAGGTCAGTGGGCCTGTTCTGAAGTGGAGTTCCAGTCAAGCATAGTCGGTGTTGGGATTCCAAGTCAAATATTGTTTGAGCCCTCTGCGAGTAAGGATTTTTAATGTAACTAAAAGAATATTTATAAAAATTGATTATAAAAATTAAGTTTTAAGTTTTAGATATATAAATGGGCACTAACTGAGCTTCATCTAAAACAACTCTATACCAAAAGAGCATTTGAGTCACCAGTATCTTTTTTTGGCTTTGATTTTTTGACATCTTTGGGATAGCTGTTTCATAGGTCGTTAAAACAATAGCAGTGTCCTGTAGCTCATTGAAATTAGTATTTTGACAATCCTTCCCATAAAGAACCTTGAAAGGAAGCGCATTATCTTCAAAGTGCACACTTATTTCATTGATCCAATTCGATAGTGTTGCCAGGGGGCATATAATCAGTGTAGCTGAACTCCGATTAATACCTTCTTGATTTTCTGATACCTGGAATTGTCTTGCTTCACCTTGAGTTGCACTTATAAGAGAAAGAGTTGAAAGTGTCTTTCCCAAACCCATATCATCAGCAAGTATTGACCCGTTTCCTTCAGGCGTTAATTGATTGTTAGGAAACTGATCTTTATAGTCATCGAATCCAGTTCTAAGCCAATGGTTGTCCTGGTGCCTCCACATTATATCCAACTTTTCCTTTAACATTCGTTCATTGTCAATCATAAAATTTATTTCTTGAAGTTGATGTGTTTTGAGAACTGTTTTGATTCCTCGGATAAGTTGATCAGCTTTCCAATCTTGAGTACTCTGAGATATTTGGAAAGAGCCTTCAAAAATTACATGTGGTATATTAAAAAAGATAGTGGAGTTGTAGTTCAGGATTGGACATAAATCGATTTGAGCAGAAGAAAATGCTTCTTTAGCAAGACTGATTAGTGTACTTGAAGAAAAGAGCCATCCCCAAAGTTGATACTGATTACCAAAAACTGGAACCAAGTAAGCATGAAAATAGAAAGGCTTCATAGGATTCAAGGCACTTCTTTGGTTTAAATGGTGAGATCCAGAGCCAATGTCACCCAATAGTGGTCCAATGTGCTGACTCTGCACTTGAGAAAGATTACCGACAAGGGTTGGTTTTCTTTCATCAAATAGTCCAAAAATATGAACATTCGAATGGCCTCGCTGTAAAATCGTGGGGGTCGGTGAGTTTTGAAATCTTGAAATTACATTCATATAAATTTGATCGATTGTTATTGAGAACTGTCCAACACATCTGAGACTTGACATATTAAGTAAGAATAGTATCTGAAGATAGTGGTTGTTAAAAGATGAATTGAAGCAAAAAATGAATAATCAGTTTTGAATAAAACGACAAAATAACTTTTTAGCATATGCTATGCTAAGCTCATAATTCTTTCAAATGTATTATTATTATCTTTTTAATAAATATTGGAAGTAAATCAATGATAACTGAAATGAATAATATGGCTTAAAAATAAATCTTGAGCCTATAGAGTAAATTTTGGTTTGTGGAGGAAGAAAAATTTTCTCAATAAAAATGTGCTTTATTGTTACATTATAATCACAAAATAGAATAATTTCACTCTTATTACACTTATTTATGTTTCTGTCTAATAGTAAAATGCTTTAGATGTCAGTTCAAAATCCAAATTGAAACTACTACCTAGAACGATGTCTTGATACTAACATACTTTTTGTAAGTCTTTGGACAGACACTTATGGTGATCTCAATAATATTAAAATTGATTTGAATTGTATGTTTTATCAAATATCTATGTAGTCTAGTGTAATAATTGAGATACTACAGTTTAACCTTCTGTTACCAACTTGGCAAGAAAATATATGTAGATATTCTTAGAACGAATATCAAATTTTGCTTTCCACAAGATGGGAAAGTGAATATTATGATATGTTAAGTGATATGTTCAAGCTTTGCTCAATCTGTGCTCAGCTCAAAATCAAAGTAATCACCAAGCTCCAAGAAACCTGTGATTGAGTTTGGTTGAACCTAGGTCTAACTGATTACCAAATCTTTGTCCAATTAATTTAAATCTGGTTTCACAATGAACTCCCAACAGCCTTCCAACAGCTTTCCAACCACTTCCCAACATTTTTAAATGAGGGGTATTGCTAGCAATAACCCCCCAAATTTTCTGTGGTGACTGGTATTTGATCTTTCTGTGTTATTCATATTTTATTATCTGATTAATTTTTTGTCATTAGAATATTATTAATTTTATTAGTATAGAAAAAACTTGTGCGCCAAATGAATGCCATGTTATATTACACCTTTTATAATATTATTAAAAAATGTTAAAAAATATGAAAATGATTTTTTTTCCAAAATTATAAATTAATATCCAAATGTAACATGAGTGATAAAAAAGTAAAGTAAAAAAGATCAAATATGAAAAAGAAAAATTCAAGGAAAATTCCTGCCTTCAAGAGCCAGTAGAAGTGTTGAAACAAATGGGTGCCATCAGGGCTAAATTTGATAAAATTTAATTTTTTTTAAAGATAAAAAATTTATCACCTGAGGTTTGGGAAAACTCAAGGTGTATAATTCAGCCATACCAAACTACTTCTAATGTAATTATTTAGCATTTTTTTTAATTTAATTTCCACAGAGAGAATTGATCCCATCTGACTGCACCTGAACAAAAGTGTCCAGAACAAGTTCGGCCGAACTTGTGCTGGACACTTTTATGATGGAGAGTAGCTAGGGTGGAAGTGTTTCTCAGTACATCAGTTTTTTGTTTTTCACATTTCTATTGGTTTTTTAACTTTTTTTATCATTCATATTTATCTTATAATTAATTTTTTGTCACCATATATATTATTAATGTTTCTAGTATAGCAAAAACCTGCAGGCCAAATGCAAAATTGGTGATGTTACACCTTTAATAATATTATTATATAAAGTAAAAAAAATATGAATATGTTTAGTTTTTAAAAAAATAAATTGATATTTAAAATTAAAAAGAGTAATAAAAAAGTAAAATGAAAATGAATAGGATAAAATACGAAATAAAAAATTCAAGTAAAATTTTACTATCAAGAGCCAGAAGTGGTGTTAGGACAGTTGGGGACCCCTAGGTCAAGACTTGGTCTAAACTTACTTTTATGTATAGCTAACAAATTGTGAGCTGAGGTTTCGAAAGACTTCCAGGGGACAATATTACAATATTAAACATTCTTTACTTCAATAATTGAGTGAAATATCATTTTCATTGCCATAGAGAGAATTTATCTCATATGACTTCATGCAACCAAAAGTGTCCAGCACAAGTTCAGCCAAACTTGTGCTGGACACTTTTATAATTTAGAGTAGGCATACAGCAAATCTTCTTAAACTCAAAAGGGATTTCTTATAAACATTTCCACTGGTATTTGATCTTTCTGTGTCATTTAAATTTACCATTTAATTAAGTTTTTGTCATCATTATATTATTAATGTTATTACTATAGTAATAACTTGTGTGAAAAATGCATACCAGGTGGTGTTCCACCTTTAATCATATATTATTAAATAAAGGTATAAGAGTATGAAAATTATTTATTTTAAAAATTAAAAATTGATATCCAAAGCAATATGAGCAATAAAAAGTAAAATAAAAGGGATAGAATAAGAAAAAAAAATCTAAGGAAAATTCCCACTATCAATAACAAGTAGAGGTGTTAGATCAATTGTGCACCACCAGGGCTAAACTTGGACTATATTTTATTTTTTTAAACCAAAGAAAGTGTCCTGATGAGCTTTGAAAAATCATAAGGAGGACATTTTGGCAATATCAAACTACTTATTGTGCAATAATTGAGCAAAATGTCATTTTCATTTCCATAGAGTAAATTTATCCCATCTGAGTGCATGCAACCAAAAGTGTCCAGCGCAAGTTCGGCCAAATTTATGCTGGACACTTTTATGATGGTGAGTATCTAGGGTGCAGGTCTTCTTCAGTTCATCAGGTATTCCTTATAAACAAATCCACTTGTATATGATCTCTCTGTGTCATTCATATTTATCATTTGATTCATTGTTTTTCACCATTATACTATTAATGTTATTAGTATTGAAAAAAATTATAAGCCAAATACATACTGGGAGATGCTACATCTTTAATAATCTTATTAAATAAAAGTAAAAAAAATATGAAAAGTATTAGTTTTACAATAAATAAATTGATATTTGAAAGCAAAAACAGGAATAAAAAAGTAAAATAAAAGTGATTAAATATGAAATTAAACATTCAAATAAAATTTCTGCCATCAAAGAAAATTTGAGTTTTCAGACCAAAATTGCACCACCGGTTCTAGATTTGGAATATATTTTCATTTTTTTTAAATTAATAAAAGTGTCCACCTGAGGTTTTCAAAAAAATCAGGAGGATAGTATAGCAGTATAAAACTACTTCTTGTGCAATGATTGAGTAAAAATTCATTTTAACTTCCATTGAGTAAATTTATCACATCTGACTGCATGCAACCAAAAGTGTCCAGCACAAGCTCAGCTGAACTTGTGCTGGACACTTTTATGATGGAGAGTAGCTAGGGTGCAAGTCTTCTTCAGTTAATCTTATATTCATTTTAAAAATGTCTATGGGTATTTGATCTTTCTGTGTCATCCATATTTATTATTTGATTATTTTTTAGTCACCATTATATTATTAATGTTTTTAGTATAGAAAAAACATGTGTACTTAGAGTACACTGTGTGATTTTACAACTTTAATAATATTATATAATAAATGTAAAAAAATGTGAAAGTTATCAGTTTTACCAAAATAAAATTGATGTTTAAAAGCTAAAGGATAAATAAAAGGGTAAAATTAAAATTAAAGAGATCAAACATGAAATAAAGATATTAAGTATAATTTCTGCTATCATGAGCCAGTAGAGGCTTCAGAAAAAATGGGAACCATCATAGATTAACATGGATCAAATTTACTTTTTACCAAAGTAAAAAATTGTCCACCTTAGGTTTGGACAAACTTCAGGGGGACAATTTGTCCATATAAAACTACTTTCAGTGCAATGATGGAGTGATCATTCAGTCTCATTTCAATATAAAGAATTGATTGCATCTGACGGCATGCAACCAAAAGTGTCCAGCACAAGTTTGGCCAAACTTGTGCTGGACACTTTCACCATGCAATATGGGGGGCGGACTCGCTAGCGAGTCCGCAACCTTAAACCCAAACTCACCACAGATTGAACACACATTGAGCTATTGATAAAGTAACCATACAATCAGGGATGAACGCCACTCAGCAGAACAGTTTTAGGTGGGTCTTTAAGTAGAGTTCAGCATGAGTTCAGTATGAGTTCAGTCTGAGTTCCATCTGAGTTCAGGTTGAGGACTTGCTAGCAAGCCCACCCCCTATATTGCTTAGTGTTTTATCATGGAGAGTAGCCAGGGTGCAAGTCATTCTAAATCATCTGGAATTTCTTATAAACATTTCCACTGTTATTAAATCTTTGTGCCTCACTCATATTTATAAATTGATTAATTTTTTGTCACCATTATATTATTAATATTATCAGTATAGCAAAAACTTGTGTGCCAAATGAATACTGGGTGATGTTACACCTTTTATAATATTAATAAATAAAGGTAAAAAAATATGAAAATGATTTATTTTACAAAAAATAAACTTCTATCCAAAAGCAATATGAGAGGAATAAAGTAAAATAAAAGAAATCAAAGATTAAAATTAAATTCCAAGTTAAATTCCTGCCATAAACAGAAAAATAAGATGTTGAATCAAATTAGCACAATCAGGGCTAAACTTGCACTAAATTTTCTTTTTTGTAAAAATAAAAAAAATCCACTTGTGCTTTACCAAAACTTCAGCATGAAAATTTTGCCATATCAAACACTACGCAATATAGGGGGTGGACTTGCTAGCAAGTCCCCAACCTGAACTCAGACTGAACTCAGATGGAACTCAGACTGAACTCATACTGAACTCATACTGAACTCTACTTGAAGACCCACAAAAACTGTTATGCTGAGTGGTGTTCATCCCTGATTGTATGGTTCCTTTGTCAATAGCTCAATGTGTGTTCAATCTGTGGTGAATTTGAGTCCAAGGTTGCGGACTTGCTAACAATTCCGCCCCCCGTATTGCGCGGTGAAACTACTTCTAGTGTAATTTTTTATCAAAAATTTATCTTCATTTCCATAGAGAGAATTGCTCCCATCTGACTGCACCTGACCATAAGTGTCCAGCACAAGTTTGGCTGAACTTGTGCTGGACACTTTTATGATGGAGAGTAGCTAGGGTATAATTTTTCTTCAGTTCATCTAGTATTTCTTAAAAACATGTCTACTGGTATTTTATCTTTTTTCCTCACTCATAAATATCATTTGATCAATTTTTGGTTGCCATTATATTGTTAATTTTATAAGTATAGAAAAAACTCATGTGCCAAATGCATACCAGGTGATGTTACACCATTTATAATATTATTAAATAAATGTATAAAAATATGAAAATAGTTTATTTTAAAAATTATTAATTGATATCCAAAAGCAATATTAGGAATAAAAAATTAAGTTAAAGGGATCAAATATGAAAAAAGAAATCCAAGTAATATTCCTACTATCAAAAGCCAGTAGAGGTGTTGAAGCAAATGAGAGCCATCAGGGATAAATTGTACTAAATTGACTTTTTTTTAAAGATAAAAAATTGTGCACCTGTGGTTTGGATGAACTCTAGGTAGAAAATTTGGCTATGTAAAACTACTTCTAGTGAAGTTTTTTATCAAATAATTTTTTTCATTGCCATGGTGAGAATTGATCTCATATGACTGCACCTGACCAAAAGTGTCCAGCACAAGTTTGGCCAAACTTGTGCTGGACACTTTTTTGATGGTGAGTATCTAGGGTCCAGCTCTTCTTCAGTGCAACTGGTATTTTTTTAAAACATATCCACTGGTATTTGATCTTTCTGTTTTATTAATATTTTATCATTTGATCAAGTTTTTGTCACCAGTATATTATTATTTTTATTAGTATAGCAAAAAAAATGTGCCAAATGCTTACAGGGTGATGTTAAACCTTTAATAATTTTATTAAATACAGGTAAAAAATTATGAAAATAATTTGTTTTACATAAAATTAATTGATATCTAAAAGAAAAAAAGGGATAAAAAGACATAGGTTGAATAAAAGGGATTTTATATGAAATTAAAAATTCAAGCTAAATGCCTACTTTCAAGTCTCAGAAGAGGTGTTGGTTAAAATGGGCATCATCAGGAATAAAATTGTACTTAATTTGATTTTTTGAAAAACTAAATGAAGTTTTCAACTGATTTTTTTTCCAATATTTAGTTGGACACTTTGTCTATATCAAATTACTTCTAGTACCATGATTGACCAAATTAAATCCTCATTTCCATATGCAGAATTGATCCCATATGGCTGGACCAGGCCAAAGGTGTAAGCCACAAGTTTAAGAATTCTTCTGGTGGACACTTTTATGATGGAAAGTAGTAGGGTGCAAGTCTTCTTTACTTAATCTAGTATTCCTCATAAAAATTTCCAACTTCTTTTCGGCCAGAAATCAGGTGGAAAGTTTGTCCATATCAAATTACTTCTAATGCCATGATTGACTAAAAATTGATTCTTATTGCCATATAGAGATTTGATCCCATATGACTGGATCTGGCAAAAGTGTCACCACAATTTTTGATAAACTTAAGTTAGAAAATTTTATGATGAAAAGTAATTGCAAGTCTTCTTCATTTCATCAAGTAATCCTCATAAAAATTTCCACCTGTATTTTGGCCAAACTTCAGGTGGACACTTTGGCCATATTAAATTAATTCTAGTTCCATGTTGATAAAAAACTGATACTTATTGCCATATATAGATATTAAACCCATCAGACTGTGCCTTTCCAAAAGTGTCCACCTGAATTATGGCTGAACCTCAGTTGGACACCTTTATGATGCAGAGTAGCTAGGGCAAAATTATTCTTCAGTTAATTTGGTATTCATAATAAATTTATCCTCCTGAAGTTTAGTCTAACTTCAGGTGGACAATTTTGGAAAGCACCAGTTAGTCACTATCCATCAAAAAAGTGTTCACCAAAATTTTGGCTAAACTTGTGGTGGACCCCTTTGATCAGCCACAGTCAGATGAGATCAACTCTTTAGATGGAAATGAAGATGATGTTTTGGTTAATCATGGAAATAGAAGTAGTTTGATGTGGCCAAATTACCCCCCTGAAGGTCAGACAAACCTCACAAGGACACTTTTTAGCAGGGAGTAACTGAGAAAAATTCATTTATCAGAAGGAAAATCTTTTATTGGATAGATGCCAAGGTTTCATACTTGTGTATTATGGTCAGTATTAATTTTGAAAGTGTTTGTCCAAGCAATTTTGTTGCCCATCATGACACATTTTGTTTTAAATGTTTCAAACTGCATGATAAAGTATTAAGGTGTCACATAGTATAATTAAGTTCTATTAAGTGCCCTCCTATGATGCCTAAATTTATAATTTAATATCTTACATAATAATTTTTTTTATATAAATTCATCAATATTTTATTTTATTATCAAATTTAATAGAGCAAGTATCCTGAATTATTATATATGCATAAGCTTAGGTTAGATCAATTTGTGCTCAATTTGTGCTCAGCAGAGGACCAAAATCAAGTTCTGGAGGATCAACTTGTGCATAATTTGGAATCAGTTGATATTCTGTCTATAATCAATCTGAGAATAAATGTAAATCTAACTCTAATTTACTTATGTTTATAAAGTATTCATAAACCTGGCATAATTAAGGGACACTCTAAATTTCAAGAGAGGGGATTGCTAGCAATTCACCCCTAGATTTCCCGTGGTTATGTGATTCTGATTACACCATTAGTCCTTTCTGGACTATAAAATATTGAACTTTTGGAATTTCAGATTGAAAAATAATACTGACACCTGTGCAAAAATCCTCATCACCAAGATAATTTTATTACCTCACAACCAATTTTCATTTCTAAATAGATCTAAGTCAAAAAAAATTCAATATCTTTTTGAAACATTTGGCAATACCCACCCCTGCATTTTATTGAAGCAAGGGGTGGGTATCAACAAATTTTTCTAAGTCATCAATTTTCCATATCAGATTTTAAAATTTGGCAATACCTTCCCCTGAATTTTATTGAAGTAAGGGGTGAAAATCAAAAAAATTTAATATGATTCCATAAATTAATATATAAATAAAGAAGATAAATCAAATTTACTAGTTTGAAAGTAAAAAAAATTACTCAAGCCAAAATATGGATCAAGTCTAAAAACTAAGTTTGGGACTTTTCACAGGTATAGGCTAAATGAACTGCATGAAAAAATTTAATTTTATCATGATTACCATTTTTACAACACAAGGTCGCTCACTCATTACTTTAGTTTAGTAAATTGAAATATAATATTTATTTATTAAATATTTATGAAAGAATAAAAAATATTTAATGACTTTACAAATCCCCAAACTTTTTTTATCTATCTAAAGATTTGTAAATTGTTTAATTTTACCCTTTTTTTTACCTTTTTGATTTGTTGGACTAAATTTTGACTTATCTGGTAAGAGCAGAAAAAATGAGTGAAGGGTTAGACTTATGAAAATGGTAAGAAAAAGAAAAAAACACATCTTGATGAAAGGGCAGAATAATAAGTAAAGAGAAAGGAAGTTTGAGGAATCTGGAAGGATAAATGCATGATGTAAACATTATGATATGCATTATGAATTAAATAAAAGTGAAATTGGGTAAAAAAGGACAACTTTAAACTTCAATATCTCAGTATCCATTGAACCAAATTCAAATTGGTTTTCTGGAAATAAAAGATAGGCTCCAGAAGTAACTTCAGCTAATAGGAAATTAAATTAAAATAAACCTAATTCTAATAGTGTCTCTGATTTTCAAAACTTCACAAAAACTTGAAAATTGATTATGAAAATTCCAAAAAGATGGAGATTTTAGTATAGAAAAAACATGTGTACTTAAAGTACACTGTGTGATTTTACAACTTTAATAATATTATATAATAAATGTAAAAAAATGTGAAAGTCATCAGTTTTACCAAAATAAAATTGATATTTAAAAGCTAAAGGATAAATAAAAGGGTAAAATTAAAATTAAAGAGATCAAACATGAAATAAAGATATTAAGTATAATTTCTGCTATCATGAGCCAGTAGAGGCTTCAGAAAAAATGGGCACCATCATAGATTAACATGGATCAAATTTACTTTTTACCAAAGTAAAAAATTGTCTACCTTAGGTTTGGACAAACTTCCAGGGGACAATTTTTCCATATAAAACTACTTTCAGTGCAATTATGGACTGATCATTCAGTCTCATTTCCATAAAAAGAATTGATTGCATCTGACGGCATGCAACCAAAAGTGTCCAGCACAAGTTTGGCCAAACTTGTGCTGGACACTTTTATCATGGAAAGTAGCCAGGGTGAAAGTCATTTTAAATCATCTGGAATTTCTTATAAACATGTCCACTGTTATTAAATCTTTGTGCCTCACTCATATTTATCAATTGATTAATTTTTTGTCACCATTATATTATTAATATTATCAGTATAGCAAAAACTTGTGTGCCAAATGAATACTGATTGATGTTACACCTTTTATAATATTATTAAAGAAAGGTAAAAAAATATGAAAATGATTTATTTTACAAAAAATAAACTTCTATCCAAAAGCAATATGAGAGGAATAAAGTAAAATAAAAGAAATCAAAGATGAAAATTAAATTCCAAGTTAAATTCCTGCCATAAACAGAAAAAAGAGATGTTGAATCAAATTAGCACAATCAGGGCTAAACTTGTACTAAATTTTCTTTTTTGTAAAATTAATAAAAAAATCCACTTGAGCTTTACCAAAACTTCAGCATGAAAATTTTGCCATATCAAACTACTTCTAGTGTAATTTTTTATCAAAAATTTATCTTCATTTCCATAGAGAGAATTGCTCCCATCTGACTGCACCTGACCATAAGTGTCCAGCACAAGTTTGGCTGAACTTGTGCTGGACACTTTTATGATGGAGAGTAGCTAGGGTATAATTTTTCTTCAGTTCATCTAGTATTTCTTAAAAACATGTCTACTGGTATTTTATCTTTTTTCCTCACTCATAAATATCATTTGATCAATTTTTGGTTGCCATTATATTGTTAATTTTATAAGTATAGAAAAAACTCATGTGCCAAATGCATACCCGGTGATGTTACACCATTTATAATATTATTAAATAAATGTATAAAAATATGAAAATAGTTTATTTTAAAAATTATTAATTGATATCCAAAAGCAATATTAGGAATAAAAAATTAAGTTAAAGGGATCAAATATGAAAAAAGAAATCCAAGTAATATTCCTACTATCAAAAGCCAGTAGAGGTGTTGAAGCAAATGAGAGCCATCAGGGATAAATTGTACTAAATTGACTTTTTTTTAAAGATAAAAAATTGTGCACCTGTGGTTTGGATGAACTCTAGGTAGAAAATTTGGCTATGTAAAACTACTTCTAGTGAAGTTTTTTATCAAATAATTTTTTTCATTGCCATGGTGAGAATTGATCTCATATGACTGCACCTGACCAAAAGTGTCCAGCACAAGTTTGGCCAAACTTGTGCTGGACACTTTTTTGATGGTGAGTATCTAGGGTCCAGCTCTTCTTCAGTGCAACTGGTATTTTTTTAAAACATATCCACTGGTATTTGATCTTTCTGTTTTATTAATATTTTATCATTTGATCAATTTTTTGTCACCAGTATATTATTATTTTTATTAGTATAGCAAAAAAACATGTGCCAAATGCTTACAGGGTGATGTTAAACCTTTATTAATTTTATTAAATACAGGTAAAAAATTATGAAAATGATTTGTTTTAAATAAAATTAATTGATATCTAAAAGAAAAAAAAGGGATAAAAAGAAATAGGTTGAATAAAAGGGATTTTATATGAAATTAAAAATTCAAGCTAAATGCCTACTTTCAAGGCTCAGAAGAGATTTTGGATAAAATGGGCATCATCAGGAATAAAATTGTACTTCATTTGATTTTTTGAAAAACTAAATGAAGTTTTCAACTGATTTTTTTCCAATATTTAGTTGGACACTTTGTCTATATCAAATTACTTCTAGTACCATGATTGACCAAATTAAATCCTCATTTACATATGCAGAATTGATCCCATATAGCTGGACCAGGCCAAAGGTGTCAGCCACAAGTTTAAGAATTCATCTGGTGGACACTTTTATGATGGAAAGAGGTAGGGTGCAAGTCTTCTTTACTTAATCTAGTATTCCTCATAAACATTTCCAACTTCTTTTTGGCCAGAAATCAGGTGGAAAGTTTGTCCATATCAAATTACTTCTAATGCCATGATTGACTAAAAATTGATTCTTATTGCCATATAGAGATTTGATCCCATATGACTGGATCTGGCAAAAGTGTCACCACAATTTTTGATAAACTTAAGTTTGAAAATTGTATGATGAAAAGTAATTGCAAGTCTTCTTCATTTCATCAAGTAATCCTCATAAAAATTTCCACCTGTATTTTGGCCAAACTTCAGGTGGACACTTTGGCCATATTAAATTAATTCTAGTTCCATGTTGATAAAAAACTGATACTTATTGCCATATATAGATATTAAACCCATCAGACTGTGCCTTTCCAAAAGTGTCTACCTGAATTATGGCTAAACCTCAGTTGGACACCTTTATGATGCAGAGTAGCTAGGGCAAAAGTATTCTTCAGTTAATTTGGTATTCATAATAAATTTATCCTCCTGAAGTTTAGCCTAACTTCACATGGACAATTTCGGAAAGCACCAGTTAGTCACTATCCATCAAAAAAGTGTTCACCAAAATTTTGGCTAAACTTGTGGTGGACCCCTTTGATCAGCCACAGTCAGATGAGATCAACTCTTTAGATGGAAATGAGGATGATGTTTTGGTCAATCATGGAAATAGAAGTAGTTTGATGTGGCCAAATTACCCCCCTGAAGGTCATACAAACCTCACAAGGACACTTTTTAGCAGGGAGTAACTGAGAAAAATTCATTTATCAGAAGGAAAATCTTTTATTGGATAGATGCCAAGGCTTCATACTTGTGTATTATGGTCAGTATTAATTATGAAAGTGTCTTTCCAAGCAATTTCATTGCCCATCATGACACATTTTGTTTTAAATGTTTCAAACTTCATGATAAAGTATTAAGGTGTCACATAGTATAATTAAGTTCTATTAAGTGCCCTCCTATGATGCCTAAATTTATAATTTAATATCTTACATAATAATTTTTTTTATATAAATTCATCAATATTTTATTTTATTATCAAATTTAATAGAGCAAGTATCCTGAATTATTATATATGCATAAGCTTATGTTAGATCAATTTGTGCTCAATTTGTGCCCAGCAGAGGACCAAAATCAAGTTCTGGAGGATCAACTTGTGCATAATTTGGAATCAGTTGATATTCTGTTTATAATCAATCTGAGAATAAATGTAAATCTAACTCTAATTTACTTATGTTTATAAAGTATTCATAAACCTGGCATAATTAAGGGACACTCTAAATTTCAAGAGAGGGGATTGCTAGCAATTCACCCCTAGATTTCCCGTGGTTATGTGATTCTGATTACACCATTAGTCCTTTCTGGACTATAAAATATTGAACTTTTGGAATTTCAGATTGAAAAATAATACTGACACCTGTGCAAAAATCCTCATCACCAAGATAATTTTATTACCTCACAACCAATTTTCATTTCTAAATAGATCTAAGTCAAAAAAAATTCAATATCTTTTTGAAACATTTGGCAATACCCACCCCTGCATTTTATTGAAGCAAGGGGTGGGTATCAACAAATTTTTCTAAGTCATCAATTTTCCATATCAGATTTTAAAATTTGGCAATACCTTCCCCTGAATTTTATTGAAGTAAGGGGTGAAAATCAAAAAAATTTAATATGATTCCATAAATTAATATATAAATAAAGAAGATAAATCAAATTTACTAGTTTGAAAGTAAAAAAAATTACTCAAGCCAAAATATGGATCAAGTCTAAAAACTAAGTTTGGGACTTTTCACAGGTATAGGCTAAATGAACTGCATGAAAAAATTTAATTTTATCATGATTACCATTTTTACAACACAAGGTCGCTCACTCATTACTTTAGTTTAGTAAATTGAAATATAATATTTATTTATTAAATATTTATGAAAGAATAAAAAATATTTAATGACTTTACAAATCCCCAAACTTTTTTTATCTATCTAAAGATTTGTAAATTGTTTAATTTTACCCTTTTTTTTACCTTTTTGATTTGTTGGACTAAATTTTGACTTATCTGGTAAGAGCAGAAAAAATGAGTGAAGGGTTAGACTTATGAAAATGGTAAGAAAAAGAAAAAAACACATCTTGATGAAAGGGCAGAATAATAAGTAAAGAGAAAGGAAGTTTGAGGAATCTGGAAGGATAAATGCATGATGTAAACATTATGATATGCATTATGAATTAAATAAAAGTGAAATTGGGGAAAAAAGGACAACTTTAAACTTCAATATCTCAGCATCCATTGAACCAAATTCAAATTGGTTTTCTGGAAATAAAAGATAGGCTCCAGAAGTAACTTCAGCTAATAGGAAATTAAATTAAAATAAACCTAATTCTAATAGTGTCTCTGATTTTCAAAACTTCACAAAAACTTGAAAATTGATTATGAAAATTCCAAAAAGATGGAGATAAAAGCCTATATAATCATAGGAATCTGGAAGGATAAATTCATGATGTAAACATTATGATATGCATTATGAAATAAATAAAAGTGAAATTGTGGAAGAAAGGACAACTTTAAAGTTCAATATCTCAGCAACCATTGAACCAAATTAAAATCAGTTTGCTATAAATTAAAGATAGGCTTCAGAAGTATCTTCAGCTAAAAGAAAATTAGATTCAAATAAACCTAACCCTAATTCTGCCTCTGATTTTCAAAGTTTCACAAAAACTTGAAAAGTGATGATGAAAATCCCAAAAAGAGGGAGATAAAAAACTAGATAATCATCATATAAGTTTTTAAGAAGCCTTATTCTCTAATCATGCAATATAAAAACTTTAAATAAATTAATTGAAATTTGAAAAAAAGGCTCAACTTCAAAGGTAAAAATCTCAGCAAGCACTGAACCTAATTTAAACCTGCTTGTAGGAAATATAAGATATGCTTCAGAAGAATCTTTAGTCAAGGGAAATGTGATTTAAATAAACCTAACCCTAATTTTTTATATAAAAACATAAAATAAAAAAATCCAAATTGGGAAAAAAAGGCTAAACTTTAAAGTTCAATATCTCAGCAATGACTGAACCGAATTCAAATCTGTTTGTGGGAAATGAGAGATAGCCTTCAGGAGAATCTTTGGTAAAAGGTACATTAGATTCTAAGAAACCTAACCCTAATTCCATGTCTGGTTTACAAAATTTTCCAAAAACTTGAAATATAATAATAAAAATGACAGCATGAGGAGTTGAATAAGTCCACTGTTATCCATATAGGAGTTCTACATATATTTAAGTATTAGATTTTCATAGAAAGAAAGAGATATCATATAGACATGAAAAAAAGGAGATGAAACTTACCTTGATTGAAATGTAGAAAAAAAAGAGTGAGAAAGAGTGAAGTTTAAATTTGGGTGAAATTGAATATGGAGCAAGTTAAATGCTCAAAGAATGTGTGATGTATCTTTTTCAATGACATGGAACCAAAATAAGGTGAAAAAGGGGAAAGGGGGAATAATGACCATTCTAAGGAGGGATTAATAGTAGGATGATGGAGCTAGAAAAAGAAATAAAAGAGGGAGAGGAGAAAAAAGGTTAATTTTACCTTTAAAATAAAAAAAACACTTACTAAAAAAATTTAGATACAAAAAACAAAAAAAAATTAATTAGCAAATATATAAGTAAAAATAAAAAAATGACTTACCTGGAGAGATGAGTTGAGAAAACAATTGACTTCAAATTATTTGAGGGATGAAAGAGGAGTAGAGGAAATGGATATGAGCGATGAAAGAAAAAAGAATGACTGAAAAATTACGCAATTGCAGAAAGTATGCAATTTCATGTTGAGTTGATGAAGGAAAAAAAGAGACTATAACAGAAAATTCAAAATTAAAGTCAATATTCAAATAAGAATAACCATTCTAAGGAAACATTCCTGAGAATTCCTGAAAAATTGTCTAAAACTAGGTACAGATAGGTTAAGAAGGGTTTTGATGGTGTAGTTGGGGGTATGAAGTACTTGAGCCTTTCTTGGAAGAAGGTAGCATTTACAGGCCACTTTTGATAAAAAAAGAAAATCTTCTTCAAGATAAGAATTAGAATTGCAATCAGAGTCCAAGAGGAGGTCAAGAGCTGTGAAAGTTATTGCTTGATGTAGCTTATTATGGTTTGAGAGTGAGGAAGGCATGGCTCTTATATGGTATAAAAATGTAAATTATGTACAATGTTTTGAGTCATAAAGTGTTATTCTGTGGAGTGCTGTGTATGAATGGGATGATACTGACAAATCAGTGAAATGAGATTTTATGGTGAAATCAGCACTTTTGGTTGAGAAAGTGCATATTTGAGTGAAATAAGTGACTTATTTCATTTTAAAATCCACCAGTGTTGGTGCTAATGTGTTTTGGAAATCCATACTTAAATAAGTGTGGATTTTCCAGAACTGATGCCCCCTAATAATAATTCATCATTTTGTTTAACAGTCCAGAGATGGATTTGCAGGCTCCATCCACACATTTTAGCTAGCTGGCCTCATTTTAAAAAAAAATAATAATAATGAAAAGTCTTACAAGAAAAAACCCCACAATCACACACACATTCTTAAAATCCTTTTTATTTTTCATCATTTGATGTCAAGATGACTTCAATAAAGATTTACTTTTTTTGTTTTTTTTTTGTTTGTTTCATTATTTCCTCAACAATTTGTCATAAAGTAAGGCTCAAAAGCTGAAAGCTTGCTATCAAGCCATTCTCCACTATTGTATGGCAAGAGAAAGTGAGATAAGATGTTTCTATTAATTCCCTCCCTCCCATATTTACTACCATAAGAACAGATCTAGTAATTTAACTTTACTAAGTATGGATTTCCTTCCCACTACTTTTTACCTACTAATCTTTATTTTCTATAGAAATCAGTGCAGAAGTATAGCAATGTTCTTTTCTAATTGCTTCATGTAGATCAATATCATGAAGAGTGAAAATTTTGATTCATTGATTCATATGCCACAAAATATCAAGGGGAGGCTTGCTAGCAAGTCCACAATAAAACTCAATTGGACTAATTCAATTTGGTTGCAGACTTGCTAGCAATTGCCCCCCCCTAATATTTTGTGGTGATAGCCACAAGTTATCTATTTTCAGGAGGAACCTTTGTAAAAATATTTAATATAATACTTATAATTTCAATGTAAACAGTTTTAAATACAATAATATATAGAATTAACTAACTAACTGATAATCACAACAGTTGCACCTTATTTATACCTTTTCTCAATAAAGTGTGCATGATACTTAAAATGAGTGCAAATAGCTTTCTTACTTTCACATTCCCATGATTGAGTATCACCTTTCATTCTTTTGACTTTTACTTTCCCATCATTATGTGCTTTTCTCTTATAGCCTCTTTTACTACTTTTGAATATAAATATACTGTGTTGTGTCTTATAAATATTTTGCTTATCATCTCTTTTTCTACTGTTATTCTTTATTTCACTTCTTAGTTTACAATGTTTGACTTTAACTTTCCAATGCCACCTAATTATCTTTCCTTTCTTATCTATAATTTTACTAATCCTTTTAAATAGTTCTTCATCTTGTTGAGGTGTCCAGTGTGAATTATTGGTAATGTCATGTTGTGTATTGTTGTTTTAGTTATTGTTGTGAGATGTTGAGGGGACACATGCTATATTTGCTGCAATGATGTTAACAACCTTTGCAATGTGCCTTTCCTTTCTAGCTCAAGTAAATAAGTCTATTTACCTTATTTAATTTATGTCCTCAGAATGTCATACATCTGTCTATAGTTTATTCAACAACTTCATACCTCTATTAAAATTTCAAAGTCAGTGCTCATCATGTGAACAACTCCATCAAAATAATGAAACTTGCTCTGTCTTTGCCTGTTATCCACAAAGATGAAACAAAATAACTGAACACCCAAAATGATCAAATAAGTACTTGTAAACATGTGAAAGATGAAGGAGAGGAGAGCCACACGAATTACACATGAAACTGTCAATAGCTACATGAGCACAAGAAGCCAAGGGACAGGGGGAAATCGCTTATGAAGCAATAAAAATAAAACTTATGCCCCCAAAATTAAATAATTATTTAAGAGAAGTAAAACAAGAAGGACGGAGGACACAACTATGAAAACAATCAACCCAAAACAAAACTGACAAAAGTCCAACTGAACAAAATCTTGAAGATCAAAATTGAAAAACTAATAATGCTTTGATAAGACCGAAAAGAAAAAAAAAAAAAAAAAAAAGGAAAAAAAAGAGAAAAAAAAGAGAAAAAAAAAAAAAAAAAAAAAAAAAAAGACGGAATTACCAAAAAAAAAGTTTATAGAGAGTATGGAAGTGGGATATATGCAAGTCTAAACAAAGTGAAGGAGAGGAAGTCGGGCGAGTCCATGCATTGGCATGTTAGGATTATGATTGCCGATCGAGAGCTTGAGCGTACTCCAATATAAAGTGCACTTGTTGAGGCGTTTCGATGGCTTTTACACTGAGTGAAAATAACAGAAATAAATGAATCATTCATATTAACAATTGTGTTTTAAAATAGATTAAGCATGAAAATTGGAGAGATAAAAAGAACCGACCTTCGCCGCCTACGAATGACTTCAATTACTTTTTCTACTTGAGCTAAGACGGCAGGTGAGGGGCTTTCAAAAGGATTTTGAAATTGATTAGAAATATGATCAGATTGTTGATGGGCGTCAATCGGATTGATAATAGGTTTAACCACAAGTCCGATTTTGAGCATCCAGCAGCATGCCACAAGACCAGCACGGCCAACTCCACCACGACAATGACATAAGACGTCCATGCCGTGTTTGGTCCAAGTATCATAAACGATGGATAAAACACGGTTGATCTCGTCTATTCCATTGTAGGGAGCATACCCTTCGGCCATGGGGATTCGAATGATTTGTAAACCACACTGAGCCGCAACGGCTGAGTATTGATCCCATGGAGAGCCAAGATATTTGAGTTCGACATCATCCAAGCAGCAAATGATAGCTTTGACGCCCATACTAGCGGCGCGAGAGAGATCAGAATGCAAATCTCTACATATGGGGGATCTATTTCCAGAAGCCTGGCGTTGTGCGGGGGTGTCTGTCATGCGAACCTTTTTACCTGGACAAGATGAGAGTAAGATGTTACCCAGACGAAGATGAGACAGATGATTTTGCGAGTAAGAAGAATCGGCCAAAAGAGCAGCTTGATGGTGGAGAAGGGATTGATAGGCCAATTGAGCTTGAGGACCGGTGAGATCATAAAGGTCAAAGGGCAAGGGAGGAAAATTTGGAGAAGAATGAGATAGAAGAAGTTGGCCCAAGAGATCGAGCAGTTCGACAGGCACGACGGGAGAAATGCTGGTCAAAAGGCACAACGGAAGATTAACGAGAGATAGGAGCGAGAGCAAGAGATAAAAAAAAGAGCATTTACTTCATTGGATGGGAGATGGAAGTTTTGACGGTGGCGGGAGGAAGATTCTGGGGGACAGACAAGGTAACGGGAGGTTGTGCAAGGGAATCTTGGGGTCCATGCTGAGTGCGCTTGTAGCGATTGTACTCAGACAAACTGGAAAAGAAAAGATTAGCCAAAGGGGTTAAAGGGGGTTATTATGGGCATGATGATGATAGATATAGTTAGATGGTTATTGTAAAGGGGCAGGACAATTGGGATGATGACCACGTCTAATGATGTGATTAATGTCGATGATTGAGCAGACTAACAGCCAAAGTATGACGACACTCACTGATGCTGAGACGAGAGCCGGCAAAGCTTATCGCCCATCTCCGCGGTCACGAGAGGACTGGCGCTTGGAACGGCTTTAAGGGCCTCCTCACCTTCTGCCACGCTCTCCGTCATGGGTCCACCGCCCATTCCAATTGCTGGCACTGTCGCTGTCGCCGTAGTCATTGTCGCCTTATCGATTGAGTGGGCCATCGCTCGCTTTCTCAACTCCTTACCACGAGGTCGTGACTAGTCCGTATGCATTCTCCCCAGCATCTCACTTTGCATATCTCTCTCAAACTCTTCTCCTTTGTCTCACTATAAACCCCGCTTCGTTTACATATCTTCTTTCATCCTCTCCTCAACAAGTACAGTGGGTGGCAACCGCTCAAGTTGGATTTTTTATAGTTTTTATTTTGTTTTCTGACTTGTGGCTGCTTTTCTTTTTTTGGTATGATGGTCGAAAACAGGTTTGGCTTTTATTTCTTTTTTTTTTAATTTTTCTTAAGAAAACCACATTTTCAAGGTGAAAATCCAGTAGGCTTATCGTATCATCACCTAAAACGCATAATAAACTGGTCATAACAAGATAGATTAACCAATAATAATAATTCGACTTTGGGTAGAGGGTCACCAGTGGGTGGATCCACCACCAGCTTCAACAACTGCTTGCATTCTTGCAGGCATTGAAGCAACTAAGTTAGCTAATAAGTGTTGAGGAAGATCATCCCAAGCTTTCTGGACTGCTTTTTGCATTTCAGGAAGCATTTTGGGTTGATCACACCACGCAATATGTGGGGGGGGACTTTGTCAAGGTCTCTTTCAAGTCTAGAAGGTTTTATGAAGAGGTCCAATGGCGATAACAACAATTTTTAGGGTTTTCAAACTCAGGTACGTATTTTCTATCTTAAAGATTTATTACCCAAATGTTAAGAGGTAAAATTTTTAATTATTATTATAATTAATGAATTAGAATTACGTTTTTGTAAGTACTAAAACAATAATAAATAGTAATAAATATTTAAATGGTAGTAATTGATTTAATAAAATAAGTAAGTAATGGAATGAATTTTAAAAGCACAAAAAGAGAGGGCCTTTTATAGGCAAAAATGGGAGAAATAAAAACACGGAGTTAACACCACTTGATACAAGGGTATGGGAAAAAGAAACTAAATAAAGAGTGTATGTGAAATAATAAAAAATATACTAAATGGTGCGTCAATAAAAGATATCACTTTATTTAAAATAAAACTTTAAATCCCTTGGTCCGTCACATTTAGTACAAAAACATTTGATTTAAAATGTTGATTTAACAAAATTTAAATAAAGGAATTTGAAAAGTTTCTTTCTTTTTATATTTTTATATTTTTAATACTATTTTTATTCCCTCTCATCTGTATTATTGAGCACAGTGTTAGGGAAAAAAATATCTATGACAGTTACTTATTTTTATTAATTATTTACATTACATATTGTACTTAGCTAGTTAGTTGTAAGTAATACATAAGTAGTTTGTAAATAATCAATTATTAATAAGGATTAAAAGGCATGGCTTCATCTCAGTAAGATAATTAATTATCTTACTGGATAAGTCTAGTAGCCAGGCTGACACTCCCTCACTATAAAAAAAACCATAAAAAAAAATGCTATGATTTTTTCTTTTTAAATTTTTTTAGCAGAGTAGAAATATTAGATATTTCCTTCCCAGGTATCCAAGAATCATATTCAGAAGATTTATTCTTGAATCTCAATAAGTATTCTGTACCTTTTTCAGCAGTAATTATTCTGTCATTTAGAATTTTATCAATTTCTGCTGTCTCAGTGATTTCATTCACCACGGGAAATCTAGGGGTGAATTGCTAGCAATCCCCTCTCTTGAAATTTAGAGTGTCCCTTAATTATGCCAGGTTTATGAATACTTTATAAACATAAGTAAATTAGAGTTAGATTTACATTTATTCTCAGATTGATTATAAACAGAATATCAACTGATTCCAAATTATGCACAAGTTGATCCTCCAGAACTTGATTTTGGTCCTCTGCTGAGCACAAATTGAGCACAAATTGATCTAACCTAAGCTTATGCATATATAATAATTCAGGATACTTGCTCTATTAAATTTGATAATAAAATAAAATATTGATGAATTTATATAAAAAAATTATTATGTAAGATATTAAATTATAAATTTAGGCATCATAGGAGGGCACTTAATAGAACTTAATTATACTATGTGACACCTTAATACTTTATCATGCAGTTTGAAACATTTAAAACAAAATGTGTCATGATGGGCAATGAAATTGCTTGGACAAACACTTTCAAAATTAATACTGACCATAATACACAAGTATGAAACCTTGGCATCTATCCAATAAAAGATTTTCCTTCTGATAAATGAATTTTTCTCAGTTACTCCCTGCTAAAAAGTGTCCTTGTGAGGTTTGTCTGACCTTCAGGGGGGTAATTTGGCCACATCAAACTACTTCTATTTCCATGATTAACCAAAACATCATCTTCATTTCCATCTAAAGAGTTGATCTCATCTGACTGTGGCTGATCAAAGGGGTCCACCACAAGTTTAGCCAAAATTTTGGTGAACACTTTTTTGATGGATAGTGACTAACTGGTGCTTTCCAAAATTGTCCACCTGAAGTTAGACTAAACTTCAGGAGGATAAATTTATTATGAATACCAAATTAACTGAAGAATACTTTTGCCCTAGCTACTCTGCATCATAAAGGTGTCCAACTGAGGTTCAGCCATAATTCAGGTGGACACTTTTGGAAAGGCACAGTCTGATGGGTTTAATATCTATATATGGCAATAAGTATCAGTTTTTTATCAACATGGAACTAGAATTAATTTAATATGGCCAAAGTGTCCACCTGAAGTTTGGCCAAAATACAGGTGGAAATTTTTATGAGGATTACTTGATGAAATGAAGAAGACTTGCAATTACTTTTCATCATAAAATTTTCTAACTTAAGTTTATCAAAAATTGTGGTGACACTTTTGCCAGATCCAGTCATATGGGATCAAATCTCTATATGGCAATAAGAATCAATTTTTAGTCAATCATGGCATTAGAAGTAATTTGATATGGACAAACTTTCCACCTGATTTCTGGCCGAAAAGAAGTTGGAAATGTTTATGAGGAATACTAGATTAAGTAAAGAAGACTTGCACCCTACTACTTTCCATCATAAAAGTGTCCACCAGAAGAATTCTTAAACTTGTGGCTGACACCTTTGGCCTGGTCCAGCCATATGGGATCAATTCTGCATATGGAAATGAGGATTTAATTTGGTCAATCATGGTACTAGAAGTAATTTGATATAGACAAAGTGTCCAACTAAATATTGGAAAAAAAATCAGTTGAAAACTTCATTTAGTTTTTCAAAAAATCAAATTAAGTACAATTTTATTCCTGATGATGCCCATTTTAACCAACACCTCTTCTGAGACTTGAAAGTAGGCATTTAGCTTGAATTTTTAATTTCATATAAAATCCCTTTTATTCAACCTATGTCTTTTTATCCCTTTTTTTCTTTTAGTTATCAATTAATTTTATGTAAAACAAATTATTTTCATAATTTTTTACCTGTATTTAATAAAATTATTAAAGGTTTAACATCACCCTGTAAGCATTTGGCACATTTTTTTTGCTATACTAATAAAAATAATAATATACTGGTGACAAAAACTTGATCAAATGATAAAATATTAATAAAACAGAAAGATCAAATACCAGTGGATATGTTTTAAAAAAATACCAGTTGCACTGAAGAAGAGCTGGACCCTAGATACTCACCATCAAAAAAGTGTCCAGCACAAGTTTGGCCAAACTTGTGCTGGACACTTTTGGTCAGGTGCAGTCATATGAGATCAATTCTCACCATGGCAATGAAAAAAATTATTTGATAAAAAACTTCACTAGAAGTAGTTTTACATAGCCAAATTTTCTACCTAGAGTTCATCCAAACCACAGGTGCACAATTTTTTATCTTTAAAAAAAAGTCAATTTAGTACAATTTATCCCTGATGGCTCTCATTTGCTTCAACACCTCTACTGGCTTTTGATAGTAGGAATATTACTTGGATTTCTTTTTTCATATTTGATCCCTTTAACTTAATTTTTTATTCCTAATATTGCTTTTGGATATCAATTAATAATTTTTAAAATAAACTATTTTCATATTTTTATACATTTATTTAATAATATTATAAATGGTGTAACATCACCTGGTATGCATTTGGCACATGAGTTTTTTCTATACTTATAAAATTAACAATATAATGGCAACCGAAAATTGATCAAATGATATTTATGAGTGAGGAAAAAAGATAAAATACCTGTAGACATGTTTTTAAGAAATACTAGATGAACTGAAGAAAAATTATACCCTAGCTACTCTCCATCATAAAAGTGTCCAGCACAAGTTCAGCCAAACTTGTGCTGGACACTTATGGTCAGGTGCAGTCAGATGGGAGCAATTCTCTCTATGGAAATGAAGATAAATTTTTGATAAAAAATTACACTAGAAGTAGTTTGATATGGCAAAATTTTCATGCTGAAGTTTTGGTAAAGCACAAGTGGATTTTTTTTATTTTTACAAAAAAGAAAATTTAGAGCAAGTTTAGCCCTGATTGTGCTAATTTGATTCAACATCTTATTTTTCTGTTTATGGCAGGAATTTAACTTGGAATTTAATTTTAATCTTTGATTTCATATATTTTACTTTATTCCTCTCATATTGCTTTTGGATAGAAGTTTATTTTTTGTAAAATAAATCATTTTCATATTTTTTTACCTTTATTTAATAATATTATAAAAGGTGTAACATCACCCAGTATTCATTTGGCACACAAGTTTTTGCTATACTGATAATATTAATAACATAATGGTGACAAAAAATTAATCAATTTATAAATATGAGTGAGGCACAAGGATTTAATAACAGTGGAAATGTTTATAAGAAATTCCAGATGATTTAGAATGACTTGCACCCTGGCTACTCTCCATGATAAAACACTAAGCAATATAGGGGGTGGGCTTGCTAGCAAGTCCTCAACCTGAACTCAGATGGAACTCAGACTGAACTCATACTGAACTCATGCTGAACTCTACTTAAAGACCCACCTAAAACTGTTCTGCTGAGTGGCGTTCATCCCTGATTGTATGGTTACTTTATCAATAGCTCAATGTGTGTTCAATCTGTGGTGAGTTTGGGTTTAAGGTTGCGGACTCGCTAGCGAGTCCGCCCCCCATATCGCATGGTGAAAGTGTCCAGCACAAGTTTGGCCAAACTTGTGCTGGACACTTTTGGTTGCATGCCGTCAGATGCAATCAATTCTTTATATTGAAATGAGACTGAATGATCACTCCATCATTGCACTGAAAGTAGTTTTATATGGACAAATTGTCCCCCTGAAGTTTGTCCAAACCTAAGGTGGACAATTTTTTACTTTGGTAAAAAGTAAATTTGATCCATGTTAATCTATGATGGTTCCCATTTTTTCTGAAGCCTCTACTGGCTCATGATAGCAGAAATTATACTTAATATCTTTATTTCATGTTTGATCTCTTTAATTTTAATTTTACCCTTTTATTTATCCTTTAGCTTTTAAATATCAATTTTATTTTGGTAAAACTGATAACTTTCACATTTTTTTACATTTATTATATAATATTATTAAAGTTGTAAAATCACACAGTGTACTTTAAGTACACATGTTTTTTCTATACTAAAAACATTAATAATATAATGGTGACTAAAAAATAATCAAATAATAAATATGGATGACACAGAAAGATCAAATACCCATAGACATTTTTAAAATGAATATAAGATTAACTGAAGAAGACTTGCACCCTAGCTACTCTCCATCATAAAAGTGTCCAGCACAAGTTCAGCTGAGCTTGTGCTGGACACTTTTGGTTGCATGCAGTCAGATGTGATAAATTTACTCAATGGAAGTTAAAATGAATTTTTACTCAATCATTGCACAAGAAGTAGTTTTATACTGCTATACTATCCTCCTGATTTTTTTGAAAACCTCAGGTGGACACTTTTATTAATTTAAAAAAAATGAAAATATATTCCAAATCTAGAACCAGTGGTGCAATTTTGGTCTGAAAACTCAAATTTTCTTTGATGGCAGAAATTTTATTTGAATGTTTAATTTCATATTTAATCACTTTTATTTTACTTTTTTATTCCTGTTTTTGCTTTCAAATATCAATTTATTTATTGTAAAACTAATACTTTTCATATTTTTTTTACTTTTATTTAATAAGATTATTAAAGATGTAGCATCTCCCAGTATGTATTTGGCTTATAATTTTTTTCAATACTAATAACATTAATAGTATAATGGTGAAAAACAATGAATCAAATGATAAATATGAATGACACAGAGAGATCATATACAAGTGGATTTGTTTATAAGGAATACCTGATGAACTGAAGAAGACCTGCACCCTAGATACTCACCATCATAAAAGTGTCCAGCATAAGTTTGGCCGAACTTGCTCTGGACACTTTTGGTTGCATGCACTCAGATGGGATAAATTTACTCTATGGAAATGAAAATGACATTTTGCTCAATTATTGCACAATAAGTAGTTTGATATTGCCAAAATGTCCTCCTTATGATTTTTCAAAGCTCATCAGGACACTTTCTTTGGTTTAAAAAAAATAAAATATAGTCCAAGTTTAGCCCTGTTGGTGCACAATTGATCTAATACCTCTACTTGTTATTGATAGTGGGAATTTTCCTTAGATTTTTTTTTCTTATTATATCCCTTTTATTCTACTTTTTATTGCTCATATTGCTTTGGATATCAATTTTTAATTTTTAAAATAAATAATTTTCATACTCTTATACCTTTATTTAATAATATATGATTAAAGGTGGAACACCACCTGGTATGCATTTTTCACACAAGTTATTACTATAGTAATAACATTAGTGATATAATGATGACAAAAACTTAATCAAATGGTAAATTTAAATGACACAGAAAGATCAAATACCAGTGGAAATGTTTATAAGAAATCCCTTTTGAGTTTAAGAAGATTTGCTGTATGCCTACTCTAAATTATAAAAGTGTCCAGCACAAGTTTGGCTGAACTTATGCTGGACACTTTTGGTTGCATGAAGTCATATGAGATAAATTCTCTCTATGGCAATGAAAATGATATTTCACTCAATTATTGAAGTAAAGAATGTTTAATATTGTAATATTGTCCCCTGGAAGTCTTTCGAAACCTCAGCTCACAATTTGTTAGCTATACATAAAAGTATGTTTAGACCAAGTCTTGACCTAGGGGTCCCCAACTGTCCTAACACCACTTCTGGCTCTTGATAGTAAAATTTTACTTGAATTTTTTATTTTATATTTGATCCCATTTATTTTCATTTTACTTTTCTATTACTTATTTTAATTTTAAATATCAATTTATTTTTTTAAAAACTAAACATATTCATTTTTTTTTAACTTTATATAATAATATTATTAAAGGTGTAACATCACCAATTTTGAATTTGGCATGCAGGTTTTTGCTATACTAGAAAAATTAATAATATATATGGTGACAAAAAATTAATTATAAGATAAATATGAATGATAAAAAAAGTTAAAAAACCAATAGAAATGTGAAAAACAAAAAACTGATGTACTGAAAAACACTACCACCCTAGCTCCTCTCCATCATAAAAGTGTCCAGCACAAGTTTGGCCGAACTTGTGCTGGACACTTTTGTTCAGATGCAGTCAGATGGGATCAATTCTCTCTGTGGAAATTAAATTAAAAAAAATGCTAAATAATTACATTAGAAGTAGTTTGGTATGGCTGAATCATCCACCTTGAGTTTTTCCAAACCTCAGGGGAAAAATTTTAATCTTTAAAAAAAATTAAATTTTATCAAATTTAGCCCTGATGGCACCCATTTGTTTCAACACCTCTACTGGCTCTTGAAGGCAGGAATTTTCCTTGAATTTTTCTTTTTCATATTTGATCTTTTTTACTTTACTTTTTTATCACTCATGTTACATTTGGATATTAATTTATAATTTTGGAAAAAAAATCATTTTCATATTTTTTTTAACATTTTTTAATAATATTAAAAAAGGTGTAATATAACATGGCATGCATTTTGCGCACAAGTTTTTTCTATACTAATAAAATTAATAATATTCTAATGACAAAAAATTAATCAGATAATAAAATATGAATAACACAGAAAGATCAAATACCAGTTGACATGTTTAAAAAAAATAACAGTTGCACTGAAGAAGACCTGCACCCTAGCTACTCTCCATCATAAAAGTGTCCAGCACAAGTTCGGCCGAACTTGTGCTGGACACTTTTGGTCAGGTGCAGTCAGATGGGATCAATTCTCTCTATGGCAATGAAAAAAATTATTTTATAAGAAAATTCACTAGATGTATTTTGATATAGCTGAATTATCCACCTAGAGTTCATCAAAACCACAGGTACACAATTTTTTATCTTTAAAAAACAGTCAATTTATTACAATTTATCCCTGATGGCTCTCATTTGCTTCAACATCTCTACTGGCCTTTGATATTAGGAATAATACTTGTATTTATTTTTTCATATTTGATCCCTTTAACTTAATTTTTTATTCCTCATATTGCTTTTGGATATCAATTAATAATTTTGAAAATAAATTATTTTAATATTTTTATACATTTATTTAATAATATTATAAAAGGTGTAACATCACTCAGTATGCATTTGGCACATGATTTTTTGCTATACTTATATAATTAATAATATAAGTAAGACAAAAAATTAATCAAACAATATGTATGAGTGAGGCACAAAGATAAAATACCAGTAGACATGTTTGTAAGAAATACCAGATGAACTGAAGAAAAATTCTAACCCAGCCACTTTCCATCATAGAAGTGTCCAGCACAAGTCCGGCCAAACATGTGCTGGACACTATTGGTCATGTGCAGTCAGATGGGATCAATTCTCTGTATGGAAACAAAATTTTTTTTTTATCAAATTTCACTAGAAGTAGTTTGGTTTAGCTGAATCATCCACCTGCTGTTCTGCCCAATATCAGGTGTATAATTTTTTATCTTTAAAGAAAAGGTCACTTATTACAATTAAGCCCTGATGTCTCCCATTTGCTTTAACACTTCTACTGGCTCTTGATAGCATGAATTTTACTAGTATTTTTTTCATATTTGAACTCTTTGACTTTTATTTTACTCTTTTATTCCGCTTTTCACTTTTAAATTGATATTTAATTTTTGTAAAATTAATCCTTTCCATATTTATTTTAGTCTATTTTAAAAAATTATTGAAGGTATAACTTCACATGGTATGCATTTGCTACACAAGTTTTTGCTATACTAATAACATCAATAATATAATGGTGATAAAATATTAATCGGATGATAAATATGAAAGATACAGACTGATCAAATACCAGTAGACATGTTTATGAGAAATACAAAATGAAGGAACTGAAGAAAATTTCCACCCAAGCTACTCTCCATCATAAAAGTGTCGAGAACAAGTTCAGCCAAACTTGTGCTGGACACTTTTGGTCATGTGTAGTCAGATGGGATCAATTCTCTCTATGGCAACAAAAAAACATTTTTTTATTAAACTTCACTACAAGTAGTTTTGTTTAGCTGAATCATCCACCTGTTGTTCTTCCCAACCTCAGGTGTATAATTTTATATCTTTATAAAAAAAGGTCACTTATTAAAATTTAGCCCTGATGGCTCCCATTTGTTTCAACACTTCTACTGGCTCTTGAGAGCAAGAATTTTACTAGTATTTTGTTTTTCATAATTGATCTCTTTGAGATTAATTTTACTTTTTTATTTCTCTATTTTTTTAATATCTATTTAAATTATTGTAAAGCTAATCATTTTCATATTTTTTTACTTTTATTTCATAATATTATAAAAGGTGTAACATCACCTGGTATGTATTTGGCACATGAGTTCTTTCTATACTTATAATATTAATAATATAATGGTGACAATAAATTAATCAAATGATATATATGAGTGAGGCACAAAGATCAAGTACCAATGGACATGTTTATAAGAAATACCAGATTAACTGAAGAAAAATTCTACCCAAGCTACTCTCCGTCATAAATGTGTCTAGCACAAGTATGGCTGAACTTGTGCTGGACACTTTTGGTCACATGCACTCTGGTGTGATCAATTATCTCTTAATCATTGCACTAGAAGTTGTTTGATATGGCTAAATGGTTCTGCTGAAGTTTTGTTAAACCTCAGATTGGCACTTTTTTTTTTTCAAAAAAGCAATTATAGTCCAAGTTTAGTGCCACTGGTGAGCGTTCACTCCAACATGTCTACTTGCTCTTGATGGCAGTAATTTTATTTTAATTTTTTATTTCATATTTGATCCCTTTAATTTTACCTTTTTATCCCTCATATTGCTTTTGGACATCAATTTATTTTTTGTAAAACAAATCATTTTCATATTTTTTTACCTTTATTTAATAATATTATAAAAGGTGTAACATCACCCGGTATGCATTGGGCACACGAGTTTTTGCTATACTAATAATATTAATAACATAATGGTGACAAAAAATCAATCAAATGATAAATATGAGTGAGGCACAAAGGTCTAATACCAATTAATCAATAGTTCTTTTTAATATTATAAATTTTTTGATTAAATAAAATGGTAATAATGAATTATATTTTTCATCCACAATTCCACTCTAATGATTCCCACTGCACAAAAAGGGTTCACTCAGTCCTTTCTTTACTGCTTGTGCATATATTTTATTGCCCACAGTACTACAATTTTTTGTAGTGATTATCCCACATCTGATTCAGGAATATTTTTGAACAATATAAGGTTTTTTTACAAAAGACCTTATCATATCCAATATCCCACAAAAAATACAACCTGTTTTTGTATTAAAACCCATTAATTATTAAGAAATTGTTAAAATAATTAGAATAGACCCTGGCACAGCTAGATCCATACCAACTGACCTAAAGTCTTTTCAATATTGAAAACAATTAAATAAAATTATGATATCATACCAAATTATGGGCACCAACCATAATTCAGCACTTCTCATTTGCTCTGCTACAAAATGAGTGCATGTAGCATTTTTCTAACGTCAGACTGTTTTTCTTCCTTCCCTCACACCTTTAGTCCAGAATGAAAATTTAGTATGAGTTTTGGTCAAGTTGGTTTGCCAGTGTTATCTGTATGCAATATGAATTCATATTGCATATTTCTATTTATGCATAAAATATACTTGTTAAGCATCATTTTTTATGCATTTTTCAATCATTATGCATACTTATGGATATGCATATGCATATTCATTATACAGATTTATATGCATATTAATATATTTTATTCATATACATATATGCACCTTTTTTTTGCATATTCAATATGCATATTTTTAATGCATATATTTTTATTGCATATTTTTAATGCATATTCAATATGCATATTTTTAATGCATATTCAATATGCATATTTTTAATGCATATTTTTATGCATATTCAATATGCATATTTTTATGCAAATTGAATTTGCATAAAAAATATGCATATTCAATATGCATATTTTTTATACATATTCAATATGCATATTTTTTATGCATATTTATTCTTCATAGTCATTATGCATACACTTTAGATAGGCATTTCACATCAATTTTTAACATGCAATAAGTATCCACCATGCAAATTCAAATGCATATGCATCTATATCATACACGCAACATATATTCAAGTTTAATATTTGAATATTAAGGTATGCTAAGTGATGTTGTTCAAGCTTTTGCCAAACCTGAGATTAACTGATGTTCAATGTGGTTCCTAAGCTCTGCTCAAGGAGGGATTGTTCTGGATTCAATCTGTGACAGTTTATTTTTTCAATGTTTTTTCATCAGATTTAAAAACATATTTCTGACAGTTTCAGGATGGTTTCCCAACAGTTTCCTGACAAATTCGTGATAGTTTCAAATAGAGGGAACTGCTAGCAGTTCACCCCCAGATTTCCCGTGGTGCATGATATAACTATTTTTGATAAGATTAAAAGTAACTATTAAATTAAGAACCAAAAAGAATATCCATTTCCTCATAGAGAAGACACATGGCATTGAGCTTTTTGGAAACAGTAGTAATTCCATTTTCCAAATCATAATCATCAATACCAAAGACAGTGAAAGTGGAAGAAAAATGAGCCTTTTTATATTTTGATTGATAACTTTTGAACCTCTTTTTAATTTGCTTAGGATTGATGTTGATTCTTCCTTTTTTTCTTTTTTACTTCATTTGCCATCAAAAAAAGCCATTGACCTTTGATGAAGGTGGACAACGGATTTTGGTGGACTTCTCACATCCAAAAATTGCATCATATTTTGAATTAACTTTGAGTTAGTTTATAATAGGGGGTATCAATGTTGACCGATCCACAATTAAATTAATTGCTGATAAAAATCCTTGTACCCCAATTATCTTCCGCAATTATTTTTGCTAATAATTGGGTTATTAGACACTTTACATGTAAATTTTCACCTCTTATCCAAAATTTTTCTACTCAATTTTATTAAATTAATTGATAAAACTTAATATATTTCCAATATAAACAATGTTATAAAACAAGAATAAAATATATTTACAACTCCCTAACTAAAAACTACTGAAGTGCGTGCCTATTTATACTCCTTTTTACTGAAATGTGTATGATATTTAACGGCTTTTCTTTTATAACATTTCAAGAAACACGCTATGAATTTTTTCTCTTTTCTACACAATATTCCATAATCCCTTTTGATCCTTTTAACATTTTATTTTCCATAATCTGTTGCTTTTTGTTTATTACTTTTCTTACTTCTAAATATGTATATGGTTGTAACTATCTCTTTATGTGTCTTATTGTGAACTATCTTTTCCTTTCTCTTTGCATAGTTGTTTCTAATTGTGCATCTTAAGTTAAGATGCTTATCTTTTATCTTTCCATGCCATCTTATCAATTAACTTATCTTTTCAAGTAAACTTTTCTGTTCACCATCTATTTGTTGTAATGTATTATTTTCATTGTCATTATCATTGTTGTTTATTGAAGTTGTATTTTTTGTTTCATTGCCGTGAGATGTTGAGTGGATATATGTAAGATTTGCCATGGTCACATTAACGCACCCCCTTCCGCTCATCATCTCAAAGTTTTCTAGTCCCATTTTCCTCATAAATTTAAAGTATTTTATTCGATCTAAAGGTTTAGTAAATATATCGGCTACCATTTCGTTGGTAGGAATATATTCAATAAATTTTTCTTTATTTTTAATTAGATCCATTACATAGTTATAGTGGGTTTCTATATGTTTAGTTCTTGAATGAAATGCTGGATTTTTTCCTTTCTTTATTGCACCTTGATTATCAGATTCTATTATAGTTGGTCTAGTAGGTTCTCTACCTATTTCCGTTAATACTTTTCTCCACCATACTGCTTCTTGACCTGCTGCTAGATAAGCTCGATATTCAGCTTCGGATGATGACGTGCTTATAGCTCCAAGTTTCTTGCTTCTCCAAGATACCGCACTATCATTCATTAGAAAAACATGTCCGCTGACTGATTTGCGGCTTTCATTTTCTGCCCATCCTGAGTCTACAAACCCTCTAAGAATATCATTGTCTCGCCTATAGTATAATCCCCACATTTGAGTTCCCTTAAGATACCTTAGTACTCTTTTAAATGCTGCCCAATGTGAATGGTTTGGTTTCTCTAGGAACTGTGACAATATTCCAACACTATACACTATATCAGGTCTTGTGCACTGAGATAGATAATTGAGTGACCCGATAGCCGATCTATAATCCTTGTTTTCAGTTTTAAAAACTTCATGCTCTTCATTTGTGGCCGCTTCTAATTTTTCATTTGATTTCATAGGGGTTCCGTTGATTTTTGCGTCTTCTAAATCATATGCCTGAACTAAATTTTTAATATAATGTTCTTGTGATAAGAATATACTCCCTTCATTTTCTATTACTACTTTGATTCCTAGTACATGCTGTACTATCCCCAAGTCTTTAATCTTGAATGTTTCTTTTAGTTTATTTATTAGTTCGTCACTATTTTCCCCTACTAGGATCAAGTCGTCCACCCAAGCAAACGCTAAATCTCCGTTTGTATGGATGAAGAGGCAGGGATCTGAATCGCTGATGTTGTAGCCATTTTTGGTAAAACATGCTTTCATGGTTAAATACCACCCCCTCTCTGCCTGCTTCAATCCATATAATGTTTTCTTTAATTTTATTACAAAATTTTCTGGGTTTTCTATTAACTCATCTTTGTAATGATTATTATATGCTTCTTGCTTTGTTTCTCGCAGCCACTCAGTAAAACCTTCTGGTATTTTCACATTTACATCTTCCTCTTCTTCCAATTTCGTGTTTAGGTAGGCTGTGACAAAGTCTTCCAGTTGCGGTTTCTGTTTTTTGGATGCTGCGTAGTTGAGTAAAAATCTCATTGTACTGAGTCGTCCAGTGGGTGAAAAGGTTTCTTTGAAGTCTATTCCTTCTTTTTGCTTGAAGCCTCTGGCTACACATCTTGCTTTATATTGTTGTAATTGTCCCTCTGCATTAAACTTTTTGTTAAGAACCCATCTCGTTGTGATTAGTGTTTTGTTTTTATCTCTGTTTTCTTTTGGTATTATCTCAAATACCCCATTCCCAATTATTGAGTCGTACTCATCAAAAATAGCCTTCTTCCAACTATTCCACTCTCCTGATCTTTTTGCTTCATGATAACTATCTGGAATAACTATGTTTTCTCTTATAAAAGTTTCCGTTAGCATAGCCTCCAGGTTAATCTCCTCTTTCACTTGTTCTGTCTCTATGTTTTGATTGGCTACATATGTTTCTAAATTCCCATATCTATCGGGCGCTCTCCTCTCTCTTGTTGTTCTTCTGACCTGAGGTTCTTCATGAATTTCCTCTACTCTGTTGTGTTTGCTACTTTCTTCTTCTATTACATCAATTTCGTTTATGGGTGTAAAATAAGTATCGTCCTCTTTTTTGATTACCGCTACGTCTCTGGATCTAACAATTACTTCTTTCTCCTTGTCCCAGATTTGATAGACACTTCTATCTCCTTCATCCATTCCTACTACTATGCCCTTTTTACACCTGGCGTCTAGCTTGCCTATCTCTTGGTATTGGTGTATACTGTAGTATACTTCCCGACCAAATTCTATTATATTATCCGTCCTTGGCTTTGAGCCCATTAACTTCTCGAATGGTTCACTTTGCTCGTTCTATTATATAAGTATGCTGCCATTGTCATGGCTTCAGCACATAGTTTCTTGGGTAAATTGTATTCCAATATCATTGTTCTTGCTTTCTCCACTATGGTTCTATTCATTCGTTCGGCTGTTCCATTGTTTTGTGGCGTATTGGGTGTTGTAATTAGGTGAGATATTCCTTCTTCTTCAAACCACTGTTTCATGCTATTACTAGTGAACTCTCCTCCTCCATCTCTAATAACTCTTTTTAATTTTACCCCTTTTTGCCTATCTAAAGCTTTTATTATTCCCTTCACTTCTCTTTCTGCCTGATTTTTGTACTTTAAACATCTTATCCACACATATCTGGTGGCTGTATCTACTACCATTAAAGAAAACCTTGACTTTCCCATAGATTCTGGTGTGATAGGTCCCATTATGTCTACTGAAATCTCTTCTCCTGGTATCTCTGTTTGGTTCCTTTCCTTCTTAAATTGCTTTCTAGTCAACTTTCCTCGTTTACATGTATCACAATTAACACCATCTCCCATGTGTCTTAATCTCTTATGATCTTCTACTGTTACTTGTGCACTGAACTTTTTCCGCTCAATATTTAATACAGGCAAGTTGTTTTTAATGACTCCTCCCATTACTTCTTTATTATTCACAACAACTTTAAATTTCTCATCCCTCTTTTTAATTACTTGTGCTCCCTTTCTCCAAAGGAGAACTTGGGAAATCAGACTGTACGGTAAATCAGGGATATAGTATGCATTGCTGAAGACAATTTTCTTCTTATTCTCAGGATTGTACAACTCTACGTCTCCCTTGCCCTTAATCTCAACAGTTCTGCCTACCTCCCCAATGTTTACCTTGCCTTTAAAATCTTGAAAGTTTGAGAAGTCCTCTCGTTTGTTGAACATATATTCCGAAGCACCCGAATCTAACAATATTTCATCACTGGAACCAAGACAAAAGTTAGCTTCCACTGCTCCAAAATATGTAAATATAGGAAGCTCTGGGTCACCAACAAATATTTCGATCTCACTGCCTTTGCTACTGCTGTCCTTCCCATACAGGAATTCCTCCTCTTCTTTATCTCCAAAAATTTTGAGTTCCCAATCAATGATCTTCTTTTTAGTTGGAGGCTGATTTCCTTTCTCATTGTTACTTATGATTCTCTTTCCTAGGAATGCGACTGCAGTCCCCTCCTTTTCTTCACTTGTTTCGGCAATTGAAGCATTTTTAGGTGGGGCATATTTATATTTTGTCCAGGCTTTCCTGCACTCCTTCGCCGAATGACCCATAATGCCACAATTGTAGCATTTAATATTCTTTCTTTGATTTGAGCCAACAACCATAGCAACATTTTCTTCTTTCTTGGCGGCAAATTGTTTGCTGTCCTTCTCAAGACGTCTCAACACCTCTTCTAAACTGAGTACTTCATCTCCTTGGATCAAGATACAAATGAAAGACTCGTATTCCTTTGAAAGTTTGTGTAATACTTGTAGAGAGAGTACTTCGTCGTCGATCTTGAGCCCGGTAAGTTTAATCTTGCTATTGATAGTTCTAATGTCCTTGACAAATTGAGTCGCATTGGTGTATTCGGTGGCTAACAGCTCGTTAAACGCTATCCTCCTTCCCTGAGCATCTCCACCAGCATACTTTCCTTCAAGTAATTCCCAGGCTTTTCGACCGTCTCCTTTGTTTTCGCCATAAAATTTGCTCGCTATGATGGCTACATGGTCATCGTTAAGGTGACGAATGATTAAATTGTACGACTTCCTTTTTCTTTCTGGTACCCTATCGCATACTTTACCATTGACATATTCTAGACAGTTTATGTTGTCTAGTTCTGCCTCCAAAATCGTTGACCAGACGAAATAATTGCTTTCGTTGAGTAAGCAGCGCGGGTGAGTATTGTTAGTGAGGTTTCCAGGTTCCGACATCTTGTTGTCTTGTTGAATGAATGGAATGTTACTGTATGTTATGGTACTGATAATGTATTAAATTAATTGATAAAACTTAATATATTTCCAATATAAACAATGTTATAAAACAAGAATAAAATATATTTACAACTCCCTAACTAAAAACTACTGAAGTGCTTGCCTATTTATACTCCTTTTTACTGAAATGTGTATGATATTTAACGGCTTTTCTTTTATAACATTTCAAGAAACACACTATGACTTTTTTCTCTTTTCTACACAATATTCCATAATCCCTATGATCCTTTTAACATTTTATTTTCCATAATCTGTTGCTTTTCATTTATTACTTTTCTTACTTCTAAATATGTATATGGTTGTAACTATCTCTTTATGTGTCTTATTGTGAACTATCTTTTCCTTTCTCTTTGCATAGTTGTTTCTAATTGTGCATCTTAAGTTAAGATGCTTATCTTTTATCTTTCCATGCCATCTTATCACTTTAACCTTCTTATCAATTAACTTACTTATCTTTTCAACTAAACTTTTCTGTTCACCATCTATTTGTTGTAATGTATTATTTTCATTGTCATTATCGTTGTTGTTTATTGAAGTTGTATTTTTTGTTTCATTGCCGTGAGATGTTGAGTGGATATATGTAAGATTTGCCATGGTCACATTAACAAATTTTTCATAGCCACATCTTGGACAACTTTCTGTCATAACCACATGTTGCACAACTATCTGCCATAACCACATCTTGGACTACTCTCTGGATATGCCTTCTACCTTGCTGCGCACTCCCATTCTCATCCCATCCTGTTCATTCTATCTGCTCAGAACTTCTCCCCATTTCATCTCACTCTCTCATCTGCTTGTTTCTGCTCCTTTATATCTCGCTATCTCATCTGCTTGTTTATGCTCTTTTTCATCTCGCTATCTCATCTTCTTGTTTCTGCTCCTTTTCATCTCACTATCTCATCTGCTTGTTTCTGTTCCTTTTCATCTTTAATTATCTTAACTGGCCTCTTCATCATAGATCTTCTCAAATGCAGCCATCACCCAGTTGTTCTTCAAATCCCACTACTCCCTCTTTCCCCCGCTCTGCTGAGAAATCCAAAATTGTTCAACTAAAGAAAGATGATCATCTCATTCTTATCAAATGGCTAAAAACTAAATCTAACTATGATTCTTGTTTTGGTACTGAGTATGCAACTAAAGTAGGATGGCCCCCTGCATCAAAAGTTAATGGTTATCTTCTAATGGCCAACAAATTACGGAGTAAGGATAAGGGAAGAATAGATCTTTTACCAAAACAGATGTCTGAACGCTTCAAGCATTATTGAGCCAAGTACAAGAAGGCAAAGACTCTTTCATCTTCTACTGGTTTTGGTATTACTGACCTTGATATCAGTAAGGGCATCAAATACATAGATGATAAACTTGATTCTTTATGTCCTTACTTTAAAGAGATGGATTCTATTTTTGGAGAGCAAGCTGATGTTAATCCTACAAACATGTTGGATGGTGAAGATCCTATCTCCAAACATGATGTTGAAAAAAATCTTTTTACTTCTTCTTATACTCAAGCCTCCCCTCATTTAACTTCCACAAATCAAGATATCTTTTCAATAGATCCTTATGGCAATATAAACCAACCTGATCTAACTCAAGTATGTTTTTTTCTTTTGTCTTACCAATTTTTTGTATCTACATTTTCTTATTTATAAATAGGCTGAAGAACAAACACAGGAGCCACAATCAACAGAGTCAGAAGCCAGCAAAAATGAAGAGGAGGAAAATTTGACCTTGAACAAAAAGCAAAGGGCTTTAAGTAATCTGAATTTCCACTCTCAAAGAAGAAGAAAAAGTGATACTTCATCTCAAACCCCTTTTTATTCTATCAAAGAATTTTTGGAGAAACGTGATGCTGGTAAGTGATACCAAACCTCTTAATACTTTACTCTAATTTTCTTCTACTTTTTGTTAATATTTCTTATCACTCTAGAACAAGTGGAAGTTGCTAAAGAGACTCTAAAGTTTGAAAGGAAAAAATACAAGCCCTCTTTAAGGAGGGATGACAGTGTACATGATTTGGAAGAGAAGAAGTTTGAACTACCTTCACGGAAGGATGATAGGGAACAAGACTTGGAGGAGGGGAAGTATGAACTTTCTTTACAGAAGGATGATAGGGCAAGTGACTTGAAGGAGAGGAAGTACAAACTTTCTTTACGGAAGGATGATAGGGCACAAAACTTGAAGGAGAAGAAATTCAATTTATCTCTAAGTATTGAAAAATCAAAGAAAGAGGAGATGTCACTAGAGCATCAAAACATCATGGAACAGATGAAATATAAGCTTGATCGTAATAAAAAATTTTAAAAAGAAAGATTTCTTGATAGAATTTGTTAAAGCTAATAAATCTGTTGTGTAAATTCAATGTTTAATGAAATTTTTTGATGAATAGTTTGTTTTATTTATCTCACACTTCGACTGTTCATAATTAATTGTACATAAATTTTTATCTTAATTTCCAGTATTTTTTTACTCTATCCATCAATAGTTGAATTTTCAAATTTTAATGTTATAAATTCACTTTTAAATAAAATTTTCAAGATTTTTTAATGTTCAAAATTCTTTTTTAGTTTAAATTTTCAAGTCACATTTGAAAATTTCCCAATATCAACCCTGCATTTGATTTAACTAAGGGTTGGGTATCATCAAAATTCTTTCAAGTAAAGAGTTTTGCAAGTCTTATATGAAATTTTGACAATGCTCCCCCCTACATTTTATTGAAGTAACAGTTGGTATCACCGAAATTTCAAGTAAATTTTTTTTTTAAGTCTGATATGAAATTTGGCAATACCCCCCCCAGTATTTTATTGAATTAAGAAAAGGGTATCATCAAATTTTCAAGTCAAATATTTTTTTAAGTCTGATATGAATATTTGGCAATACCCCCCTTGTATTTTATTGAATTAAGGAAAGGGTATCATCAAAATTTCAAGTCAATTTTTTCTTAAAGTTTGATATGAAAATTTGGCAATACCCCCCCCTGCAATTTATTGAATCAAAGAAATCAAATGGAAAAAAAAATTAAAATTGAAAATTTCTACAACCAATTATTTTCACCAGTCCCAATCAAGTTTTCCTATTTTATATAATAGCAATTAGAATGACCTAAGGCCAGAGGCAAAATTACATTAAAAAGTAATCTATCTTGATGTAACTTTAAAAAATAATTGGAAGAGAAAAATCCAAAATTAAAAGAAAAAAATTAAAATTGAAAATTTCTACAACCAATTTTTTTCACCAGTCCCAATCAAGTTTTCCAATTTTATATAATAGCCATTAGAACAACCTAAGGCCAGATGCACCATTATATAAAAAAGTAATCTATCTTGATGTAACTTTGAAAAATAATTGGAAGAGACAAATCCAAAGTTAAAAGAAAAAAATTTAAATTGAAAATTTCTACAACCAATTATTTTCACCAGTCCCAATCAAGTTTTCCTATTTTATATAATAGCCATTAGAAAGAACTAATTCCAGAAGCACCTTTATATAAAAAAGTAATCTATCTTGATGTAACTTTGAAAAATAATTGGAAGAGACAAATCCAAAGTTAAAAGAAAAAACTTTAAATTGAAAATTTCTACAACCAATTATTTTCACCAGACCCAATCAAGTTTTCCTATTTTATATAATAGCCATTAGAAAGAACTAATTCCAGATGCACCTTTATATAAAAAAGTAATCTATCTTGATGTAACTTTAAAAAATAATTGGAAGAGACAAATCCAAAATTAAATGAAAAAAATTAAAAAGGATAAATAAAATTGAAAAAGAGGAAAATAAAAAGGGAATTTTAAAAAAAAAAAAAAAATAAAATAAAAAAAAATTTTAATAAAAGAGAAAAAAAAAGGAAAATTTTTTTGGAAGAAAATATTTAATGAGAGAAAAAATATAATATTTTATTTGCAATACTTGACAGATCTACTAAGAACAATTTTTTTATCTAAATTTTGTTTTTTATTATTATTAATACAATTATATAAGACCTTCATTTATTTGGAATGAACAGCCAAAATGGATAAATTCTTTACAAAAAACTAAAGTTGGAGGTGCTTTAGTTTTTTGATGCCGGTGTTGTGAAGAATTTCATATAGCCTCAACTATTCTATTGGCACTACCAAAATCAATAATATATTTATGGTCAGAAAAAAAAGGCCGTGTCCCTCATCAGAAGAGGGTGAAAGAATAGGAACACCAGTATCTGGATTAATATCAGAGAAAATTCCAAATTTTAGAGAATTTTTATCATGTTTATCTAGATGAACATGATTGTAAAATTCATTATAAGTGATGATAACATTTGAACAAAAAACATAATCATTTATTGCTTCTTCCTATTCAGGATCAGACCAATTTGGTAAACCAGATTCTAAAAAAAGTTGATGGTTTTTTTGAAAAGCTTGAAAACATAATTTTTTAAAACAATTTGCCAAGAAAATATTAAATGATCCCAAAGAATTCCATTGTTTCAGATCTTCTTCCATTTGCTCCGATTTCAAATTTTTCAATAAAGAACAAATTCCTGAAATATATGAAAAAATTAAAAATAACTTATAATAAATTTTTTTTTTACATACCAAACGAATTTCCATGATCATATCCTGGTCGCCAACCAAAACCTTTCATCACACCAGAAATCAGATTTTTATTTGATAAGGTTTGTTGAACCAAAGCCATTTGATAGAGAGTAGAAATTAAATCAGAAAGCTGGAAAAAAACTTCATCCTTTTTCCCATTAAATGAATGAACTTCTAAGATGAATTTAGGTTTGTATCCATTATTGACAACTGCAACAAAGAGATCTATACCACCTTCTGTAAGGTTTTTGATTTTTTGGTAAAAATAAGTTTTCTTAACATTTGATATTGAAGTCTTATAAAATTTGAGATTGTCCAAATTTCCAAAGAATTTTTTGCAAAATATCTTCATCTTAATAAATTTTCTATTTTTATAAAATATTGTCTTTGAATTTCTTGATTTGTTAGCTGGTTCCATGATTTTCTGCTTTTTACTTTCTGGTAAGGAAAGCTCAGAATGATTAAGAGAAGGAAGAGAATGGAAGGACGTTGAAGAGATAGAAGAAAGTAAAGATAAAGAAGAAGAATTTGAATATATTTGATGATTATTCTTGGAGCTTTCAAGATTTGAAGTTAAGGAAGAAAGTTATGATGTGGTCTTCCAACATTGGCAGAGCCCTTTGTTGGTCTATTTAGCGTTGCTTTGATATGTTTTAAATGGCATTGATTAATAATTGGATGTTTTTCTGGAATTATTCAGCAAATATTGGGACTTCCGGGATGTAGATATTACCATTGGATAGCCCCAGTTATCTGTATATTTTATGTCTTGTTGACATTTTTCATATTCTAAGTATTTGAGAGATTATTTCTCGTTTTTCATTTTAAAAAATAGCTGTTTAATTTTGTTTTTCGCATTTTACAGGCTAAAATTAAGTCTTAGGGTTAAGTGCTTAGTACCATTAGAATGGGCTAATTTTTATCTATGTTTCATGTCTCAATGTTGTTGTAGATTAATTATGTGTTTTAAAGGTTTTAGTAGTCATAGTTTATTTTGATAAGTATTTTGGGTGTTTTTAGAGGTTTTTGGTGGTTTTCTGGCTTCAGGGAGGTCCTGCTGTCTCAGGCAGGCCTTCCGACGTCAGGTGGACCGCCCACCTCAGTGCTAGAAGGCTGGGAAGCATTTCTAGAGGGGTTTTATGCAATTTGGTACTCAGAAACGCCAAATTTGTTGGTTTGCATGAGCTCTTAGATAGTGGTCTGGTATATATAGTGAATAAGACAGTTTGGGGAAACCTTAATCATAATACAACCATATGGAGGTGATATCCTTTCTCCTCACTCATTTTTCACTGTTTTTTGGCCACAATTGGCTGTATTTGTTGCAAGGTTAGTTCTTCATTTAACTCAACTTTGGCAACTGTTTTCTCTGGTGTAGGCTTGCAAGCTATATCAAGTATTATTGCTGTCTTTGGTGTGGATTTGCAACCTACATCAAGTATCATTGCTTTCTATGATGTGGACATTGGTCTACATTTCACTTTTTTGGTTTGGTAGTCTGTCTGGAAACCACTTTCTTGGCTGATCAGGCAGTCAAGTGTATTGGAAAAGGGGCTTTTATAAAACAGGAACCAATTTACTATAGCAGGTAAATCTCTCTTATATTTTTCTAAAGGGAGAGGGGATTTTCTCTCTGGGTTTTCTCCAACTCCCTTGGTCAAGGCCTATAGCTATTACTATAGGATTGTCTACATTTCTGGCCCCCAACTTGGGGTAGGACCTGCTAGTTCTTTGGAATATCTGTTGTCTTTGGTTGGTCTTTTCTGGTGATTTTGGTCTGGAAGAATGGCTTCTAGTTCATATATTCCTGTGGTGACTGTCAGTGGGGGGGAAGGTCCTCCTGCTGTGATGGTTAGGAAGTGTGTGAGGATTAAAACTTGGGATGGTACCAAGTTTAATGGGGAAGATGTGAAGTGGTTTCTGGAGAAATATGAAACTGCTACTGGTGTGGATGGTGCTTCTTACCTGGACATGGTGAAGAAGATAATTTTCTTCATTGGTGATAGGGCAGTGGTAAAGGAGATTGTGGCCATGTCTGGCTACAAGAAGAGGAATTGGAAGTTGCTGTGCAGGGAGATTGTGGATAGATGGGGTGTCAGGCTCACTATGGTAGATCTGAACAAGGTTGTCAGTGAATGGCAGTCTTATGGTGGTGTTGGTAACTTACTCATTTACAGGAAGTTTTTACTGCAATTTGATCCTGTGGTAGAATATTTGGTGGAAGTAGAGGATTTGCCACATGAAAATGCTGCCAAAGATGTTTTTTGGTCTTCCCTAGCTAGAAATGTCAGGATGGATGTCAGTATAGTCTAGTATATAAGTATGATATAATAGTATTTATTTATGGTCCTACTACTTATTGATAAATGATTTAGTGATTAAACCTCAGGGGAAGACTAATAAAATAGTTATACTCAAATAATACTCACAATACTTGGATTTAAATGCGTGCTAGTGGTGGAAAATAGATAAATAGAATATAGTTATAGCTTATATAATGATAATATCAACTTATAAAAGGCTTTATAATATATTTCTAAATGTTAATAATTGTATTGAAGTGTTGGATTGAATTGTAGTAAGTAATTGATGATAAATAACTGTCAAAATCCCTCCTTACTTATACCCAAATCCCCTGGAGTACACAGACCTTCAATCTAGATGATGTCACTGCTATCCCTGCCAATTACAGCACTGTGAGGGCCCATCACCTCCTCATGGCGTCCATTTCAAGCAGATTCAACACCCAGACCTCTAGTAAGGACCCTCCATCACAATTAATGATAACACAGATCTATACCACAAATAGAAAATCCAGATAAAAGCGGATACCATAAAGAAACAGGTAAAATAAGCAATAAAAAAGAGATTTAATGAAACACAAAGCATATAAAGGAAAAAATTGAAATTTCAAAGCTTCCAATAACATCCCCAAGAATCCATATTAACCCAGCAATGACCTTCCAACCCATAAATCTGTGAATATTCATCCAAGGAAGCAGATTAAGTTGTCCAGACTGAGTGTATGCGCCTGAAATAGATGTTTATGCTTCTTTAGGCATTGTGAGTCCACTGATTTCGTCCATATGATCTAAAATAAGCAGAAAAACAAAGGTTATAGGCTATTAAGGGGCTAAAACCCACTTATATACCTAAATATACATAATATACTGCATATTTCACTGAATTTGAGATTTATGTCACCACGCAATATGGGGGGGCGGACTTGCTAGCAAGTCCGCAACCTTGAACCCTAATTCATATCTTTTTCAGCACACATTGAGGTGGTGATGAAACAATCATGAAGAAATATTGAATTTACTTTGAAAACACCTTGAAACTGATTTGAACCTTCATTGAACCACAGTTGATTAATAGTTCAAAAAATATTCACAGCAGGAAAAAAGTGTGCACTAGATGTCTAGTGCTTTTTTTTGCTTCCTGAATTGATTCCTGGTAGAATTACAAGTGGGACTTCCATCTGATGCCTCCCTCCCCTAATTCTCCCTTATCTTCAATCTGACTTCCTATCCTACCCCCTTATCTCATTTCTAAACTTGCCATCTACTTACCCATTTTCCCTATTCCTTTCCTTCACAGTGAGAAAACAACTCTCCTCTCCTTCCCCCCCTCTCCCTTCTCTTCTCTTCATTTCTCACACCTCCCCCAGACCCTCACTCACCTTTCCCAGCCCACTGTCATTATTTAGTTTTATTTTACTTTGTATTTTTTTCATTTTTCATGTTTCTTCCCTACAAAAATCTTCCTTTCTCAACGATCGGCCACATTTTTTTAGTAAACACAAGCAACTCAAATTCTGAAATATGTATTTAGTTACATTATTTACCTCTTGGAATGGGTTATAATTCCTCAAAATTTTATTCCTTGTTATTTCTAATTTATACATATTAATTATTCTCAAGTTTATAAAAAGTTGGCTACTTCCCAAGCCCTTGCATGCCTCCCCAACACTTTTTTCACCTCTTCAATCTCATTGCTCACCTCCCCCAGAAAAATAAAGGAACTGGGGAAGGCTGGGGAAGGTGAGAGAGGGGCTTTACAGGGCTGGGAGAGGTTATAAAATCCCCTAACCCACTTCGGGAAGGCTGGAAAAGGTGAGCAAGGGTCCTTAAAGGGCTAGGAGAGTTGATAAAAGCCTCTCACCTACTACTCACAGCCCTACTTAGTCTTTACAGCACCTCGTTCACATCTCCAGCCAAATTAAGGGACTTGGGAAGCTGGGGGAGGTGAGCGAGGGGCTTTGAAAGTCTGTGGGAGGTAATAAAAGCCTCTCACTCACTTCTCCCAGCCTTCCTTAGTCTTTACAGCACCTCGCTCACATCTCCAGCCAAAGTAAGGGACTGGGGGAGGCTGGAAGAGGTGAGTGAAGGGCTGGAAAGATTGGGAAGGTGAGAAAGGGCTAGGGGAGGTAAGCGAGAGCTGGGGGATGTGGACAATAAACTGGGGAGGTGAGTAATAGTTTTAGAATGTGAGAGAAAGGCTGGTGAGGGCTAATGGAGGTGAGTGGGGTGAGTGAGGGGAATGGGAGGTGAGCGAGAGGTTGCAAAAGGGGTGTAGTTGTGTTAAAAGTGAAAATAGAGTGGAGGGGAGTAGTGAGGAGGGCTTAAACATAGATTTTGAAGCTTAAAGGGTGTAGCAAATGTATCAGGAGGGCAATAAAAGGGTGGTGAGTGGTAATAGAATTAACAGAAATGAAAAGGCAGAAAAATTTGTGTGGAGAGATTGAGAGGTTGTCCATTGAGGTAGTGAAAAATGGAGTGTGAACTTTGTTCTTCGGGCGAACATCAGAGTCCACCCCCTCAATCTACAGCTCTATTCTGCCGATATGGAAAATGATTGATAATTATTTTTTATTGATATTTTTGAACTTAAACCTATAGTTTATACGTCTTTATTTTATATTTTTGATTTACAATGCACTTTAAGACTAAGAAAGTAATATAGTAAAATAATTGATAATGAAATACTATTTTGCTTTTTTACACAATAATTCACAGAATTCTTTTGATAACTATACATGATATAAATAAATAATATAATAGGAAAATTGTAGCAAAAAGTTAAAAACTAGAATAAAACATTTAAAGAAATTTTAAACTATTGAACTTATGTATTTTTTGAGTTTATTGTATTTATTTTTAAATGTAATAGTAAAATATGTTGGTTAGATTAAAAATAGCTTTGAATTAAATTAAATAATTAGGGTAAAGGTTGAGGAAAAGATTTATCCACATATATAACCATTTAGGCTTATTTCTTGTTTTGTGATTGCTATATATAACTGGATAATTGACTGTAATAACTGCAAATTTAAAAAACTTCAATAAGTTATCTACCTCAATATATTTATGATAATCTATTCAGTAACAGAATAAAATATCTGAGTCCTTTCTTTTACTAATTTTTTTTCATTTCAATGACTATATACATTTTCAAAAAAATTATTTATCATGTTTTTGGTGAAACTTAAATTGAACTCTCAATGCAATCTTGTTTCCAAGTGTGGTTCATAATAATTTAAGCCATGAAAAAATTTATACTTTTTTAGAAGTTTTATTAATTACTTTTAAATATAAAAATAATTATATTTTTATATCAAAATATTTTTATTAAACACTTTGAAGTTCTAAAAATAAGTACATATTAAGAATTATTTTTAGATAATATTATATTAAAAAAAGTTTTAAGTTGATTATATATTATTATGATATGATTTCTTTCCATATTACGTATTACGAAACTACCTAAAAATCAATTTTATACAACTATATTACATAAAAAAGATATCAGCTCTTCTGCTTAGATTTAAAGTACTTCAAAAAAACATTATTTTTGCCTTAGGTACACATTATATAGAGTATTCAGAGCATCATATTAATTTTTTAGACTTACACATTTAAGTTGAATCGAAGCCTCACAGGATAAAATTGGTCATTTTGTAAAAAAAAAAATAAGTAAATATCTTTTAAATCAATATATATTTTTATAAAAAGTCAAATTTTAATATTTATGTTTAGTTTAAAATCTGTTATGAAGATTTGAAATATTGCTATTTAAATTAATTTTTATAACAATATAACCATTCCAGTATTGCTTTGTGATAAGGCCAATTTCAAGAAAATTTTTAAATTCTTCTGTTTAAATAAAATATCAAAGGGATTGTTTTTCATACACTTAGAAACTGAATAGAAACATCATATAAGATCTACCAATCAGCATAAATATCATAATTCCAATAAATCATTGATAAATCTTGAACCCATATATATAATTTTACAATTGCGTGTAAGTGTTCAGTTGTGAATTACTCCTATCAAAACTTTGATTCTAATGACTAAAAAAGCGTACCTGAAATGTTTCATTTAATTTATTTTTCAAAACCATAGAATTGAAATATTTTTTCTTTTCATTTAAAACATGGAATAATATTATTTTTAATAAAAAGATGATTGCCTTTACAGCTGCTTTTCTACATGGGTATAATCTAAATTACCTATTGTGTCTTTTTTACAAAATGAATATCATATAATAGTTTTTTAATTTGAAACTGATAGAATTATGAAAAATTACCACTTTTACCTATTTAATTCAGTTCTTGAACAATAATACAATCAAAATATCTACCTGAAGCACATTTTTTAACATGAGAACACTTTTCAAATTATATGGTGCTTATTCCCAGGTTGACACTGAAATTATCCCACAATACAGCATTGAAGCAAAATCAAGTACTAAAATTAAAGTTTAAATAAATTTATACTACTTTGTTTTAATTATCTTTAAATTTTTACATCTAGCTTGAATTTCAGTCTTTCATATGAAAAATTCACTAAGTAGTGATTAATTATTTCAACTCATGAGATTACTCTACCAAATAACCATATTTACATTGAATTTTTATGAAATACATCATGAAGAGTTCCAGAAAATCATATGTGTATTACATTGAATAAATTAATATTGTGAAAATTCTTAGTAGTTGAATATTCGATAGAAAAAAAAAGAGCAAAAAGATATTTCCTTTTAATTTTAATCATCTTCTTGCATACAAAAATGGAAAAAACTGGATTAAAATTCACTTGTATAAGAATTATACTTCTTTCTAGACATATAATTAAACAATTTATCAATTATTAGTGCTAAGTGTAAAGAAGATATTAGAGAACTTCATTGAAACAGAAATTATGAAAACATATTTCTATCTTTTATTTTTCTTAATTATGAGTCTTTTCACAGTATTCTAGAATAGAAACTTGAGAATTTTTATGGTTCAATATTTTTATTAAATAATTCCATTGAGTTTAAAATAATTATATTGCATAATAAGAAATAATAAAAATACAAAAAAAAAATATCAGGTAATATGGTTTAAATTAAAAAATAAAAGCTTCAAATTCTTGGTTAAAAGGAGTTATCATTAAAGAGAACCACTGATATTATTTTATATTTTTTCAAAAAAAATAGAATAAAATAATTAGACAGGTTAAAAGTGATGTTTTTGAAATAAATAGTATAATTTTCAGTCTTTTAAGTGATCAGGTGAAATTCAAAATGAAAATGAAAATGAGTTTTGTGAAAAAAATTCTGTGAATGGATCAGATTATTAATCTTCCCTTGTTATTATTTCTATAAATTATTTATTAAACTTTCACTATTACTCAAGCACAGACTCATCCATGTTTGGTTAAGAGCCCAAGATGAGTTCAAAGTAAAGTTCAGTCTGAGTTCAGTCTGAGTTCAGTCTGAATTCCATCTGAATTCAAGTTGAGGACTTGCTAGCAAGTCCCCCCAAATATTGCGTGGTGTGTATACATATAAGCTTATGTATGTCAATAATTACTTCATATCTATTAAGATAAGTATAATATGACTCCATTAACACCTTAATAAGTATTATTAGGCTATGGATAAGCTATTTAAACTACTATAAGTTATATAATAGTGTAATAATTATATATATATATGTATTATAATCATATATATAATTGTTTTAACCTTATTTTTAAGATATAAGCTTAATGTACGTAAGGTTATCTTATTTTAAGCATAGGAAATACTCAGTCCTAGGGATATTTAGGCTGACAATGGATGTGTTGAAGGATTTGTCAAGGAAGGACTTGATGAAGACTCTTTCTAATGGGGACCAGAAGTTTCCTGCCTTGGACAAGGTGAAGGAGGCTGTGGAGGCCCATTTAAAGTTGTTGGCTGTGGACACCTATCAAGAGGGGTGTGCCAAGTATGTCAGCAAAGTCAGTGAGGCTTTGGCTGAAGAGGAGAGTAGGGTGAAGAAGGAAGAGATGAATATCGTGGAGGTTCCCAAGCAGGAGAGGGACCCAGTGGTGGAGCAGTTGGCTGATCTGAAAAAACAGCTACATATTTTTGTTCAGAAGGCTAAGAAGGTCAATAGGGCTCATTCTCAGCCAAGAGATTTTGACAGGAGGGCTGGTAGGAGTGATCCTTGGGTCTGCTCTTATTGCAGCAGGAGGGGGACAAGTCCAATGATTTTTGGGCTTTGAACAGAGATGTGTCAGAAGGAAAGGTGGAATTTGAAGGCAGGGTGTTCAAATTCCTTGATGGTTCATTTGTGAAGCCCAGTGAGGGGCAGACTCATGTTGGTTTGGTCAGGAGAAGAAATGGTCTCAATCAGAGGAGGCCAAGGTTTGAGGAGATCCCTGATCAGGGGAAGTCTTCTGCTAAGGCAGATAAAGATGTCAAGGGAAAAGGGAACAAGGTTATTAAAGTCTCTTTTTCTACTTCCTTTGGTGGGTTGCAGTTTTATTCTTCTGGAGGACATTCAAGTGGTGAATGCTTGACCGGTGTCTATGATGTTGAAGCTGGAAAGGTGGGAAGGCCTAAGAGCAGCTCTCAGGCCCAACAAAAGCCTAAGGCTTCAAAGGTGGATCGTAAGATGAGTGCAGCTAAGAAGAAGTACAGAAAGGAGGAGTTGTACAAGATGCAGAAGGGGATCGCTGATATGGGCCCCCCCAGTTTTGGTGCATTGGACATGAATGGTGAGCCAATGACAATGGATGTTGATTCAGACACAGAGGAAGATTTCCCTTTGGCTTCATTTCCAAAGCCTGCTGGAATTAGAGGTGGTGTTGAGGGATCTGGTTTGATTCCTGTTGATGGTAAATCTGTTAGTGGTTCTGGTCCTCAGGAGATTTCTAGGACCAAGGTAGTGAAGCAAAGGGCTCACTTTGAGAGGCCAGTAGTTTCTGGACAATCTAATGTTATGGACTCTATTCTCAAAAGGATGAATCAGATTCAGGTTTCCCTTTCTTATGGGGAATTGTACGCTATCAGTCCGGGCTTGGGTGATAGAAAAAATAAAATGTTGACCAGGAGAAGGGTTTCTTCTGGGGAAGTGGAATACATCAGTGATTGTGCTGAGAAGTTTGGTGAGGGGTTGGAAACTCATTTCTCAGCTCTGGGTTATGTCAATGTCACTCTGAATGGAAGAAACGCTAGGGCGTTGGTTGATTCAGGTTCTCAGATTAACCTGATTTCTTTGTTTGAGGCTACTCATCTGGGCTTCCCCATCAAGACAGGAATTGGTGGCCATGTCTCTAAGTTGATTGGGGCAGCTGAATTTGTAAAGCTGGATGTCAGTAGAGCCTCCGGAAAGTTTCATTTTTACATTGCCAAAGGTAATGTAAAAGCAGTTTTGGGTGGACTATTCTTGATGGATTTCCAGGCAAGAATCAGTTATCAGTTTGACATGGGAATCAGTTTGGAGTTGACAGGTGAAGATGAGAGGAGGCTTCACATGAGGTTGTCATCTCCTGGAGATGATGGTTGGGAGACCAGGCCTGGCTTGTCTTCAATGTTCCAGTGCATGGATTGTTGTAGGATAAGGAAAGAAGTGGGTGCTACCTCTGGTTTTTTGGAGTGTGGCTCAGGCTCTAGTGAGAGTCTGTCTTTTTTAGAGTAATGAAGGCTGATTAACCTAGTGATACTACCTCTCTCAAAGATGAGTAAATCCCAGGTAGTAGTAGGTCAGCTCCCTTATAGATATACCAAGTGGATTTTCAGCTTTTTCTTTTTAATGTTTCTCTTCACTGCAAGTATTCTTTATGTTTTTTATCAAGTATCTGTTCTCTCTCAAGAATTTCATATATTTTTAATTCAAGTAAAAAAAAGAAGATCGGCTATATATCTCTATTGAAAGATATGCGGAAAAGCTGTGGAGTGGTGAGATTGGGGTCTAAATGTAAGTCCTCGCAGTTGTGCACCGCTAGGGTTTCTTCTACGCCTTTTAAAAACATTACCTTGGCCATGTCTGTTAGCATTGGGGAAACCCCTGGTCATTTTTGTAGGATGGAAGAAAACTCAAGAAAAGAAGATAAAAATTTCAAGATAACTAAAGAAAAACCAGAAAAAAATCTGAAGATAATTAAAAAAGAGGAGAAGAATCATTTTTGTATAGATTATCAAGATCAATTTTTCGGCCTTCAAGATGAGGTTAAACTGCACAAAATTGTGAAGAAAGAAGATCATCAATATCAATTTTTGGGCCTCCAGCATGAGGTTAAACTGCACAAAATTGTGAAGAATGAAGATTGTCGAGATCGTTTTTTGGGCCTCCGGCATGAGGATAGACTGCATAATTGTAGAAGATGTGATTCAGAAGATGAATCAAGATTTGAAGATTTAGAATATGGAAGTGAGGATGAAGATGTGGAATTGCAGAAAAGCAGTTGAGTGGTGAGACTGGGGTCTAAAAGTAAGTCCTCCCAATTGTGCACCACTAGGGTTTCTTCTACACCTTTCAAAAACATTACCTGAGCCACACGTGTGAGCAATGGGCAGACATTTGGTTTTTGTTACAGGTCTGGTGGTGAAGATTTCCTGAAGATCCCTCAAGTTGACAGTGGAGCCGCAAAGTACAAGAAGGTAGCGCAGAAGATTAGGCCTGTCAATGAGCCTATGCCTGTGGGTTTGAATCCTCCTTTAAAGAGGCCTTTGTTATCAAGAGATCCGTACTGTACTCCTCTGGTGAAGAATCCTCCTGATTTTGTTGAAACTGCTAGGGTGACTGTGGAAAGGTTGAAAGTTGTTAATTTTGGTCCTGATGGGTGGTTATCAGATGAGGAAAAGATGTTCTTGTTGCACGTTATTGTGCTCAGGGAGAAAGAGGTGGCATTTGTTGAAGAGGAAAGGGGTGTGTTGAAACACTCTTATGGGGAACCTTACTTGATTCCTGTGGTTTGTCATGAGCCTTGGAAAATCAAACCTATTCCAATTCCAGCTGCTATTACGGATGATTTTGTGGAGATTGTTAGGGAAAAATTCAGGACAGTATTGTATGAAAAATCTACTTCTAGTAACTCAATTTCGGTTTTCTTTTTTAAGAAACAGAATGGAAAGTTGAGGATGGTAAATGATCTTAGGGACTTGAATAGAGACACTATCAAGGATATGGGGATGCCGCCAAGTGCCAAGGACTTTGTGGAAGCTTTTTCTGGAAGGTTATGTTATGGTTTGGGAGATATTATGGGCAGTTATGATGGAAGGGAGCTTCACACTGATTCACGGCCACTGACAACGTTTGAGACTCCTCTGGGATGATTTCAGCTCACTAGGTTGCCTCAAGGAGCAACTAATTCAGTAGCAGTATATCAAGCTCAAATGGCTTGGATTTTACAGGATGAGGTTCTGAATCATGCTGGTTTTTTTATTGATGAAGGTGGAATTTAAGAACCCTCCACTGATTATGGAAATAAAGTGCTGAAGGAAAACCCAGGTATAAGGAGATTTGTTTGGGAAAATGCAATTACTCTAGAGAGAGTATTATTTAGAATTGAAGAGGCTGGTTTGACCATTTCTGGGTCAAAGTTTTGTTGTTGTGTTCCTGCTCTGGAAATTCTGGGTCATGTAGTATGTAAGGAGGGAAGGATTATGGTGAAGAAGAAAGTTAATAAAACTCATTCATGGCCAAGGCCCAAAAATACTACTGAAGTTAGGGGATTTTTGGGAGTTTGTCTGTACGTCAGGATTTTTATTAATTATTTTTCCTTGTTGGCTTCACCCTTGAGGAGGTTGAACATGAAAGATGCAGAGTGGAAATTGACTGAAGAGTATGAAGAGGCTTTTCAGAAATTGAAGAAGGTGGTAGGTGAAGATTTTACTCTTCACAAGTTGGATTATGGAAGGGAAGCTGAAAAAATTTATCTGGCGGTGGACTCCAGTTATATTGGTGCTGGTGCTGTTTTGTCTCAGAAACATAAAGCTGGGAAGGTCAGGACAGTAAGGTATGAGTCTGTAGTTTTTAATGAGGTAGAATCTAGGTGTTCTCAGCCAAAGTTGGAATTGTGTGGTGTAGCAAAAATTTTGAAGAAGCTACAAAGCATTTTCTGAGGGCAGAACTTTGAGCTGCAGGTGTATGCTAAATCTCTGGTTCAAATGATAAACACACCTAGTCTTCCAAATGCTCCAATGACTATGTGGGTGGCATTTATTCAACATTTTTCTTTTGACCTGGTGCACAAGCTAAGTAAGACTTTAACAATTCCAGATGGATTATCAAGAAGACCACCCACAGATGATGATTCTGATTCTGAAGAATTTGATGAAGATGTTCCAGTGGTTAGGGCCAGCACAAAGGGTACTGAAGATTTTTCTCTCCTCCCCAAGAGGCTAAACTGGATGATTGTTCTTGTCTCCACCAAGAGGTTAAACTGGATGGTTCTGATCTTGATTCTGGTAATCAGGATGTTTTTATTGATAAAGATGGGGCTGTTGTTTGGAATGGCTCAAAATTGGAGAATGGTGTTTTTGTCGGTGAACTGGATTCTCTTAAGATTCAGTGGAAGAAAAAGGAGATGCCAAAGTTTAGGGACTGGTGTCCTGGATGCGCCAGTCGTGTTGCTCATGTGTACACTGAAGATTTTGATGACAGGGTTGTACCTTTGGATGTTGTTTTGTTGGATTTTGAAGATGAGACCTGGGGTCAGATTGGGTTTTATTTTTTTATGGTTGAATATCTTTTAACCTTGGAGAGGCCAGATATTTGTGATGATGATACCTGGGTGGCAATCAAGAAGAAGAGCCCTGGCTTTTATGTGTCAGGAAGGAGGTTTAGGAGGAGGAGACATCCAAATCCACAAGTAGTGGTGACTCAGAAGAAGGGTCAAGAATTGTGTTTGAAGTATTTGCATGAAGACCTTGGTCATAGAGGCTTTGGGGAGAATTATAGAAGAGTAGAAGATAGATTTTGGTGGCCAGGTATGAAGTTGGCTGTGAAGGGTTGGGTTCAATATTGCAAAGAATGTCAAAGAAGAAGTCAATTGAAACCTAAAGAGGTGGGCTGTGCTAGTGGTGAAATAAATGTGTTTGAAAGAGTCAGTTTGGATTCTGTCCATATCAAAGAGGGTAGGTATAAATACTTGATTGTTGCCTGGGATTATTTGTCTTGTTGGGTTGAGGGGGTGCCTATGGTTAATTTGACTGCCAAAAATGTGGCAGATTTTTTGAAGAAGGAATGGGTATTTAGGTATAAGTTGATGGATTTGGTGACTGTTGACAGTGGGCCAGAGTTTGGAGCTAAATTCAAAGAAGCTGTGGCAAGTATTGATTCTAAAGTCAGAGTGGCTACACCTTATTATCCTGAAGCTGAAGGCATGGTTGAAAGAGGCCATAAAATTATCAAAAATGCTTTGGTGAAAATGTGTGAAGATAGTTCTGAAAAATGGAGGCATTATTTATCCTTGGTGTAATTTGCTGATAGGGTCACTGTAAAGAGGAAAACTGGCTATTCCCCTAATGAATTAATTTTTGGGAAGAAAGCTGTTCTATTGGTGGATTTGGAAGAGGTCTCTTATCTTGTAATTGATTGGGATGATATATGCTCAACAGAAGATTTACTCTGTTCCAGGATGCAACAGTTGGAATGTAGAGAGGAATTTCAAGAGAAGGCATACTCTAGAGTGATGAATATATGAAATCAGTCAGTCAGATACTGGGACAAGAAGTTTTCTCATAGACTCAGGAATTTCTTGTAACCTGGTTATTTGGTTTTGGTGTATAATAGAAGTTTGGAGAGTCAGTGGGAGAAAATGTTTTCTGACAGATGGAATGGACCTTACAGAGTCAGATCTCAGGTGTCAGGAGGTTCTTATGTCTTGGAGTTGTTAGATGGCGCAGTCTTTAAGAAGAGAGTGGCTGCTGATCAGGTGAAGAGATTTTATCATAGAGACACAAAGAGTGGAGAAGATTGAGTCCACAATGAGGATAAACTATGGACCATTCTTTAATTTTGGATTTTGGTGATGCTGTGCATCTGTTTTGTTGGACACTTTTTTTTAGAGGGTACCCATGGGTGGGGCTTCTAGATTTTATTTTGGCAAGTGTAGGGGTGACTTATGGGCTGTCTGTTCTATCAAAATTTACCCCAGATTGTCTGTTTCCAACCACTTATATTAATTTGGTTGAACCCTAGTATTGGTTTTTCTTCACAGGTTTTAGTCCTCTATGACTTTAAACTGGAAATTCTTTTGGTCTTCAAGTGCTAGACTCATTATGCTTATTGTTTTTGGTTTAATGTGTTGGAATTTGTGTTTTTGTTAGAAGGTACCCAGGGGGGACTTCTAGATTTTATTTTGGAAAGTGTGGGGGTAACTGATGAGATGGCTGCTCTGTAGAACAGTTACCCCAAAATGTCTGTTTCAAGTATTTTGTTTTTCCTAGTTGAATCCTAGTTCTGGTTTCTGTTATTCAGGTTTCAAGTCCACTATGACTTTAAACTGGCTTACTGGCTTGGGACTGGCTTCTTTTGTCTATTGGTTTAGTGGGGGATCACTGGTGGTCTCCCACCATTTTTAATATTGGAGGGAGCCCAACCAGTGATCATTTCCTTGGACTGGACTTTCTATGGAGCCAGACTTTTTCTTTTTCTTTTTTTTAATTTTTGTGTCTATGGTTGTGTTAGATAGTAGTTTTAGATTTTTTTCTTTTTTTTCTTTTTTTCTTTTAATTTTTTATGGGAGTTATTAGGATATACAGAGGGAAAACTCACAAAATTATATTATATGGTGTCACCACATCAGGGTCACCTGGATGTGGGCAAGCATTGGTTGGGAAAGGCTCATCAATTGGCCGGGAAATGCTTTTTTCTCTCTTTTTCCTTTTTATTTTCTCAATTTCTATTTATTTCATCTTTATTTCAATTCATTTAAAATTTATTTAACAGTGTATCCACATCAAGGTGCACTTGTGTCACCGGACAACCTACGCACAAGGTCGAGGGTGTTCCTGGAAGTGAGATGGAGAAAGGAGTTTAGAAACTTCGTCAAGACACAGAGGAAATGTCCGAGGAAGTGATTCGAAGATGACTCAAAGGAAGAACTACTGCTTTGAGATATGTTCGAGGTGAATTCTAATATAATTTAAAGGTAATATTAAAATTTTTAAGATCTCACAAAGGGTTGGAAACTCAACAATCAAGGATTTAGGATTTAGAAATGATTATTGAGAAAGTAAGGAAAGATACATTAATAATGATTTAACCTAAAGCTTTACCACTATTAACTATATATACATTTTATAATTTAATTCTAAAGAGTATCGAACCAAAAACCCAACCCCTTTTATATCCTTTACTCCTCCTTGCATTGACCTCATACCCAACCACTATTCTGCACATCACAGACCATTAAAATACACCCGTTACACCTGGACCCTCCTCACTAGCATCCGTCAACCCTTTAATCCTCAACTACCCATTCCGCCCATGCTCACTACCCCTTTTAATAATCCACAGACATTTCATAAACCTTTTAGCGTACTATTACATTGACTATTGCGCTGTGCGTTGCTTATTGAGGAAACGACTGAGACACACTATTGAGAGATTGACTAATTTAGATTTAGAGTCTAGACTAGCGTGGTTGAATAGTGAGTACAGAAAGGAAAGTCGCAGTTGCTATGGAGAATTGCTTTCTGCGCTTCAAGTATGGATTTAAACCTCTTATTATTGATTTAATGAGCTGCTTTTGCCTCGAGTGTCACATGGTGTGTGACAGATGCCCGGGTATAAGAGCGTGAGCTCCGTTGAGCGTAAGACATACTTCCCACACTAGTTTCCCTTCATTTAAATCTTATTTATTTATTATTATGTCAGCTTGTCCATCTCCAGCTCCCACGCCTCCTCACCCCAAAGCGGATGGTGGGCTCGTCACTCGAAAATATTCTCAAGCATGCACATCTTTTGAATCCATGGAATATTTCTGTGTGGAAAGCACAGCTACTTGAGGTCCTTGCCAGAAATGTGAGTTTTGTCAATGGAGACGGGTGGGGTGCAATGCCTTAACAAGAAATTCGGATATTGAATGGTGGCTTACCAAGACAAAATATTGGGTAATACCAAAGACAAAAGAAGTGGTGGAAGACATATAGGACATATCTATCGGAGATGACCAGTCAGAAGCAGCTGAGGAGGAAGTCGAAGATTATACGACACTCTGGGTAACTCGATCCATGGGTAAACAAAGGGTGGAAGAGGAGGTGGATTAGTTAGTGGAGGAAGATTAGAAAGAAGTCCCCATTTCAAGGCGGACACCGAAAAAACAGCGGATGGTCATCAAAGATGACGAGGAAGAGAAAGAAGTGGTGGCGGAAGCCAAAACAAAATTATTCCTCGAGGCTGACCCAATGTTTGAAGTAAGTTTGTTTTATTTTACTTCACTTTAATTTTGTTTTTTCAAAGAAGAATTTTACTGATGACTATGTGATTTAGAATTTAGATGTCATCTCGGAAGCCCCTTTGGCGGAAACTTCAAATGTGGAAGCTCCCATTGTGGAACCCACTACTATGGAAGTGGCCGTTTTGTAAGTGGCCCCATCGATCCCGACCGAAGAACCATTACCAGTGATTGCCTCGAAGGAGGAAAATGAAGAAACCCCCAATCAGGTGTGGTCAAAAAAACCTCTCCAGGTTTGGGGAGCTTGGTTTATTGAAGATTTAAGCGTCAAAATTGATAAGATTGTCGATGCCGCCTCCTTTGACGTGGCCGAGGAATTACTGGAAATTGGAGAAGTGGTACCGGCAGGAGAGGGGGAGGTTTTTGGGAAATGTAGGAAGGAAATAAGGGAGAATTTGGAGAAGATGAAGGTATTGGTTCGGGAGAAAAAAAAGGAGAGAATTTAAAATGGAAGGAGAAAAGAAAAAGTAGAAACAATTTGTATTTAGTTATTTTATTTTGTTGTTTTATTTAAAATTTTAAAATTTTATTTTTATAAGATTTTGAGAGAAAAAGAAAAAGGATTAAATAAAATTTTGTTTTAATTTTTGAAAGAAGAAGTTTAAATGAGAGAAGAAAAGAAAGAATATTTGATTGAAGGAGTTTTAGTTTTAAATTTTGAAAAAGAAAAAGAGAAAGATTTAAGTAAGAAGAAAGAAGAAAAAGAAAGAAATAGTTGATTGAAATAATTTTATTGGGAATAAAAATTTAATGAAAGAAAAATTTGTTTTTTGTGAAAGTTTATTTATTGAAGTTTTGAGGAATTTTAGTTATTTGAAAAGAAAAGAAGAAAAGAAGAAATAATAATTTTTTTTAAAGAATTTGAAAGAAAAGAAGTAATTTGTTCAAAGAATTTTAAAAGAGAGATTTAGAGGTTGAAGTGAAGTTCGAGAAGATGGCTGTGTTGTGTTCGTGCAAAATTTTGATAGTTCAAAGAAATTTAAAAGAACAAATGTATATAGAAAATTTAAAAGAAAAAAGAAAAAGAAAAATTTTAAAGAAAAAAGGTTTTAATTTTATATGTTTTATTTTTTTTAATTTTATTTTAGTTTGATTTTATTTTATTTTATTTTTAGTTAATTTAATTTAATTTGATTTTTATTTTATTTATTTAAATTTAATTTTATTTATTTTAAAGAAGGTTGAAAAATTTTGAAAAGAAAAAGAATAAAGAAGGAAACAAAATTAAGAAATTTTTTAGAAGTAAAGATGTTTTAGATTTTAAAGAGAAGAAAAGAAAAGAGAAAGAAGAAAAAAAAGAAAAGAAAAAAAGTCTTAAGGTTTTGGTTTTAAAGGATATATAAGATGAAAAGATTTTAGGAGTTCAGGGGCATTAGAAACATTGATGGCTGGTTCTCAGGATGTTTTGTCTGAGTTATCGAGGAAGCCTTCCCATTCCAAAAGGTATTGAAGTTTCCCCTTGCGTATTCTTGAATCAAGGATACGGTTTACTTCCCACTCTAGATGGTTTTCTACTTTGACCGGTGTGGTCTTCCAACATTGGCAGGTGCCTTTCTTGTGGGATTTGGTGCTGTTTGTGCATGTCTTAATTGACATCTGTTAAGGAATTGGGTATTTTTCTGGTTTTATTCCGTGGATATTGAGTCTGCAGGTACTATCATTGGATAGCCCTGGTTTTTCTCTATATTTTATTTCTTGTAGACATTTTTAATATTCTGAGTTTTAAGGGGTCATTTCCTTATTTTTCATTTATAAAAGATTGCTGTTTAATTTTGTTTTTTGTGTTTTACAGGCTAACCTTAAGTCTTAGGGTTAAGTGCTTAGTACCATTTGATAGAGCTAATTTTTCTCTATATTTCATGTCCCAATGTTGTTATAGTCAAAATTCTGTGTTTTAAAGGTTTTAGTAGTTGTAGCTAATTTTTCTAAGTAGATTAGTGGTTTTTGTTGGTTTTCTTGCTTCAGGGATGCCGGGACGCTTCAGGCGACCTGCCCGCCTCTGTTTTAGGAGGTTGGGGAGCACTTCAGGAGGGTTTTTATGCAATTTGGCTGGTACAGGCACCAGATTGGTGGCTGCGCATGGGCTCTTAGATAGTGGTCTGTGTGTACATAGTGAATAAGACAGTTTGGGGCAACGTTAATCATCATACAACCATCCGGAGGATATCATTGTTCCTCACTCAGTTTTCACTGTTTTCTGGCCACAATTGGCTGTGTTTGTTGCAAGTTAGTTCTTCATTTAACTTAACTTTGGCAACTGTTTTCTCTGTTATAGTCTTGCAAGCTATAGCAAGTATTATTGCTGTCTCTGGTGTGGATTTGCAGCCTACATCAAGTATCTTTGCTGTCTCTGGTGTGGAAATTGCTCTACATTTCAGTTCTTTGGTCTGGTAGTCTATCTGGGGACTACTTTCTTGGCTCATCAAGCAGTCAAGTGTGTTTAAAAGGGGCTTTAGCAAAACAGGAACCAACTTACTTTAGCAAGTAAATCTCACTCTATTTTTCTAAAGGGACAGGTGATTTTCTCTCTGGTTTTTCTCCAACTCTCTTGGTCAAGGCCTATAGCTAGTACTATAGGATTGTCTATATTTCTGGCGCCCAAAGTGGGGTAGAACTTGCTAGTTCTTTGGAATCTCTGCTTTCTTTTGGCTCTTTTTGGTGTTTTGGTCTGGAGGAATGTCTTCTGGTTCCTCTATTCCTGTGGTGACTGTCAGTGGGGGGGATGGTCCTCCTTCTGTAATGGTTTGGGAGTGTGTGAGTATTAAAACTTGGGATGGTACCAAGTTTAATGGGGAGGATGTCAAGTGGTTTCTAGAGAAGTATGAAACTTCTGCTGGAGTGGATGGTGCTTCCTACCTGGACATGGTGAAGCAGATTATCTTCTTCATTGGTGATAGGTTAGTGGAGAAGGAGATTTTGGCCATGTCTGGCTACAAGAAGAGGGATTGGAAATTGTTGTGTAGGGAAATGGTGGATAGATGGGGTGTCAGGTTCACTATGGTGGATCTGAACAAGGTTGTCAGTGAATGGCAATCTTATGGTGGTGTTGGTAACTTACATAGTTACAGAAAGTTTCTGCTACAGTTTGATCCTGTGGTGGAATATTTGGTGGAAGTGGAGGAGCTGGCACATGAAAATGCTGCCAAAGATGTTTTTTGGTCTGCCCTGGCTAGAGATGTCAGGATGGATGTGTTGAAGGAGTTGTCAAGAAAGGAATTGATGAAGACTCTTTCTAATGGGGATCAGAAGTTGCCTGCCTTGGATAAGGTGAAGGAGGCTGTTGAGGCCCATTTGAAGTTATTGGCTGTGGACACCTATCAGGAGGGGTGTGCCAAGTATGTCAGCAAAGTCAGTGAGGCTTTGGCTGAAGAGGAAGTTAGGGAGAAGAAGGAGGAGAAGAATATGGTGCAGGTTCCCAAACAGGAGAGGGACCCAATGGTGGAGCAGCTGGCTGATCTGACAAAACAGCTGCACATTTTTGTCCAGGAGGCCAAGAAGGTTAATAAGGCACCTTCTCAGCCTAGAGATTTTGAAAGGAGGGCTGGTAGGAGTGATCCTTGGGTTTGCTCTTATTGCAGTAGGAGGGGGCACAGGTCCAATGACTGTTGGGCACTGAACAGAGATGTGTCTGAAGGAAAAGTGGAGTTTGATGGCAGGGTTTTTAAGTTCCCTGATGGTTCTTTTGTGAAGCCCAGTGAGGGGCAGGCTCCTGTGGATTTGGTCAGGAGAAGGGGTGGTCTCAATCAAAGGAGGCCAAGGTTTGAGGAGATTCCTGATCAGGGGAAGTCTTCTTTTAGGGTAGATGAGGACGTCAAGGGAAAGGGGAAGGAGGTCAATAAGGTCTCTTTTTCTACTTCCTTTGGTGGTTTGGAGTTGTATTCTTGTGGTGGACAGTCAATTGGTGAATGCTTGGCTGGTGTTTATGATGTGGAAGCAGGAAAGGTGGATAGGCCTAAGTGCAGTTCTCAGGCCCAACCAAAGCCAAATGCTTCAAAGGGTGATCCTAAGCTGAGTGCAGCTAGGAAGAGGTACAGCAAAGAGGAGCTGTACAAGATGCAGAAGGGTATGGCTGACATGGGCCCCCCTAGTTTTGGTGCATTGGACCTGAATGGTGAGCCAATGCCAATGGAGGTGGATTCTGACTCTGAGGAGGATGTTCCTTTGGCTTCATTTCCGAAGCCTGTTGGAGTCAGAGGTTCTGGTGAGGGATCTGGTTTGTTTCCAGTTATTGGTAAATCTGTTGGTGGTGCTGGTCCTCAAGAATCTTCTAGGACCTAGGTGGTTAAGCAAAGAGCTCACTTTGAGAGGCCAGTAGTGTCTGGTCAAGTTAATGTTATGGACTCTGTCCTGGAAAGGATGAACCAGGGTCAGGTTTCCCTATCTTATGGGGAATTGTATGCTATCAGTCCAGGGTTGGCTGATAGGCAGAAGAAGTTGTTGACCAGGAGAAGGGTTTCTTCTGGTGAGGTAGAATACATTTGTGATTCTGCTGAAAAGTTTGGTGAGGGGTGGAAACTCATTTTTCTGCTCCTCTGGGATATGTAAATGTCACTCTGAATGGCAGGGAGGCAAGGGCATTGGTGGATTAAGGTTCTCAGATAATCCTGATTTCTTTGTTTGAGGCAACTCATATGGGCCTCCCCATCCAAAACTGGTATTGGTGGGAATTTGAGAGGGATCGGTGGCCATGTCACTGAATTGGTTGGAACTTCAGAGTTTGTTAAGTTAGATGTTGGAGGAGCCTCAGGGAAGGTTCATTTTTACATTGCTAAAGGTAATGTAAAAGCAGTTTTGGGTGGGCCATTCTTGATGGATTTTCAGGCAAGAATTGGTTATCAATTGGATTTGGGAATCAGTCTGGAGTTGACTGGTGAAGACAAAAGGAGGCTTCACATGAGGTTATCATCACCTGGAGAGGATGGTTGGGAGACTAGGCCTGGTTTATCTTTGATGTGCCAGTGCATGGACTGCTGCAGGAGAAGGAAGGAAGTGGGTGCTGCCTCTGGTTTTTTGGAGTGCGGCTCAGGATCTATTGAGAGTCTGTCTTTTTTAGAGTAATGAGGGCTAATCACCCTAGTTCTACAACCTCTCCCCGAGATGAGGAAATCCCAGGTTGTAGTAGGTCAGCTCCCTTGGAGATATACCAAGTGGATTTTCAACTTTCTCTTTTTAATGTTTCTCTTCTCTTTAAGTATTCATCAAGTTTTTTATCATGTCTCTGTTCTCTCTCAAGATTCTTAATTATTTTTAATTCAAGTTTAAAGAAGAAGATTGGTTATATATCTTTATTGAAAGATATGCGGAAAAGTTTTGGGGCGGTGAGATTGGGGTCTAAAAGTAAGTCATCCCAATTGTGCACCGCTAGGGTTTCTTCTACACCTTTCAAAAACATTACCAGGGCCACACCTGTGAGCATTGGGGAAACCCCTGGTTATTTTTGTAGGACAGAAGAAAACTCAAGAAAAGAAGATAAAAATTTCAAGATTATTCAAGAAAATCAAGAAAAAAATCTGAAGATAATGAAGAAAGAAGTTGCAAAATATTTTTGTGAAGATCCTCAAGATCTATTTTTGTTCCTCCAGCATGAGGTTAAAATGCAGAAAATGTTGAAGAAAGAAGATCATCAAGATCTATTTTTGGACCTCCAGCATGAGGATAAACTGCACAATTTTAGAAGATGTGATTCAGAAGATGAATCAAGATTTGAAGATTTGGAATATGGAAGTGAGGATGAAGATGTGGAATTGCAGAAAAGCTGTTGAATGGTGAGACTGGGGTCTAAAAGTAAGTCCTCCCAATTGTGCACTGCTAGGGTTTCTTCTACACCTTTCAAAAACATTACCTTGGTCACACATGTGAGCAATGGGGAAACCCTTGGTTTTTGTTCCAGGTCTGGTGGTGAAGAATTCCTGAAGATCCCTAAAGTTGAAGGTGGAGCCGCAAAGTATAAGAAGGTAGCGCAGAAGATTAGGCCTGTCAATGAGCCTATTCCTGTGGGTTTGAATCCGCCTTTGAAGAGACCTCCTTTGTCAAGAGATCCGTACTGTACTCCTTTGGTGAAGAATCCTCCAGAATTTGTAGAGACGGCGAGGGTGACCATGGAAAGATTGAAAGTTGTTAATTTTGGTCCTGATGGGTGGTTGTCTGAGGAAGAAAAGAAGTTGTTGTTGCACATTATTGGGCTAGGGGAAAAAGCGGTGGCATTTGTTGAGGAGGAAAGGGGTGTATTGAAGCACTCTTATGGGGAACCTTACTTGATTCCTGTTGTTTGTCATGAACCTTGGCAAATCAAACCTATTTCGATTCCAGCCGCTATTTGAGAGGATTATGTAGAGATTGTTAGGGAAAGAGTCAGGACTGGGTTATACGAACAATCAACATCCAGTTACTCAAGTCCGGTGTTCTGTGTAAAGAAGCAGAATGGAAAGTTGAGGGTGGTTCATGATCTTAGAGCCTTGAATAGAGTCACTATCAAGGACGCTGGTATGCCGCCAAGTGCAGAGGATTTTGTTGAAGCTTTTGCTGGAAGGGTGTGTTATGGTTTGGGTGATATTATGGGTGGTTATGATGAGAGGGAACTCCATACGGATTCAAGGCCTCTAACAACTTTTGAGACTCCTTTGGGAAGATTTCAGCTCACTAGGTTGCCTCAAGGAGCAACTAATTCAGTGGCAGTTTATCAAGCACAGATGGCTTGGATTTTGCAGGATGAGGTTCCTACTCATGCTGGTATTTTTATTGATGATGGTGGAATTAAAGGACCATCCACTGATTATGGTAATGAGGTGTTATTGGAGAACCCTGGAATAAGGAGGGTCAAAATTCTGTTGTTGTATTCCTGCTTTGGAAATTCTGGGTCATGTGGTATGTAAAGAGGGAAGGATTATGGCAAAGAAGAAGATTAATAAAATTCAGGCATGGCCAAGGCCTAAAAATACTACTGAAGTCAGAGGATTTTTGGGTGTATGTGTATATGTCAGGATTTTCATTAAGGATTTTTCTTTGATGGCTTCACCTTTAAGAAGGTTGACCAGAAAAGATGCAGATTGGGAATGGACTGACGAGTGTGAAGAGGCTTTTCAGAGGCTGAAAAAGGTTTTTGGTGAAGATATAATTCTTCACAAGTTGGATTATGGTGTTGGTGCTGGAAAGATTTATCTGGCAGTGGACTCAAGCTATATTGCTGCTGGTGCTGTTTTGTCTCAGGAGGATAAGACTGGGAGGGTCAGGCTAGTAAGTTATGAGTCTGTGGTGTTTAATGAGGTGGAATCTAGGTATTCTCAACCTAAGTTGGAATTGTGTGGCGTAGCTAAAATTTTAAAGAAGCTACAGATGGTTCTGTGGAGGCAGAATTTTGAGCTGCAGGTGGATGCAAAATCTTTGGTTCAGATGATCAATACACCTAGTCTTCCGAAGGCTCCAATGACTAGGTGGGTGGCATTTATTCAACATTTTTCTTTTGACCTGGTACACAAACCAGGTAAAACTTTTACTATTCCTGATGGGTTATCAAGGAGGCCACCTACCGATGAGGATTCTGATTCTGAAGAGTTTGAAAAAGATTTTCCAGTGATTAGGGCCAGCACAAAGGGTCCTGAGGATTTTTCTTTCCTCCCCCATGAGGCTAAACTGGATGATTGTTCTGACCTCCCCCAAGAGGTTAAACTGGCTGGATCTGATCTTTATTCTGGTGATAAGGATGTTTTTGTTGATGAAGATGGAGTTGTTGTTTGGGACAGCTCAAAATTGGAAAAGGGTGTTTTTGTTAGTGAACTGGATTCTCACAAGGTTCAGTGGAATGAGAAGGACGTGCCAAAATTTAAGGATTGGTGTCCTGGTTGGGCTGCTCAATTGGCTCATGTTCACACTGGTGATTTTGATGACAGAGTTGTACCCTTGGATGTTATTTTGTTGGATTTTAAAGATGAGACCTGGGGTCAATCTGGGTTTTATTATATTTTGGTGGAATATCTGTTGACCTTGGAGAGGCCAGATATTTGTGATTATGATACTTGGTTGGCAATCAAGAAGAAGATTCCTGGATTTTATGTGTCAGGAAGGTGCTTGATGAGAAGGAGACATCCTAATCCTCAAGTGGTGGTGACTCAGAAGAAGGGTCAAGAATTGGTTTTGAAGTCTTTGCATGAAGACCTTGGTCATAGAGGCTTTGGGGAGACTTATAGAAGAGTAGCAGACAGATTTTGGTGGCCAGGTATGAAGTTGGCTGTGCAGGGTTGGGTTCAATCTTGTGAAGAATGTCAAAGAAAAAGTCACTTGAAACCTAAAGAGATGAGCCGTGCTACTGGTGAATCAACTGGTTTTGGAAGGGTCAGTATGGATGCTATTCATATTAAAGAGGGCAGGTATAAATACTTGATTGTTGCTAGGGATGATTTGTCTGGTTGGGTTGAGGAAGTGCCTCTGGTTAATTTGACTGCCAAGAATGTGGCAGAGTTTTTGAAGAAGGAGTGGATTTATAGGTATGGGTTGATAAAGTTGGTCACTGTTGATGGCAGCCCAGAGTTTGGTGCCAAATTTAAAGAAGCTGTGGCTAGTGTTGGTTCTAGGGTTAGAGTGGCTACACCGTATTATCCTGAAGCTGAAGGCATGGTTGAAAGAGGCCATCAAGTTATCAAGAATGCTTTGGTGAAGATGTGTGGAGATAGTGCCAAAAAGTGGAGGCATTATTTACCCTTGGTTTTATTTGCAGATAGGGTCATTGTGAAGAGGACAACTGGCTATTCTCCTTATGAGCTAATTTTTGGTCAAAAAGCCGTTCTACCAGTGGACTTGGAAGCTGTCTCTTATCTTGGAATTGATTGGGATGACATGCACTCAACAGAATATTTGCTCTGTGCCAGGATGCAACAGTTGGAATGTAGAGAGGAATGCCAAGAGAAGGCATACTCTAGAATGATGAAGATTAGGAATCAATCAGTCAGGTACTGGGACAAGATGTTAGCTCATAGACTCAGGAATCCCTTGAAACCTGGTTGTTTGGTTTTGGTGCATAATCAAAGTTTGGAGAGTCAGTGGGGCAAAATGTTTGCTGACAGATGTAATGGACCTTACAGAGTCAGATCTCAGGCGTCTGGAGGTTCTTATGTTTTGGAAGAGTTGGATGGTGCAGTCTTGAAAAAGAGGGTGGCTGCAGACCAAGTGAAGAGGTTTTATCCCAGAGGCACTAGGCATGAAGAAGATTGACTCCGCAATGAGGATAAACTATGGAACGTTCTTTAAATTTTGGAATTTTAGGTGTTGCAGAGCAACTTTTGTGTTGGAAACTTTTTGTTAGAAGTTACCCATGGGTGGGGCTTCTAGATTTGATCTTGGCAAGTGTAGGGGTAACTGATGGGCTGGCTGCTCTGTAGAACAGCTACCCCAGATTGTATGTTTCCAACCCTTTCTCTTAATTTGGTTGAACCCTAGTATTGGTTTATTTTCACAGGTTTTAGTCCTCTATGACTTTAAACTGGAATTTTCTTTGGATTTCAAGTGCCGTACTCTTCACTCTTATTGGTTTTGGTTTTTTGTGTTGAAGGTTGTGTTTTTGTTAGAAGGTACCCAGGGGGGGCTTCTAGATTTTTTTTTGGCAAGTGTGGGGGTAACTGATGAGCTGGCTGCTCTGTAGAACAGTTACCCCAGAATGTCTGTCTCAAGTCTTTTGTTTTTTCCTAGTTGAATTCTAGTTCTGTTGTTTATTATTCAGGTTTTAAGTCCGCTATGACTTTAAACTGGTTTGGGACTGGCTTCTTTATCTTTGGTTCTTTCAGATTGGTGGTGGATCACTGGTGGTCTCCTATCAATTTTACTTATTTGAGGGAGCCCACCCAGTGATCATTTCTATGGACCGGACTTTCCCTTATTGGACCATCTATGGAGCTGGACTGTCCTTGATTTTGCAGTTATGTTTGTGCTAGATAGAAGTTTTAGATTATTTTCTTTTTTCTCTTTTTTTCTTTTAATTTTTTTATGGGGGTTGTTTAAAATTATAAAATAAAAAAGATAGGGTGTTACCACATCAGGGTCACCTGGATGTGGGCAAGCATTGATGGGGAAAGGCTCATCAATTGGCCGGGCAATGCTATTTTCTTATTTTTAATTATTATTTATTTCGTGTTGTGGTAGCCTAAAGATTAGTATGGCACCTAAGTACGTAAATGGAGTTATTACGGCATTCAAGATTGGTGTTATTATTTTTATATAAAAGGGTTTTATTTAATTTATTTGAGTTTTAAATATGAAGAAATTGGTCACGAGCGAATGCCTACACAAAAACAATTTATTTTATGGAGAAAACTTATTTTTACGGTCTGAAAAATTTATAAGTATCAAGTCGAGTCACTCAAGAACCTTGGGAAATTTTCCCAGAATTTTTACTATTTTTCTTATATTTTTAAATGAACTTTAAAGTTTTATAGAAATATTTACGTTTTCAGAAATTACTTAACTTTGATGAATTTTCACGGGGTAATTAGAGCTGCTCAGACTACGAAAATTAGTTTGGTATGTAAAGGGGAAGTAGTTCTATTATGTGTAATTTTTCTAGATTTTTTATTATAGTTTTAAGGTTCTAATTGAGTCCGGAAGTCCTTACGGACTCTGTACGGACTCCGTATGGGCTCCGGATTGACTCTGGAAGAGCTCTGGAGGGGAAAACTTAGGCACGTGACTAGGAATACTTAAGCGCTTCTCAAACTCGAAATTGAGAGGGGGGATACATCATACAGCTTAATCTTTAACCACCACGGTCTCATTTTTTATTACTCAACAAATTAAATAAGTTATAATACCCTTATAACATTTATTATTTTTACATAACATTTTAGAAATACAATTCAACAATTTAGATCACACTTCATATAGGGTATCTTTAGAAAGGTCTTCATCACTGGGACTTGATTATTGCTGTCTCATAAAAAATTCAAATTAATATAAAAACATAAAAGTCTATCTTTTCAGATCTTTCACTGGTACATCTTAATTGTTGTAATCAGTATTTCTTTCTCAACAGCTACTTTTATTTAAATCTAAATAAGCGTTAAACATATTAGAGTTTCATTATATTTTTATCAATCAGATCCAAGTAGACTGGTTAGCTTAGTGATTTAGAATTCCCATTTTGTTATTTTTGTTGGAAGGACGGGGTTTTCAGCTAAATCCACATATCTCCTCCGGATTCTGCTTACAGCAAGGCGACTGTAAGAGTTTACCTTACCATAGTTGGCGCCCAACGTGGGGTTTGATTTCTCTAGCTTTCTTTAAAGACTTATTTGGATCAAGAACGTTATTAGCCTGCAAGAGGCTTATTTTCTGGAACTCTAATTGGATATTTGTTATTGGCCTTCAAGAGGCTTGTTATTTTATCGATTGTTAACGCTTTTCCTTACTTATTGGGATGTCTTCTTCTGCTGTTGTTACTGGATCTTCTAACCTCTTACTCCCTCAGTTAGAATTGTTTCTTGGGATGGCCCAAAGTTTGATGGGGAGGAGGTTAAACGGTTCATTAGCAGGTATGAAGCTGCTGCTGCTGTTGATGGTGCTTCTCATGTTGACATGGTGAAGCAAGTTAGATTTTTTATTGCTGATAGGGAGGTGGAAAAAGAGGTTATTGCTATGCAGGCATTCAAGGACAAGGATTGGGTTAAGCTTTCTAAAGCTATGGTTGATAGATGGGGTGTTAGGTTTAATATGATGGACCTCAATAAAATTGTTGGAGACTGGCAAGCAAAAGGTGGTGTTTCTTCTATGGCAGATTTCAAAAAGCTGTGTGTTCAGTTTGATGAAGTAGTTGAATATCTTATTCTGGTGGAAGAGTTAGTGCATGAGAACCAAGCAAAAGATTTGTTTTGGACAGCATGCAGTAGGGATATTCGAATGGACGTCTTGAAGGATCTTTCAAGAAAAGATTTGATGAAGGAACTGCCTAATGGTGAGCAGAAACTGCCCGCTCTGGAGGTTATTAAAGAAAACATTCAAGCCCATCTAAAGTTGTTAGCATTGGACAAATATCAAGAGTCCTTCACTCAATATGTTAGCAAGGTTAGTGAAGTTTTGGCCGAAAAAAATGATATTATGGTCAAAGCCCAGGAGGCCAAGAAGGCACAAATGGGATTACCTGCTGCTAAAGTTGAGGGTAATGTGGATAATAAGATGGTCGATCATTTGGCCGATTTAACTAAACAGTTAAAAATATTTGTTCAAGAGACTCAGAAGGCCAACAAGGCCCCAATTGCTTCTTCGTCGACGTCAACTTCTTATCAGTCCAGAGGTTATGAACGTCGAAATTATAATGGCAATAACAAGGGTAAACGCTTCCCAGGCAATGGGAGAAATGGTGGGAATGGTGGTAGTAATTATAGAGGTGGCTATGATGAGCCAAAGGTGTGCTCCTATTGTAATAGGAGAGGGCACAGAGCAACAGTTTGTTTTGCTCTTGATAAGGATATGGATGCTGGGAGAGTTTTATTTGATGGTAAAGTTTATAAATTTCCTGATGGTTCGCTCATCAAGCCCAGTGATGGACAGTCTCCTTCTGATTTGGTCAGAAGAAGTTTAATGGCTGAAAGGAGAGCCAGATTTGAAGAGGTGAAGGATGAAGATGTTAATGCCAAGAGTGGCAAAAATGGTAATAGTAATGGTGGTAAAGCTGACAAGGGCAAGGAGAAAAAGGTCAGTAAAGCCACATTTTCTACTTCTTTTGGAGGTTTAGAGCTGGCGACGGTTGCCCAGGTGGAGGGTAGCTGTATGGCTGGCGAATACGATGTTAATGCTGCTAGAAGAGCAGCTGCTACTAAGGCAAAAAGTAGCATTCAGAGCCAATTGAGGGCTAATCCTGGCAAGACCAATAACAAAGTGAACCCTTACTCTAAGGACAAGAATTCTAGTGCTCAAACTGCCGCCAACAAATTGAACCCTTACTCTAAGGACGAATTATATAAAATGCAGAAGGGGATTGCTGATATGGGGCCCCCTAGTTACGGCAAGTTTGATTTAAATGGTGAGCCTATGCCAGAGGATGATTCGGATTCTGAGGAGGACGTACCGTTGGCGTCTCTACCCAGACCAAGTTTTAGCGGTCCCATCCCAATGGAGGGTGTAAGAAGGACTAGCGATGGATCAGGATTAGTGCAAGAAGCTGGTGACGGAGTTAGGGTTATAGAAAGTGAAGATGTTATAATGGGGGGTGAAGATGGCTCGATTGGACCTCAAGAGGTACACAGGGCCAAGGTTGTTAAATCAAAGGTCCAGTATGAGCGGCCAGTAGTTTCTGGTCAAGCTAATGCGATGGACGCAGTTTTGAATAGGGTGAATCAACTGCAGATTCCCTTATCTTTGGGGGAGTTATTTACGATTAGTCCGGCTCTTGCTGAAAAGCAAAAGAAGCATTTGACAAGGCGTCGGGTTTCCACTGGAGAGGTGGAATATATTTGTGAAAATGCTGAAAAGTTTGGGGAAGATGTAGATACACATTTTTCCGCTCCCCTGGGTTACCTGGTGGTAACTCTTAACGGTAAAGAAGTAAAGGCCTTGGTCGATTCAGGGTCTCAAATTAATTTAATTTCATTGGAGCAAGCAACGAGTATAGGCTTGCCAATTAAAAGTGGGACTGGGGGAAACCTCAGAGGCATCGGAGGGCATGCAACAGAGCTGATGGGTACAGCTGAGCATGTCAGGTTATGCATTGGTGGATCTGTTGGTAAGGTTCACTTTTATGTGGCCAGAGGAGCAGTCAAAACTGTTCTTGGCGGTCCTTTTTTGATGGATTTTGAGGCCAGGATAGGGTATCAAGCTGGCATGGGAATTAGTTTGGAAATCAGTGGTGAAGATATGCGGAGGTTACATATGCGGTTAGCGCCTCCTGGAGATGAAGGTTGGGAAACACGGCCAGGGATTACTACTCTGTGCCAGTGTTGTGTTTGCACCAAGAAGCGGCATATTAAACGGACGGCTTCTGGTGAATTATGTTTATTGGAAAGGGATGAATGCCCTCATTTTTTGGGGTAGCAGGGGCTGATCACTCTAATGTTGTAATCTCTCCTCAGGATGAGATCCCGGATTGCAATAGGTCAGCTCACTTGGAGATAATTCAAGTGGATTCTCAATTATTTTCTGTTAATATCACTTTGGAGTGCAAATACGTTTTGGACTTTTCTATATGTTTATTGGATTTACCCTGTTTTTCTATAAAATTTAAAAATGGTGAAAAAGGCAAAATGGGCCAAATTAGGTTGGATAAAAATTGGAAGGGTATGTTTTATGACCTCCAGCAAGAGGTTAAACTGCAAGTATCTCCTTCTATTTTGGACCTCCAGAAAGAGGTTAAACTGCAATTATCACCTTCTATTTCGGACCTCCAGCAAGAGGTTAAACTGCAATTATCACCTTCTAATTTGGACCTCCAGCAAGAGGTTAAACTGCAATTATCTCCTTCTATTATGGGCCTCCAGCAAGAGGGTAAACTGCAAAAATCTTATCAAAATCTAATAAAAAATCTTGGTATAATTAAAACACAAAAAAATAATTTTTGTTAAAATTCATTTTCGGTCCTCCAGCAAGAGGTTAAACTGCCAACTTTCTTTACGGGTGATTTACTGTTGGATAAGGGAAGTAAAGGTGTTGGAAAATCTGTTTATAAATTAGACGAGGGAAAGGAGAAAAGGGTAAAATTTAAAAATGAAATAAAATATTTTTCTAATTTTTCTTATTCCGATTCTGGTGATGAAGAAGATTCATTTGATGAAATTTTTAAAGGCAATACAAAAGAAAATGTTTTATCTCAAGTTTATTTAGACGTGGACACAGCCAAATATAAGAAAGTAGCAAATAAAGTTCGACCTATTAATGAACCGCTACCTGCCGAATTAAATCCACCCTTGAGAAGACCAAGGTTATCAAGAGATCCTTATGAAAGTCCCTTGGTAAAGAATCCGCCTGAATTTTCTGAGACGTCAAGAATCACTTTTGAGAGACTGGGTGTTGTTAATTTTGGACCTGATGGTTGGTTGTCTGGAAAAGAGAAGAAGTTGTTGTTGGATGTGATGGTCAAGCGAGAGAAGGCCATTGCTTTTGTAGAAGAGGAGAGGGGTGTGTTGAAGCATTCCTATGGGGAGCCTTACAAGATTCCTGTGGTATGTCATGAACCGTGGCAGCAGAAACCGATTCCTATTCCGGCTGAATTGAAAGAAGCTTATATCGAAGTTGTCAGAGAACAGATACGCACTGGACTGTATGAGCAATCAACGTCAAGTTATTCTAGTCCGGTATTTTGTATCAAGAAACCAAATGGCAAGCTTAGAGTTGTTCATGATCTTAGGGAATTAAATAGGGTTACAATAAAGGATGCTGGGATACCGCCTAGTGCTGAGGAGTTTGTCGAAGCGTTTGCAGGGAGAGTGTGTTATGGTTTGGGAGATATTATGGGTGGATATGATGAAAGAGAGTTACATCCAGACTCAAGGCCTCTCACTACATTCGATACACCACTAGGACGTTTACAGTTAACAAGATTACCTCAAGGAGCAACAAATTCAGTTGCAGTTTATCAAGCTCAGATGGCTTGGATCCTTCAAGACGAAATTCCACAATATGCTGGAATCTTTATAGATGATGGAGGAATTAAGGGACCAACAACCGACTATGATAACCAGGTGTTGGAAGAGAATCCCGGGATACGCAAATTCATTTGGGAGTTTTCAATTACATTAGAAAGAATCTTGTTTCGAATTGAAGAGGCTTGTTTAACTATTTCAGGTTCAAAATTTTCATGTTGTGTGCCAGCCTTAGAAATATTAGGCCATGTGGTATGTAGAGAGGGTAGGATTATGTCCAAGAAGAAAGTTAACAAAATTCAGTCCTGGCCAAGACCCAAGAATATGACCAAAGTTAGAGGGTTTTTAGGCGTTTGCATATATGTTAGAATGTTTATTACGGACTTTTCTTCATTGGCAGCTCCATTGAGACGGTTAACGAGAAAGGATGCAGACTGGGAGTGGGATGAAGAGTGTGAGAAGGCGTTTGTGAAGTTGAAGGAGGTTGTGGGGAAGGATTTAGTCCTGCACAAGTTGGATTATGGAAAAGAAGCTGGCAGAATTTATTTAGCAGTTGATTCAAGTCAGGTTGCAGCTGGGGCGGTTTTGTCTCAGATGGATAAAGCTGGTTACATCAGGCCAGTTAGGTATGAATCTGTAGTATTTACTGAGGTCGAATCAAGATATTCTCAACCAAAATTGGAATTATGTGGTGTGGCGAAAATACTGAAGAATTTTCAGCATATTTTGTGGGGGCAACATTTTGAGTTGCAAGTGGATGCGAAATCGTTAATCCAGATGATTAATTCCCCAAGTTTACGAACGCACCCATGACAAGATGGGTAGCTTTTATTCAACATTTTTCATTTGATTTAGTTCATAAGCCTGGCAAGACTTTTACTATGCCAGATGGTTTATCGAGCAGACCACCCACTGAAGAAGATTCAGACTCAGAAGAGTTCAATGAAGATATACCTATTATCAAAGCCAGCACTAAAGGAGCTGAAGACTTTCCATACCTCCCCCATGAGGTTAAACTGTAAGGACTATTGTGTTTAGATTATGGTGTTGATGACCTCCACCAAGAGGATAAACTGGAAAATATTTTTTATGTTAATAAAGGTGTTGGAAAAGGTGTAGATAAATTTGGTAGAAAGGAGGTAGAAGAAGATGTGGTGTATTTAGAGGAAGATGGATTGGTAGTGTGGGATAGTAGTAATTTAAGGAATGGTGTATATGTTGGAGAATTAGAGAATTTAAATAAAAGGGTGGATAAAGAGAAAGAGGTATTTTCGAATACGGTTTACAAAGGATCCAAAGGTTCAGAAGAAAAATGTCAACATAGCTCAATTAAAGATTTGTTTAGGGGTCAACAATTATTGGCTCATTCATGTGCAGGTGATATTGGTGATAGAGAAGTCCCTATTGATGTTATATTAATCGATTTTCAAGATGAAGTCTGGGGTCAGACTGGTTTTTATTTTTTGTTAGTCAAATATTTGTTGACTTTAGAGAGGCCAGAAGATTGTGAAGACGATGAATGGGTGGCTATCAAGAGGAAGTCATCTACGTTTTACCTATCTGGTTGAAGTTTAATGAGGAGGAGGTATCCAAATCCTCAAGTAGTTATAACTCAACAGAAGGGGCAAGAATTAGTTTTGAAATCACTGCATGAAGATCTCGGGCATAGAGGCGTTGGAGAAACGTTTAGAAGAATTTCTGATCGATTTTGGTGGCCTGGCATGAAGATGGCTGTTAAACAGTGGGTTCAGTCATGCAAAGAATGTCAAAGAAGAAGTTATTTAAGGCCAAAAGAACCTGGACGCGCGACCGGTGAATATACGCTCTTTGGAAGAGTTAGTTTAGATGCCGTTCATATAAAAGAGAGACGGTATAAATATTTAATTGTGGCCAGAGATGATTTATCTGGTTGGGTAGAGGCAGTGCCTCTTATTAATTTAACTGCCAAAAATGTGGCAGAATTTTTTTTGAATAATTGGGTGTATCAATATGGAGTGATGAAATTGGTGACGGTAGATGGAGGTCCTGAATTTGGGACAGAGTTTGAAGAGGCCGTATTAAAAGTTGGATCAAAGGTTAGGGTAGCGACCCCATATTATCCTGAAGCTGAAGGCATTGTTGAAAGAGGGCATCAAGTTATCAAGGATGCTTTAGTTAAAATGTGTGGGACAAGTGCCGAAAAGTGGAGGCACTATTTACCTTTAGTTTTATTTGCTGATCAAATCACTGCCAAAAGGACGACCGGATTTTCACCTTATGAACTTGTTTTTGGACAGAAAGCAGTTTTACCAGTTGATTTAGAAGCTGAACCATATCTTGGAGTTGACTGGGACACGGTCAAAACTACTGAAGAATTATTGTGTGCAAGAATGATGCAGCTAGAAAAGAAAGAAGAGTATTTAGAAAAGGCATATTCGCGGATGATGAAGATCCGAAATCAATCAGTCAGATATTGGGATGAGCGGTTGGCACATCAATTAAGGAAACCTTTGAACCCAGGTGATATGGTCCTGGTGTATAATAGAAGTCTAGAGAGTCAATGGGGAAAGATGTTTTCAGATAGGTGGAATGGACCGTATAAAATCAAGGAGCAAGTTTCCGGCGGTTCATATGTGCTAGAAGAGTTGGATGGAGTAGTATTGAAGAAGAGGGTAGCGGCCGATCAAGTGAAACGGTTCTATCCTAGAGGCACCAGGAGTGCCGAAGTCTTCCTCCGCAATGAGGATAAACTATGACATTTATGAAATCTTATAAACCTCCGCAATGAGGATAAACTATGACATTTATGAAATTATATGGATACCTCCGCAATGAGGATAAACTATGATGTTTATAAAAATCTTATCAACCTCCGCAACGAGGATAAACTATGATATCGAAAAAATTTTATGGATTCCTCCGCAATGAGGATAAACTATGAAATTTCTTAAATTTTATGATGACCTCCGCAACAAGGATAAACTATGACATTTAAAAAAAAAATTATGATGACCTCCGCAACGAGGATAAACTATCATTTTTTTTTATCAAAAATACTTTACTATCGTTACACTGTATATGGTCGACGAAACTATGATGAAACTTAACGAAATTCAAGATGACCTTCTTTGAAATTTTCGAAAATTTTAAATTCTTAAAATATGGGTGAAGATAGTGTTGGAAAATTTTAAAAATTTATAGGAAGAAGTGTTCACAGGGGAACCTTCTTAATTTAATATTGGCAAGTGTGGGGGTAATTGATGGGCTGGCTGCTCTATACACAATTACCCCATAATGTTCGTTTCCAAAATTTTCCCTGTTTCTAGTTGAATCCTGGCTTTGTCTTTTAAATTATAGGAAGTCCACTAAGACTATAAACTGGAACGAATCAAGAGACACCGCTCTCAACGTCGGATTCAAGATTCTTTTTGTTTTATTTTGTTTTTGATTTTTTTATGTTAGATTGTGATTTCTTTTCTTTAATATATATTATGAAGTATTGTAAAGGTGATGCTCACTGGTGGTCTCTAATCATTTTTATAAATTGGAGGGAGCCCACCCAGTGATCATCATTATAAAAATTATCTTCTAAAAACTTTCATTTATTTTATTTTCAATTTCTCAAAATTGTGTAACCACATCAAGTTGCACTTGGATGTGGGTATGATGTCAAGGGTACGGCTCATCAAATGGCCGGGGGGCATCTTTTAAAAATTTTAATTTTGATAATTCTTTTTTATTACTTTTTTTATCTTTCTTTTCACACTCGTTTATCTTTCTTTAAAAATTAAATTTTAACTTTTATTTCAAAACTATCTTTTCTAAAATCTTTTATTTTAAATTTAAAAAAAAAAAAAAAAAATTAAAATAAAAAATAAATAAAAATAAAATAAAAATAAAAAAATAAAATAAAATAAAAAAAAATTAATCAATTAAATCAAAATTATTATATTTCTCAGTTTTATTTTTCAGTCTTCATTCTTTTTAGTTTAATTTATTTAGTTTAGACAGGAAACAGAGTCTAGGGAAACTCAATACCTATGGGATTTTACTTCAAGATATCTGTTAGTCCTCCAAGACTTTAAACTGGCTACTGTTCAAAACGTTCTTTAAGGTTTATTATACGTATTTTGGATCTGTTAGTCCTCTAAGACTTTAAACTGGCTACTGTTCAAGACTTTCCTTAAGGTTTTTTTTAATACAAATTTTGGAGCTATTAGTCCTCCAAGACTTTAAACTGGCTAATTTTCAAGACTTTCATTAAAAATTTTATATTGGAGCTGTTTGTCCTTCAAGACTTTAAACTGAATTTCAAGGGTGTTTAAGACTTTATGGATATTTTCAGAGACGGATTTTATTTATATAAATCAAATGTTAGGTCCACCAAGACCTTAAACTGGACTGTTATCAAGCTGTTGGGTCCACCATGACCCTAAACTGGATTTCTTATCTATCAAATGTTTGGTCCACCATGACTTTAAACTGGTAGTTCATTCATTGTTTAGTCCACTATGACTTTAAACTGGAAAATTAATATCTGCAGGATAATTCAACATTCATTGGTCCACTATGGCCTTATACTGGATTACTTGTCAATCAAATGTTTGGTCCACTATGACATTAAACTGGATTATCAAATTTATTCAATCTTTGGTCAAGCCTAGGCCTTACTTAGGAATTTATCAAGTCATTTATGCACCTAAACGATCTTTGGTCCACCAAGACCAAAAACTGGCAATCAATTATATGTTTGGTCCACCAGGACTTTAAACTGGAATGTCAATCTTGTTTGGATAACTCAATTCAATCTTTTAATTTATCATTGTCCACTAAGACTCTAAACTGGTTATTCAATTATTTCTGGAATTGGGTGCTGATAAGCTTTAGGAGGTTAAAATTTTAGATGGTGATGATGCTAATGAAAGCATAATGGTTAATTAGGTGAAATTTGTGGCGCTTTAACATGTTCTAAAGTTAAAATTATTATTGGAAGCCTGGCAAAAGTATTTTATGGGTTTGCTGTATAGCAAAGTTTGAAAATTGTGATGAAGGAATCAGAAGTTAGGATGGTAGTTGGATTGTAGGGAATGATTTTTTTTAGTGCCTCATTGTTAGGCCATTTTTTGGTGTGAAGCTTGGAGGACCTTATGGCGAGATTGGAATCATAGAATTCGGCTCAGTGGGGGGCCCTATGAGGTTGGAATCATGAGTATTCGGCTCATAGGAAGATCCACTCTCTCAATGCTGTGACAAGAAGGAAGACTGGTATATGGCAGTCTGAAGGGATTCAAACCTTGCTCTCAGTAGTAGAATCATCACAAGATTTATATTATTTTATTTTATGTTATATCAAGCCAGAGAAGAAGAAACAACGTTTTTATTATAACGAATTAAAAGAAGACCAGCTAAAAAAAATTTATCAAATTATTTTATTAGAAAAGATAATTCTTTTGGAATTGCTCAACCACTTATGCAAAGTTATAAGAATGGGGACATTCTCAATTGGAGGGAGGATGTGGTAGCCTAAAGATTAGTATGGCACCTAAGTACGTAAATGGAGTTATTACAGCATGCAAGATTGGTGTTATTATTTTTATATAAAAGGGTTTTATTTAATTTATTTGAGTTTTAAATATGAAGAAATTGGTCACGAGCGAATGCCTACACAAAAACAATTTATTTTACGGAGAAAACTTATTTTTATGGTCTGAAAAATTTATAAGTATCAAGTCGAGTCACTCAAGAACCTTGGGAAATTTTCCCAGAATTTTTACTATTTTTCTTATATTTTTAAATGAACTTTAAAGTTTTATAGAAATATTTACGTTTTCAGAAATTACTTAACTTTGATGAATTTTCACGGGGTAATTAGAGCTGCGCAGACTACGAACATTAGTTTGGTATGTAAATAGGAAGTAGTTCTATTATGTGTAATTTTTCTAGATTTTTTATTATAGATTTAAGGTTCTAATTGAGTCCGGAAGTCCGGAAGGACTCCGTACGGACTCCGTACGGGCTCTGGATTGACTCTGGAAGAGCTCTGGAGGGGAAACCTTAGGCACGTGACTAGGAATACTTAAGCGCTTCTCAAACTCGAAATTGAGAGGGGGGATACATCATACAGATTAATCTTTAACCACCACGGTCTCATTTTTTATTACTCAACAAATTAAATAAGTTATAATACCCTTATAACATTTATTATTTTTACATAACATTTTAGAAATACAATTCAACAATTTAAATCACACTTCATATAGGGTATCTTTAGAAAGGTCTTCATCACTGGGACTTGATTATTTCTGTCTCATAAAAAATTCAAATTAATATAAAAACATAAAAGTCAATCTTTTCAGATCTTTCACTGGTACACCTTAATTGTTGTAATCAGTATTTCTTTCTCAACAGCTACTTTTATTTAAATCTCAATAAGCGTTAAACATGTTAGAGTTTCATTATATTTTTATCAATCAGATCCAAGTAGACTGGTTAGCTTAGTGATTTAGAATTCCCATTTTGTTATTTTTGTTGGAAGGACGGGGTTTTCAGCTAAATCCACATATCTCCTCCGGATTCTGCTTACAGCAAGGCAACTGTAAGAGTTTACCTTACCATAGTGTGTTTCTGTGTTTCATTATTTTTATTATCTTCTGAATTTCTAAATTTTTTGAATTTTGTTTTCTGCTAACCATTTAAAAGAATTAATTGTGTATCCACATCAAGGTGCACTTGGATGTGGGTAAGGTATCAGGGGATCAGCTCATCAATTGGCTGGGGGATACCATTTGTATTATTTTTTATATTTTATTTTATTTCATTTATTTTATTTCATTTCATTTTAGTTATTAATTTTTAATTTTAGTATATTAGTAGATACAATACAAAAAAAAAAAAAAAATATTCTGAAATTATTTTTATTAATTGTTTTATATTATTATTATGTTTCTAATCTTTGTGCAGGAGCTCTTTGTCTGGATGATGAAGCTTCTGGAGGCTGGTCCGGATTGTGATGACGTTTTTGTTTTTTGTTGGGATTGTGGGAAGCACTGTGTTCTTTGAAGTGCATCCTGCTGGAGAGATTATAGGGATTGGATTAGAGGGAAGTTCAGAGGAGGAAGAAGAAGAGGCAGGAATGGAGTGCTGGAGGGTGTGTTTAATGATCCTAGACATTTTCCAGTGGTCATCCAGTAGGCGCTTTCTCAGGGATTTTTCAAAGTCATTCAAGGGTCCATGGAGGGAAAAGGCTTTTAGCATATTGGAACACATGGTGCTTAGGTGTTTCTTCATGTCTCCATAATCCAGGGTCAAAGAAGTTTCAAGAGTTTGGCCAACTCCAATAATAAATTCAGGAGGAGGGGTGCCAACTAGACAAGAAGAGTTGGATCAGTAATTATTTTTTGTTGAAGAAATGGAATAATTAATTTGGTACTTACAGATTGGAAGCTCATCAAATCTGTAAGCAGCTGGGATTTGGATCTCTGACAATTTTGTTATGGTCATAGTGGGTGGATCAACTAGGGAAAGATATGGATTCTCATGGTCTTCCTCTGAAGGATCCTGAGAAGGTGAACTGGGATGCTGATGTTCCTGGGGCCTAGTTGGAGCAGTGAGATTGTTGTTGTTGTTGTGGTTGTTATTTCTTTTGGATTCAGCTGGAGGAGGTGCTGGTGATGGAGTACCAGGGTGGTTAAAGGATGGAGCAGGAGAGGGGGATTTGGAAGCAGACTGCTCTCTTCTGGATGGAGAATTTGAAGAGATGGAACTGTCAGAAGAGTAGTTGGCTGACAGAAGAGAGGTGTAGTTTCTTTGTCTTAGTTGGGGAGGAAGTTGTTGTTGTGGAGCAGTGTGTGGAGTTCTGGTTTCTTCTTGGGGTTCTCTGGTAGTTGTCTTAGAAATCTGGGAAATTTTGTTGTTTTTGGATTTTGGAAGGGTGGATTGCATTGCTCTGGGAGCAGTAGGAGGTAGTTGGGTGGAGTTGTTATTGTTGTCTGGATGAATTTGGCTATTTTCTGGCCGTTTTTGGAGGTTTTGGCCCTGATTTACACTGTTTGGTGAGGCGGGCGGGCTGCCCGACGTCGGCCGGGCCGTCTGGACGCGGTCTAGAAGCCTAGAGGTTGATTTTGAAGCTTTTGGAGCTAATTTAGCAGTGATAAAAGCAGTTTCTTGAGAAGCTAAGGCTGGTCTTTTGGGAAGAGTGCAGGAAGCTGAGCTTCTGGATCTTCTGTAAGGAGCTGAAGATAGTGAGGAAAAGGATAAGAGAAGATTTTGTCAGTGATGAGTAGAAGATGAAGTGAAGGCGGACGCTCCGTGGGTCTAGCTGTGTGTGTATTGCATGAAATTGGCTGGGTCAGATTCATGCAAGATTCTGACAGTCCTCTATGACTCTAAACTGGAAAATTTATCAGTCTATCAAGACTTTAAACTGAAATCTGGTTTCTGTAAGTCCTCCAAGACTTTAAACTGGCTGGTTTCAAGATTTTGTCAAGAAGTAGTCCGTCAAGACTTTAAACTGAACACTGTGTTAGTCCCCCATGACTTTAAACTGAGGGTTGTAAGTCCCCCAAGACTATAAACTGAGGGAAAAGTTTTTGTTGTTGGAGTTGGTTTGAAAGATTGGTGGAGGGTATCCACAGGGGGAGCCTCCAAATTTAGCAAAGGCAAGTTTGGGGGTAATTGATGGGCTGGCTGCTCTATTCACAATTACCCTAGAATGTTAGTTTTTTCTCTGTGTCTTAATGTGGTTGATCTCTGGTTCTGGGTTTATGATATAGGTTTTTGAGTCCCCCAAGACTTTAAACTGAGGGTTTTTTGAGTCCCCCAAGACTATAAAATGAGGATGGTCCCCCAAGAATTAAAACTGAGGGTTGTTTGTGGTTACATCCTATAGAGGGTGTGGTCAATTTTTCTTTTCTGAATCAAACTCAAGTACTAGTGGAATTACAGAGGGAATCAAGAGATGAAATGAAGTGTTCAGAATTAGCCTTGAACTTGTGAATGAGGTGTCTTCTGTTCTCAATGTCCTGTTGATCTCTAGCAGGAGTGGATTGGAAATATTGAAGCAGAAGTTGTTTCTGTTGAGATGTGTGTTGTTGGAACTTGGCCTTGATAGTGGGCAAATGTGTTGGTGTTGGTGGTGCAATGGATCCTACATTGTTATCATCACTATCAGAAGAGGAAGGAACTGAGAAGCTATCAGTTTTAAAGTTGAAGGAAGGAATGAATTTTCTTTACCATCAGATGGACCAGGGATGGGGGAACTAGTTGTTTTATGGGTTTTGGCACTCTTCTTGGAAGGGTGGAGCTTTTTGATTAATCTGGGTATCAGGATGGATAGCCTAGATCTTTTGGTGCTGGCAGAAGAAGGACCAGGTTGAGGCGGAGGTGAATCTGTTGTGGAAGAAAGTGGACCAGGTCTGTGGCAGGTCTTCTTTCTGGAGTGGCAGAAATTGCAGGACGTTCTGTATGGATGAACAGGTGGTGTTATGGCGCAGATTAAATTATTGTTGATGCAGTATTGGCAGGGGCCCATTTCAGAGGCAGATTTGGGAAGGAGGTTAAACATGGTGGTTGGATGAAGAAAGAATGCGGAAATTCTCAATGGGGGGGAGGATGTGGTCTTCCAACATTGGAAGGGGCCTTTGTTGTGTGGTTTGGCGCCGTTTGTGCATGTCTTAATTGACGTCTGTTAAAGAATTGGGTATTTTTCTGGTTTTATTCCGTGGATATTGGGTCTGCGGGTATGTGGGTACTATCATTAGATAGCCCTGGTTTTTCTCTATATTTTATGTCTTGTAGACATTTTTCATATTCTGAGTTTTAATGGGTCATTTCCTCATTTTTCATTTATAAAAGATTGCTGTTTAATTTTGTTTTTCGTGTTTTACGGGCTAACCTAAAGTCTTAGGGTTAAGTGCTTAGTACCATTTGATAGAGCTAATTTTTCTCTATATTTCATGTCTCAATGTTGTTATAGTGAAATTCCGTGTTTTAAAGGTTTTAGTAGTTGTAGCTAATTTTTCTAAGTAGATTAGTGGTTTTTATTGGTTTTCTGGCTTCAGGGAGGCCAGGCCGCTTCAGGCGGCATCTCCAACGTTGCGCGGCCCGCCCTCCTCTGTTTTAGGAGGTTGGGGAGCGCTCCAGGAGGGTTTTTTATGCAATCTGGCAGGTACAGGCGCCAGATTGGTAGGTGCGCATGGGCTCTTAGTTAGTGGTCTGTGTGTACATAGTGAATAAGACAGTTTGGGGCAACCTTAATCATCATACAACCATCCGGAGGTGATCTCATTGTTCCTCACTCAGTTTTCACTGTTTTCTGGCCACAATTGGCTATGTTTGTTGCAAGTGAGTTCTTCATTTAACCTAACTTTGGAAACTGTTTTCTCTGTTATAGTCTTGCAAGCTATAGCAAGTATTATTGCTGTCTCTGGTGTTGATTCGCAGCCTACTTCAAGTATCTTTGCTGTCTCTGGTGTGGACTTTGTTCTACATTTCAGTTCTTTGGTCTGGTAGTCTATCTGGGGACTACTTTCTTGGCTCATCAAGCAGTCAAGTGTGTTTAAAAGGGGCTTTAGCAAAACAGGAACCAACTTACTTTAGCAAGTAAATCTCACTCTATTTTTCTAAAGGGACAGGGGATTTTCTCTCTGGTTTTTCTCCAACTCCCTTGGTCAAGGCCTATAGCTAGTACTATAGGATTGTCTACAGCCCCTTTAAGATCAATTATAGAAAAGAAATTAGCACCATTGAAAAGGGTAAGAAGTAATGACATAGGAGGAACAGGATATGCATTCTTCTTAGTGACTGTGTTGAGCTTTCTATAGTCAACACACAACCTAAGACTACCATCCTTCTTTTTTACAAAGAGAACAGGGGAGCCGGTTGGAGATTTACTGGCTCTGATGAATCCTTTGGCTACATTCTCTGCAATGTAGTCTTGAAGAACTTGAGATTTGTCCTTCAACAAAGAATAGACAGGACCTGTGGGAGGTACTGGACCTATTAACTCTTTTTGATGGTCGTAGGGTCGATGAGGTGGTAACTTATTGGCCTTGCAGATTGAGAAAACATTGAGGAAATCATGATAGATTTCTGGTAGAGTTGATTTGGTCATCCATATCATCTTTGAGAGAATCTGTCGAGGAAAGACCAGAATTGAGAGAGCATAATTTGATTACTTTGAGTGAAGTCATCAAGCTAGAAGGGCTAGCCAATTGCTTATTTAAAGAAAGATCAGATGCTTGCAAGTCATCTGGCAGAGATTTGTCCTCTAGCAGGAGGTTGTCAGGCGGGTTGTTTGACTCCCTATTGACCTGCATTGAAGAATTAGAAATATACTTAGTGCATGGGGTGATCAATCCCCATTTCAAATCAATTTCAGGATTCAAATACATTAAAAAGTCATGGCCAAGAATAGTATTGTCCTTCCTTGGGGTGTCCAAGACTGATAATTCCCACTCGAAGGGGGGAAAGTTTGGAAATTTGAAAACCCATAAAACTTTCTTACTTACCCAATATTTGGGTTCCTCTGATTTGACCAAGTAAATTGGAGTTTGATCAATATCTGTAAATTTCAGTTGTAACTTCTTGGAAAAAGATAAACTGACAAAAGAAATTGAAGCTCCAAAGTCTATAAGACAACTGAAGAGGATATCCTCCTTAAAAAGAATGAATGTCAAGCGGTTTAAGGCAACTCCAGTCCTTAAGACATGGAGGTTCTGTGCACTGGGAGAGATAAGATAGTTTGCTTTGCACACAATTAAACTATCTACTAGTTTTTTGACTTCGAACTAGTACCTTCTCTTTCCTTCAATTTTACACAATCTTCCAGCTTGTGCTTACCACCACAATACATACATAACCCATTATCTGCTTGCCTCTTCCTCTCAGCTTCTTTAAGCTCCCCTTTAGGATCCAGTACTTTACTGATATTGCCTGGGTTCGAGCTTTTCGGTCGAGGTTTGTCATTTCCCTTATTGGGTTTGGATTGAGTTGTCCATGGGTGTGAAGAAGGTCCCGATTTAAAATTTAGGCCTTGAGATTTGTTGGTGTATCAAGGATGTTGAAGTCATCCTTGGTAAATGCCATTGAGTTTGAGGGTTTGATCCATTAAATCCATTCAAGTAGTCATCTTCTGACCGTGAAGATTTAATTGATCCAGAATCCTCGAAGGAAGTCCTTTTTTGAAATGATACTTGAGGGCAGCATCATTCCAACCTACTCGAGTTTGAAGTGCTCTGAAGTTCGAGATATATTCAGAGGCTTAACATTATCACTCATGCAAAGGAAGTTGAGTTCAATTTCTGCGTTGTCAGTTTTGTTAGGGTCACCGAACAACGTGAAGAGTTGGTCTTTGAACTTTTCCCAGTTATTGATGAGTAAGTGGGTCTCTGTCAAAGAGAGCATGAGAAGATAAGGTTTAAACCATCTTGCTGCCTTTCTGGCTAGGAATGAAAAAGCGTAAACAACCTTCAACTGGTTGTTTTTGACGGTTTGGGGGTCATTATAGAACAGGAGCTAGCAGGTTTGCAAGAAGGGTCGCAATATGCCTGGATGTTCTCCATCAAATTTATCAGGAGATTTCATAGAAGGAGTTTTGAATTAGATCCCTCTGAAGACTTTGAATTTGAAAGGGTCTTCATGAAATGTCTCATGAAATCTTCCAAAGAATTAGATGGTCCAGGTTCTGAAGGTTGACCAGAAGGGTGATTAGCAGGGGCGGATGTTGCCTTGTGCATTGTATCCTCTCCTTCTTCATCATCACTAGAGTCATAAAAATCTTGTGGGATGTCTTCTACATATTGGACTGAATGTTGCCTTTCCATTAGGTCAAGTGGCTCCAGGGAGTGAGTGCGGGAAACAGGCCGGGTGGCTGTTGGCCTGCCTCTGGCGCAAGCCCTAGTAGTAGCGCCCTTAGGAGGAGTGCGTTGAACAGGTGCCATTTTAAGAATTTAGAAAACACACCTGAAAAAGGGATGTAGTAGTGAAAAGAATGATAACTACGGAGAATTAAATTATACTGTCACCGGACGACCTACGCAAAAGTTCAAGGTTGTTCCTGGAAGTGAGATGGAGAAAGGAGTTTAGAAACTTCGTCGAGACACAGAGGAAATGTTTGAGGAAGTGATTCGAAGATGACTCGAAGGAAGAACTACTACTTTGAGATATTTTTGAGGAGAATTCTAATATAATTTAAAGGTAATATTAAAATTCTTAAGATCTGACAAAGGGTTGGAAACTCAAAAATCAAGGATTTAGGATTTAGAAATGATTATTGAGAAAGTAAGGAAAGATACATTAATAATGATTTAACCTAAATCTTTACCACTATTAACTATATATACATTTTATAATTTAATTCTAAAGAGTATCGAACCAAAAACCCAACCCCTTTTATATCCTTTACTCCTCCTCGCATTTACCTCATACCCATCCACTATTCTCCACATCACAGACCATTAAAATACACCCGTTACACCTGGACCTCCTCACTAACATCGGTCAACCCTTTACTCCTCCACCACCCATTCCGCCCATGCTCACTACCCCTTTTAATAATCCACAGACATTTCATAAACCTTTTAGCATACTATTACATTGAATATTGCATGGTGCATTGCTTATTGAGAAGAAGACTATGACACACTATTGAGAGATTGACTAATTTAGATTTAGAGTTTAGACTAGCGTGGTTGAATAGCAAGTACACAAAGGAAAGTTTCAGTTGCTATGGAGAATTGCTTTCTGCGCTTCAAGTATGGATTTAAACCTCTTATTATTGATTTAATGAGCTGCTTTTGCCTCGAGTGTCATGTGGCGCGTGACAACTTGGATGTGGGTAAGGTATCAGGGGGTCAGCTCATCAATTGGCTGGGGGATACCATTTGTAATTATTAGTTATCTCATGTTATTATTATTATTCATTTTATTTTAATTTTTCAACTCTCACATTTTTGGTTAATTTTGTTATTTATTTTAAAGTTTTTTTTAGTATTTTAGTAGTTTAAAATAAAAATAAAAATAAAATAAATTATATATATATATATTTCTGTTAATTATTATTGTTCTCTCTATTTAGTGACCTATTAATTTCATTCTTTTTTTATTTTAATGTCTGGAAGAAGAAGCCTCAGGTGGTGGGTCCGGATTATGATGGAGTTTTTTCTTTTTGTTAGGATTGGAAGAAGAACTGTTTTCTTGGTGGTGTAGGCGGCTGGAACGAGTATATGGATTGTGATGGTCAGGTACTGTAGTGGAAGGTAAATTTTGGGAAGAAGTGTAAGATGCGGAGATTGAGTGTTGGAAGGTGTGCTTGATAATTCTAGACATCTTCCAGTGGTCATCAAGAAGCTTTTTCCTCAGATTCTTTTCAAAGTCATTCAATGGAACATGGAGGGCAAAGGCCTTAAGCATGTTTGAACACATCATGCTTAGGTGTTGTTTCATGTTGGTGTAATCCAGCATTAAGGTAGTTTCTAGAGGTTGGCCGATCCCAATTGTAGCTTCAGGAGGGGGGGTTCCAACTAAACAGATAAATATTATCAGTAATGGTTCTCTGTTAAAGAAATTGGATTTATTAATTTGGTACTTACAGATTGGTAGCTCACCAAATTTGTAAGCGGCCGGGATTTGAGCTGTTGAAGAAAGTTGAATGGATGTTGAAGGAGGATAAACCAGTTAGAGGTATGGATTCTCATGATCACTCTCTAAATGGTATTGAGAATATGAAGGAGAAGAAGGGAGTTCCTGTGGCCTGATTGGAGCTGCAGGCCCATTGTTGTTGTTGTGGATAGTATTATTGCTTGGCCCAGTTGGGTTGAACACTGGTGGTGGAGAACCAGGATTGTTGAAGGAAGGATCAGGAGAAGGTGACCTAAAAGCTGAGTGTGATTTTCTGGATGAAGATCTAGAAGATAGGGAACCATCAGAGAAATAATTGGCGGCCAGAGGAGAGGTGTAGTTAGTTCTTCTTAAAGTAACCAGAGATTTTTTTTTGGTAGAAGCGTTGTGTGCTCTGGTGTTTTCAGAAGGTCCGCTGGCAGGTTTTCTAGAGTTGTTGAAATTTTTGGGGATTTCTGGGGAAGAAATTTGGTGTGTACACATTGCTCTGGGAGCACTAGGAGGTGGTTGCATAGAGTTTTTGGTGTTTAATGGAATATTCTGGCTGTTTTCTGGCTGAATTTGGGAGTTTTGAGCCTGATTTTCACTTTCTGGAAAGACGGGCAAGCCGCCTGGACCTGGTCTAGCAGCCAGGGAGCTGATTTTGAAGCTGATTTGGCCAAATTTGCGGAAATAAAAGCAGATTCTTGAGAAGATAAAGCAGGTATTTTAGGGAGTGATTTGGGAATAGAACGGTGTGATCTTCTGGAAAGAGAAGAAGATAAAGAAGAAGAAGAAGGTCCAAGTTCTGTTGACCTGGTAGGAGATCTGGAAATATATTTGTGTGAAGGTGAAGGTGGAGGTACTGGATAGTTGGGGTCTCTGTCACATCTTTTCTTTTTAGAGTTGCAAGAATCACAGGCTCTGTTGTAGAATTTGGCTTGAGGAGTAGGAAGAGTGAAGGTACAAGGTCTGAACATGTGAATTTACTGTTTACAAGCAAAGACCTTTGGAGCAGTGAAACAGGGAAGGTCCGATGGGTAAAATTCTGGGTATTCAGCATGATCTGTGAAGGAAAGAATAATGAAGAGAAAAGAGATGAATGAAAAATTTGTCAGTGATGTGTAGATAATGAAGAAAGAGTGGAAATTCAGCAGGTTGACTGTGGAGCGCTGTGCATGGAGGAGGCTCTGCCCTAATATGAAAAATGTCTGTAGTCCATCAAGACTTTAAACTGAACACTGGAAGTCCTCCAAGACTTAAAACTGGCTGGTTATTTAAAGATTGCTTCAAGATTTTAATTTTTAATTACTAATGTGGATCTGCAGTCTATCAAGACTTTAAACTGAGAAATGGTACAGTCCCCCAAGACTATAAACTGAGGGTGGCTGTTGGTTGAGTCCTTCAGGACGATAAACTGATAATGTGGAGTTGGTGTGATTCTGGCAGAGGGCATCCAAGGGGGAGTCTCTAAATTTTGTTAAGGCAACTGTGGGGGTAACTGATGGGCTGTCTGCTCTGTAGAACAGTTACCCCAGAATGTTAGTTTGTTCTTTGGTCTTTGATGTTTTGATCTCTGTTTCTGTCTATTTGATTCAGGTTTGTAGTCCCCCAATACTATAAACTGAGTGTTTTTGAGTTCCCCAAGAATATAAAATGAGGGCTGTTAGTCCCCCAAGACTTAAAACTGAGGATTAGTCCCCCAAGATTTTAAAATGAGGGTTTTTTTTATTTTTTATTTCTAAATTAAGATTTTCAGGCAAGAAGCAATTACAGAAAAGAAACAAGATATGTAACAAAATGTTCAGCATTGGCTTTGAACTGGTGGATGAGGTTCATCCTTTTCTCAAGGTCCTGTGGGTTCCTAGCAAGAGTAGATTGGAAGTAATCTAGGATGAGATGCTTCTGTTGAGAAGAATGTTGTTGGAAGTTGTCTTTGATGATTGGCAATGGATTAGGTGGGGGTTCTTCAATGGTTTCCACATTGTCATCATTGCTTTCTGGATTTGAAGTTAGTACTTTAAATGAAGCTGCTGAATTTTCACGTTGTAGACAATCCTATAGTACTAGCTATAGGCCTTGACCAAGGGAGTCAGAGAAAAACCAGAGAGAAAATCCCCTGTCCCTTTAGAAAAATAGAGTGAGATTTACTTGCTAAAGTAAGTTGGTTCCTGTTTTGCTGAAGCTTCTGTTTAACACACTTGACTGCTTGATGAGCCAAGAAAGTAGTCCCCAGATAGACTACCAGACCAAAGAACTGAAATGTAGAACAAAGTCCACACCAGAGACAGCAAAGATACTTGATGTAGGCTGCAAATCCACACCAGACACAGCAATAATACTTGCTATAGCTTGCAAGACTGTAACAGAGAAAACCGTTGCCAAAGTTAAGTTAAATGAAGAACTCACTTGCAACAAACACAGCCAATTGTGGCCAGAAAACAGTGAAAACTAAGTGAGGAACAATGATATCACCTCCGGATGGTTGTATGATAATTAAGGTTGCCCCAAACTGTCTTATTCACTATGTACACACAGATCACTATCTAAGAGCCCATGCGCACCCACCAATCTGGTGCCTGTACCTGCCAAATTGCATAAAAAACCCTCCTGGAGTGCTCCCCAACCTCCTAAAACAGAGGGGGGCGGGCCGCCCGACGTCGGAGATGCCGCCTGAAGCGGCCGGGCCTCCCTGAAGCCAGAAAACCAATAAAAACCACTAATCTACTTAGAAAAATTAGCTACAACTACTAAAACCCTTAAAACACGGAATTTCACTATAACAACATTGTGACATGAAATATAGAGCTAAAATAGCCCTATCCAATGGTACTAAGTACTTAATCCTAAGACTTAAGGTTAGCCTGTAAAACACGAAAAAAAAAATTAAACAGCTATCTTTTGTAACTGAAGAATGAGGAATTGACCTCTTAAAACTTAGAATATGAAAAATATTATCAAGACATGAAATAAATAAAAAACCAGGGCTATCCAAAGATAGTCCCCACATACCTGCAGTCCCAATATCCACAGAATAAAACCAGAAAAATACCCGATTCTTCAACAGATGTCAATTAAGACATGCACAAACGGCGCCAAACCACACAACAAAGGCCCCTTCCAATGTTGGAAGACCACATCCTCCCCCCAATTCAGAATGTCCACATTCTTTCTTCATCAAACCACCATGATCATCCTTCTTCCCAAATCTACCTCTGAAATGGGTCCTTGCCAATACTGCATTGACAATAATCTAATCTGCACCATCACACCTCCTGTCCATCCATACAGAACGTCATGCAATGTCTGCCAATCCTGAAAGAAGACCTGCTACAGACCTGGTCCATTATCTTCTTCAACAGCTTCACCTCCACCTCAACCTGGTCCATCTTCTACCAGCACCAAAAGATCTGGGCCATCTATCTTAATTCCCATATTAATCAAAAAACTACACCCTTCGGAGAAGAGTGCCAAAACCACTAAAACAACAAGCTCCACCATCCTTGGTCCATCTGATGGTAAAATCTTCCATTTCTTCTTTCCACTTTATAAAACTGATGACTTCTCAGTTCCTTCATCCTCTGAAAGTGATGATAACAATGTAGGATCCATTGAACCAACAACACCAAACCACTTGCCCACAATTAAGGCCAAGTTCCAACAACACACATCTCAACAGAAACATCTTCTGCTAAACTACTTCCAATCCACTCTTACTAGACATCCACAGGACATTGAGAACAGAAGACACCTCATTCACCAGTTAAAGGCTAATTCTGAACACTTAATTTCATCTCTTGATTCCCTCTGTAATTCCACTAGTACTTGAGTTTAATTCAGAAAAGAAAAATTGACCACACCCTCTATAGGACGTAGGCACAAACAACCCTCACTTTTAAGTCTTGGGGGACCATCCTCATTTTATAGTCTTGGGGGACTCAAAAACCCTCAGTTTAAAGTCTTGGGGGACTCAAAAACCTAAATCATAAACCCAGAACCAGAGATCAACCACATTAAGACACAGAGAAAAAACTAACATTCTGGGGTAATTGTGAATAGAGCTGCCAGCCCATCAATTACCCCCAAACTTGCCTTTGCTAAATTCAGAGGCTCCCCCTGTGGATACCCTCCGCCAATCTTTCAAATCCATTCCTCAGTTTATAGTCTTGAGGGACTGCACCATCAAGCAATCCTCAGTTTAAAGTCTTGTGGGACTATTCTTGAAACCATAGATTTTTCAGTTTAGAGTCTTGATGGACTACTCTTGAAACCAGCCAGTTTAAAGTCCTGGAGGACTACCAGAAACCAGATTTCAGTCTAAAGTCTTTATGTACTGACAGAATTTTGCATAAAACAGACGCAGCCAATTTTATACAGAATAAACCTACAGCCAACCTGCTTAACTTCAACCTTCACTTCATCATCTACCCATCACTGACAAAAATCTCCTTCTTATCTCTTTCCATCATCTTTTCTCACCACAGATCATGGCTGGATCCCCTGATGTTGACCCCTCCAATCTTCATTGCTTCACTGCTCCCAAGGACTATGCCTGAAAGCAGTGCATCCACATGTGCAGACCTTGCACATTCACTCTTCCAACTCTTGAAGCCAAATTCTACAACAGGGCCTGTGATTCTTGCTATTCCAAAAAGAAGAAATGTGACAGAGATTCCAACTACCCTATTCCTCCTCCTTCACCTTCTCATAAATACATCTCCAGATCCCCTACCAGATCCCCAGAGCTTAGTCCAGCCTCTTCATCTTTATCTTCAGCACCATCCAGAAGATCACAGAACTCAGTTGCCAGAACTCTCCCAAAAAGGTCTGCTTTAACTTCCCAAGAAACAGCTTTTATCTCTGCCAAATTAGCTCCAAAAGCTTCAAAATCAGCTCTCAGGCTTCTCGACCGCGTCCAGGCAGCCTGCCCGCCTCACTAGACAGTGATAATCAGGCTCAAAACCTCCAAAAACAACCAGAAAACAGCCAAATTTCCCCAATAAACAAAAACAACTCCACGCAACCACCTCCCACTGCTCCCAGAGCAATGCAGCCAACCTCTCCAAGGTCCAAAAACTCCCAAATTTCCCAAAATTCTAGGAGACCTGCCAGAAGACCCCAGGAAAAAACCAGAACACCCAACACTGCACCAAAGCAAAAACTTTTCCCCCAGTTAAGGCAACAAAACTACACCTCTCCTCTGTCAGCCAACTATTCTTCTGACAGTTCCATTCCTTTAAAGGTATCATCCAGAAGAGATTAATCCGCTTCCAGATCACCCTCTCCCGCACCATCTTATAACAACCCTGGTACCCCATCACCAGCACCCCATCCAACTGAATCAAGCAGAAATATTAACAACAGCAACAACAGGCCTGAAATTCCAACTAAGCCCCAGGAACGTCAGCCTCCTAGTTCACCTTCTCAAAAGCTTTCAGAGGAAGACCAAGAGAATCCATATCTCTCCCTGATTGATCCACCTACTATCACCATTCAAAAATCTTCAGAAGTCCTAATTCCGGCTGCTTACAAATTTGATGAGCTTCCAATCTGTAAGTACCAGATTAATTCATCTAATTTCTTAAACAAAAATAATTACTGATCCAATTCTTCTTGTCTAGTTGGCACCCCCCCTCCTGAATCTACTATTGGAGTTGGCCAACCTCTAGAAACATCTTTGACCCTGGATTATGGAGACATGAAACAACACCTCAGCATCATGTATTCAAACATGCTGAAAGCCTTTGCCCTCCATGGATCATCAAATGACTTTGAGAAAACCTTGAGGAAACAAATATTGGACAACCACTGGAAGATGTCTAGGATCACTAAGCACACCTTACAAAAATCCATTCCTGCCTCTTCTTCTTCATCTTCTGAACTTCCATCCAAACCCATTCCTACCCATTATAATCCATATAATCTCTCCAGTAGGATGCACTTCAAAGAACACAGTGCTTCCCACAACCCCAACAAAAAAACAAAAACGAAATCAAAATCCAGACCAGCCTCCAGAAACTTCATCATCCAGACAATGAGCTCCTGCAAAAAGATTAAAAACATAATAATAAATAAATAATAAAAACAATTTATAACTATAAATTCTAATTTTTTTTTACAGCCTACTAACATACTAAAATTAAAAATTGATAAGTAAAATAAAAATAAATGAAATAAAATAAAAGTTAAAAAATAATACAAATGATATCCCCCAGCCAATTGATGAGCTGATCCCCTGATACCTTGCCCACATCCAAGTGCACCTTGATGTGGATACACCTTAAATAATTAAAATAATTTGAAATAAGAAACATAAATTAAGAGTTATAATGAGAATAAGAAAATAAAAAAAATGACATTAATGAAAAATAAAAATAAAATTATATAAAATGATAAAATAGCATTGCCTGGCCAATTGATGAGCCTTTCCCCACCAATGCTTGCCCACATCCAGGTGACCCTGATGTGGTAACACCCTATATTTTTGATTTTATAATTTTAACAACCCCCTTAAAAAATTAAAAGAAAAAAAGAAAAAAGAAAATAATCTGAAACTACTATCTAGCAAAATCATAACTAAAAAATCAAAGAAAGTCCAGCTCCATGGATGGTCCAGATTAAGAGAAGGCCCAGTAAGAGAAAGTCCAGTACATATAAATGATCACTGGGTGAGCTCCATCCAATATGTAAAAATGATGGGAAACCACCAGTGATCCACCACCAACCCAAAAAAAAAACAAAGATAAAGAAGCCAGTCCCAAACCAGATTAAAGTCATAGTGGACTTGAAACCTGAATAATAAACAACAGAACTAGAATTAAACTAGGAAAAACAAAAGACTTGAGACAGACATTCAGGGGTAACTGTTCTACAGAGCAGCCAGCACATAAGTTACCCCCACACTTGCCAAAATAAAATCTAGAAGCCCCCCCGGGGTACCTTCTAACAAAAACACAAAATCCAACACAATAAACTGAAAACAATAAGAGTGAAGAGTCTGGCACTTGAAAACCAAAGCAATTTCCAGTTTGAAGTCATAGAGGACTAAAACCTGTAAAAACAAACCAATGCTTGGGTTCAACCAAATTAAGAGAAAGGGTTGGAAACAGACAATCTGGGGTAACTGTTCTACAGAGCAGCCAGCCCATCAGTTACCCCTACACTTTCCAAGATCAAATCTAAAAGCCCCACCCATGGGTAACTTCTAACAAAAAGTTTCCAACACAAAGGTTGCTCTGCAAAACCAAAAATTCCAAAATTTAAAGAACGTTCCATAGTTTATCCTCATTGCGGAGTCAATCTTCTTCATGTCCAGTGCCTCTATGATAGAACCTCTTCACCTGGTCTGCAGCCACTCTCTTCTTCAAGACTGCACCAGCCAACTCTTCCAAAACATAAGAACCTCCAGAGGCCTTAGATCTGACTCTGTAAGGTCTGTTACATCTGTCTGCAAACATTTTTCCTCACTGACTCTCCAAACTTCCATTATAAACCAAGACCAAACAACCAGGTTTCAAGGGATTCCTGAGTCTATGAGCCAAATTCTTGTCCCAGTATCTGACTGATTGATTCCTAATCTTCATCATTCTAGAGTATGCCTTCTCTTGACATTCCTCTCTACATTCCAACTGTTGAATCCTGGTACAGAACAATTCTTCTGTTGAGTGAACCTCATCCCAATCAATTCCAAGATAAGAGACAGCTTCCAAGTCCACTGGTAGAACAGCTTTCTGACCAAACATTAACTCATAAGGAGAATAGACAGTTGTCCTTAAAAAATCTGGAGGATTCTTCACCAAAGGAGTACAGTACGGATCTCTTGAAAAAGGAGGTCTCTTCAAGGGCGGATTCAAACCCATGGCATAGGCTCATTGACAGGCCTTATCTTCTGCGCTACCTTCTTATACTTCTCCACTCCACCTTCTACTTGAGGGATCTTCAGGAAATCTTCACCACCAGACCTGGAACAAAAACCAAGGGTTTCCCCATTGCTCACATGTGTGGCCAAGGTAATGTTTTTGAAAGGTGTAGAAGAAACCCTAGTAGTGCACAATTTGGAGGACTTACTTTTAGACTCCAATCTAACCACTCCAAAACTTTTCCGTAATTCCAAATCTTCATCTTCACCTCCATCTTCCAAATCTTCAAATCTTGATTCATCTTCAGAATCAACTCTTTTAAATTGTGAAGTTTATCCTCATGCTGGAGGCCCAAAAATTGATCTTGATGATCTTCTTTCTTCATAATTTTCTGCAGTTTAACCTAATGCTGGAGGCCCGAAAATTGATCTTGAAAATCTTCACAAAAACATTTTGAATCTTCTTTCTTCATTATCTTCAGATTTTTTTCTTGATTTTCTTTATCTTCTTTTCTTGAGTTTTCTTCTGACCTACAAAAAAAACCAGGGGTTTCCCCCTTTCTCACAGGTGTGGCCCAGGTAATGATTTTGAAAGGCGTAGAAGAAACCCTAGCGGTGCACAATTGGGAGGACTTACTTTTAGATCCCAATCTCACCGCCCCAAAACTTTTTCGCATATCTTTCAATAAAGATATATAACCAATCTTCTTCCTTGAGCTTGAATTAAAAATAATTGAGAATCTTGAAAGAGAACAGAGACTTGATAAAAAACTTGATGAATACTTGCAGAGAAGAGAAACATTAAAAAGAGAAAGTTGAAAATCCACTTGGTATATCTCCAAGGGAGCTGACCTACAACAACCTGGGATTTCCTCATCTTGGGGAGAGGTTATAGCACTAGGGTGATCAGCCCTCATTACTCTAAAAAAGACAGACTCTCAATAGAGCCTGAGCCACACTCCAGAAATCCAGAGGCGGCACCAACTTCTTTCCTTCTCCTGCAATAATCCATGCACTGGCACATTGAAGATAAACCAGGCCTTGTCTCCCAACCATCCTCTCCAGGGGATGAATCCTCATGCAAAGCCTCCTTTTGTCTTCACCAGTCAACTCCAAGCTGATTCCCAAATCAAATTGATAACCAATTTTCGCGTGAAAATCCATCAAGAATGGCCCACCCAAAGCAGCTTTAACTGTTCCCTTAGAAATATAAAAATGAACCTTCCCTGAGGCTCCGCCAATATCTAACTTCAAAAACTCAGAAGTTCAAACCAATTCAGTGACATGGCAACCAATCCCTCTCAAATTCTTGCCAATACCAGTTTTAATGGGGAGGCCCAAATGAGTTGCCTCAAACCAAGAAATCAGGTTTATCTGAGAATCTGAATCCACCAATGCCTTTGCCTCCCTGCCATTCAGAGTGACATTGAAATAACCCAGAGGAGCAGAAAAATGAGTTTCCAACCCCTCACCAAACTTTTCAGCAGAATCAAAAATGTATTCCACCACCCAGAAGAAACTCTTCTCCTGGTCAACAACTTTTTCTGTCTATCAGCCAACCCTGGACTGATAGCATAAAATTTCCCATAAGAAAGGGAAACCTGACCCTGATTCATCCTTTCCAGGACAGAGTCCATAACATTAACTTGACCAGAAACTACTGGCCTCTCAAAGTGAGCTCTTTGCTTCACTACCTTGGTCCTAGAAGCTTCTTGTGTACCAGCACCACCAACAGATTTACCATTAACAGGAACCAAACCAGATCCCTCACCAGAACCTCTATCTACAGCAGGCTTTGGAAATGAAGCCAAAGGGACATCCTCCTCAGGGTCAGAATCAACTTCCATTGGCATTGGCTCACCATTCATGTCCAATGCACCACAACTAGGGGGGCCCATGTCAGCCATACCCTTCTGCATCTTGTACAGCTCCTCTTTGCTGTACCTCTTCTTAGCTGCACTCAGCTGAGGATCACCCTTTGAAGCATTTGGCTTTGGTTGGGCCTGAGAACTGTTCTTAGGCCTTCCCACCTTCCCTGCTTTCACATCATAAACACCAGCCAAGCATTCCCCACTTGACTGTCCACCACAGGAATACAACTCCAAACCACCAAAGGAAGTAGAAAAAGAGACCTTATCACTACGCAATATAGGGGGTGGACTTGCTAGCAAGTCCTCAACCTGAACTCAGATGGAACTCAGATGGAACTCAGACTGAACTCATACTGAACCCATACTGAACTCTACTTGAACACCCACCTAAAACTGTTCTGCTGAGTGGTGTTCATCCCTGATTGAATGGTTCCTTTATCAATAGCTCAATGTGTGTTCAATCTATGGTGAGTTTGGGACCAAGGTTGCGGACTTGCTAGCAAGTCCGCCCCCCATATTGTGTGGTGTATTCACCTCCTTTCCTTTTCCCTTGATGTCATCATTCTCCTTACAAGAAGACTTCCCCTAATCAGGAATCTCCTCAAACCTTGGCCTCCTTTGATTGAGACCACCCCTTCTCCTGACCAAATCAACAGGAGCCTTCCCATCACTAGCTTCACAAATGATCCATCAGGGAACTTGTCAGCCTAAATATCCTTAGGAATGAGTATCTATTATGCTTAAAATAAGATAACCTTAAGTAAATTAAGCTTATATCTTAAAAATAAGGTTAAAATAATAATATATATATTATTTTATTATATATATATATAATTATTATTCTATTATATAACTTATAGTAGTTTAAATAGCTTATCCATAGCCTAATAATACTTATTAAGGTGTTAATGGAGTCATAATATACTTATCTTAAGTGATATGAAGTAATTATTGACATACATAAGCTTATATGTATACATAAATCTCATATTCAGTGAAATATGCAGTATATCATGTATATTTAGGTATATAAGTGGGTTTTAGCCCCTTAATAGCCTATAACCTTTGTTTTTCTGCTTATTTTAGGTCATATGGACAAAATCAGTGGACTTACAACGCCTATAGAAGCATAGACACCTATATCAGGCGCATACACCCAGTTTGGACAACTTAATTTACTTCCTTGGATGGTTATTCAAGGATTTATGGGTTGGAAGGACATTTCTGGGTTAATGTGGATGCTTGGGGATGTTATTGGGGGCTTGGAAATTTTATTTGTTTCCTTTATATGCTTTTGGTTTCATTAAATCTCTTTTTGATTGTTTATTTTACCTGTTTCTTTATGGTATCCACTTTTATCTGGATTTTCCATTTATGGTATGGATCTGTGTTATTATTAATAGTGATGGAGGGTCCTTACTGGAGGTCTGGGTGTTGAAACTGCTTGAAGTGGACGCCATGGGGAGGTTATGTGACCTCACAGTTCTGTAATTGCTGGGGATAGCAGTGACATCATCTGGATTGAAGGTCTGTGCACTCCAGTGGATTTGGGTATAAGTAAGAAGGGATTTTGACGGTTATTTATCATCATTAAATTACTACAACTCCAACAAACACTACTATACGATTATTAACATTTAGAAATATATTATAAAGCCATTATAAATTGATATTATATTTATATAAGCTATAACTATATTTTATACATCTATTTTCCACCACTAGCACGCATTTAAATCCAAGTATTGTGAGTTTTATTTGAGTATAACTATTTTATTAGTCTTCCCCTGAGGTTTAATCAGTAAATCATTTATTGATAAGTAGTAGGACCATAAATAAGCACTATTATATCATACTTATATACTAGACTATACTGAAAATTGGGGGTCTTTCCTTATATTTTACTTATTATTTAGTATAAGCCTTGAAACATGATTTTTTCTTTAGTACAGCTCAAAATAACCAAATATTTGGGTCTGCTGAATATTAGTGGGTCATCATAACTCAGTGATTGCGGAAAAGAACCCTTAAAATAATTGTTCTAATTTTTTATCATAAAAATTAGATATTTACAGTAGTAACTGTACCCAATATAAACCCAATTTCACTTGGTATTTGGACACCAATATAAAACCCAATTAAATTGGTATTTGGTTAAAGCTTGGTAAGCTACTTGTTCACCCTTATAAAGGTCTAGTTGAACTTATTATTATATTTTTAACAGATTTTTTCGAATTTTTCTTATAATTTATTTAAATAAATAAATATATAAATTCAGGGTAAGCTCCATTGCTTTTTTATTAGTAATAACATTGCTAATATCTTTTTTCTACTAATTTCATAGAGTTTTTTCCTTTTGTAGACGTAAAATATTGTCATTTTTAACAATATGAGTGCTCCCCAGGACAGTGTAAGTGAAAAGCCTGCTTATAACACCAGGTCTAAAGCTAACAAAAACTTTCCAGGACATCACCATGGAGGGTCAACAATACCCCCAGGCAGAAAGCATGAGTATAGAGGAAAAGACGCCCTCTTAAAAAATATAACTATAAAAAAGATGTCTCCTCCTCTTCAGGATCAACTGTCCCACCTGGCCAAACAGGTTCTGAAGTTGGAGGAATCCAAATCACTCATGTTCAAAGAGGTAGAGCAATTGCAAAACAATTTCAAGGTAGGGTTTCAGCAGATGAATCAGGCATTGGCAGAGTTAAAGGGAGGCCAGCCCAGTCAGTCAAATCAGAAAACCCCTACCCAAGGCGGGTCAACTCACTCCCAGGAGAAAATCCTGGTAGAAAAATGGAAATGGGACTGGTTTCATCAACAGTGGACAAGCCACAGTTGCAACAGGGATCCTCCACCTCATCTGACTTCCTCAGCTCACCCTTACAAAGGAAAAAAGCGCCAAAAATCAGGACTAGAAACCATCCCATGGTAAGTAGATTACCCTCAAAAATTGAACATAATACTGATATAGGTAATTCTATTGATGTTAAATCTGTGCAAAAAATAGAGGAGGATTTAAGAAATTTAGGTTTTAGAGTAGATACATCTGACTTGTCTTTTATCCACAATAACAGTACTATTTATAATGATAATACAGTTAACCCTCAGTTGCAACCACCTACTAGTGAGATGAGAAGTTCACAGGAGAGTGAGAGAATTGAAAAGGAAGACATTGAATATTTTAACAATAATCCAACTGTCCATAGAATTGTTTCAGCATTGTGGAATAGAATGACTGATTGTGAGGAACAGACAGTTAAGCTCACTAGTGATACAATTTATCCTTGAAATTAAACATTTCTCAATTAGCAACACATAACAAAGAATTAGAGAAAGAACATTTGTCTCTAACTCTTAAATATAATTCATTGAGTAATAAATATAATGACCTTTCAAACAAATTCTGTGAGTTAGAAAAATTATATGAAACACATTTATTGAAAACTGAATCAAGAAAAAAGTTATCTTTTGCCCAGACAAATCAAAGTGTCTCTGAGTTGCTACAAAGATTAACTAAAGTTGAGATTGAAACTTCCAATCTACTAATGAACCAGGATAATCATAAGTATAATCATTATAATAATAATCCTTTCATTGGCAAAAGTTAATCTCATTCCTTCCCTATACCACCACAATTAAAACCATCTGGTGGTAGTGTCAAATCTGAAAATGTAAGTCACAAATCCGTGCAGGAGGAAATACAAGACCATTTATCAAAAGTGAATGAGTTGTTGAATTTACCTAAGATTAGTGAGATAAAATCCAATCAGAAAAACTGGCCTAAGATAGATCAGTACCCAACTTATGATGGGGAAGCCAGCTCTGATTGGCAACATTTTATTCAAAGGATTGACAACTTGAAATTCTCATATAAGTTACCAGATGAAGAAATAACATCAAAATTAATTTCTTTATTTAAGGATGTTTCTTTATTATGGTTTGAAGCTGTCTTGAGTGAGGTTAAAGATTACTCTTGGGCTGAATGGAAACAACTTATTGAAAAAAAATTTGGAGGTTCTAAATTCAGGCTTACTCAGCAGAGACTTTATGAGAAGACTAGGTATAATCCGTTGAATGGTGACAAACCTATGGTATTTTTAATGAATTTAAACAAAAGATTAAAAGCCATTGAGCCTCATATGGATTTTAACTTATGGAAAGATAAGATAATATATAAATTACCTATATCTGTCAGAGACATTGTTGTAGCTAGAACATTAAATGTTACTGAATATTCTGACTTTATTAATATTTGCAATGAAATATTATTAAACCATAAGTATGAATCAAGGTATTCCACTTATAAACAAAATGTTGAACCTGTAAAAACTCAGAATTCAAAAACAATTCAGGAGAAGCAGAAAAAACCTACTGCACCTGTAGTACCTAAAAAGTATGAAACAAATACTTGTTATAAGTGTAACAAACCTTGGGTCAAAGGTCACAAATGTGAGAAAAACATAAATATTGTTGAAAATCAACATGAATCTGAAACTGAAACTGAAAAAAGTAAAGAATCAAGTGATTATGACAGCAATATCTCATATAGTGATGAAAATGAAGTCTGTATGTTGGAAGATGATTTGTCCATCTTTGAAAATCCAATATTAAATATGGACTCAAATGAATCTTTAATGAATTTTGAGGATGCTGAAATCATTAAGGATATACAAGCTGATAACTTTATAACGACACCTATCACGGTTCCAGCTATCATTTCTGGTGAAAATTTTAATATAGTACTGGACGCAGGAGCTGCTGGTTCTGTTGTTTCCACTAATACATTACAAAAAATTGATAGTGAATATAAGTCTAAGCTTGAGCCACTTCAAAGTAAAAATTGGAGAGGTTTTGGATCAGTGCTACACCCCATTGGTAAATACAAAACTGCTGTTTTCTTTAAACAACAACATGGTTATGTAAGGGTAACTTGTGACTTTATAGTAATGGATAATACTAACTGTAGTAACTGTTTTATCATTGGAAATTATATTCTGACTAAATTTGGTGTAAAATTAGACCCTGCTAATAACAATTTTACAATTGGCATGAATGGTAAGAGGAAATTTAAAATAAATTATTTTAACACAGTCTTACACATTGAGTCAGTAACAAATTCCCCGTGTAAAGGAAGAGAATCCAATGAGATGGAACTTCTGGAAACAGAAATTTAAAAAGCATGATTTGTCACTCAGATAAGTAAAGCTGAGAAAGATAAGATTTTGGAATTAATTAAAGCTTTTCCAATGGCTTTTGCACATAATACAAATGAACTTGGCCTTGTAAAAGATCATGAAATGAAGATTAGTTTAACCTGTGATATGGATAATATTCCTGCTAGTCTTAAAAAGAAAACATACCCTGCTTCACCAATGAAGAGGAAAGACATAGAGGATAATATTAAGATTTTATTACAAATAAACATTCTTGAGAAGGTTGAAACTACACCAAAATATTGTGTAATATCACCAGTGCTAATTTCTTATGAACAAGATAAAGCAAGACTGTGCGGTGATTATAGAGCATTAAATACATTTACAGAAGATGATATTTATCCCTTGCCAAAGATTGCCTCTATACATGCTACCCTTAAAGGTGCTAAATATATAAGTTGCCTAGATGGAAATAAAGGGTAGCATCGAATTTGTGTTGAAAAGACTTCACAGAACTTTTTGTTGATAACAACACACATGGGAATTTATAAGTATGTCAGAATGCCATTTGGACCAAAAAATGCTCCATCAGTATTTCAGAAGTTAATGGATATAATATTCCATAATGAAATGATTGAGGGATGTTTAATGTTATACATTGATGACATCATAGTGTTCTCAAAAACTTATGATGAACACTTAATCCATTTAAAGAAAGTATTTCAAAAAATGGATGAAATAAAAATGACCCTTGCATTGAAAAAATGTAAATTTGGGTTTGAATCTTTAAAAGTTCTTGGTCATATTGTATCTGGCTAAAAAATATGTGTAGACCAAAATAAAGTGGCTGCAATAAAGAATATTGGCATTCCTCAAAATGTAAAGGATGTACAATCTTTTCTTGGAATGTGTGGTTATTATAGACAATATATAAAAAACTACCAATCAATTGCTGCACCACTGACCACACTGATAAAGAAATCAGAATCTTTCATTTGGAATAATGAAAGAAAACAAGCTTTTAATAAGTTGAAAGAATGTTTAATGACAGCTCCTATCTTGGGATTACCAGATTTCCAATTACCTTTTGTATTATATACAGATGCAAGTTTTATTGGACTGGGTGCTGCTTTGCATCAAAAACAACTTATTGAAGGAAAAATGTCAGAAGTAGTAATCTGCTATATTTCACGTACTCTGAGAAGTAGTGAATTGAAATATGGTGTTACTCAACAAGAATGTTTGGCAGTAGTATGGGCTCTTGAGAAGCTACATTATTACCTTGAAGACCAAAAATTTGAGTTAATAACTGACTGAAGTGCAGTTAAGTCACTCTTAAACATGAAAACTCCTAATAGACACATGTTTAGATGGCAATTAGCTGTACAAGAATACAGAAGACGGATGACTATTACACATAGAGCAGGAACCTTGAACTCTAATGTAGATCTGGTATCTAGAGTACCTCTGCCTAATAATGATGATAATCCTGCTTATGTTCCTGAGTCAGAGATTATTAACATTTATGGCATTTATATTGTAGATCTTGAGGATGAATTTATGCAATCAATTCTTGATAATTATAATTCAGATCCTGACTTGAGTAAACTCACTACAATATCAAATGATCCATCTAATGCTTCAATGAATGTTTTAATAAAAACATTACCAAATAAGTATAAAGAGGCATTAGAAAAAGGAAAATTTTCCATTGAGGATGGTTTTATATATTACAGTAAAAAATTAAGTAATGTAATTGTAATTCCCCCTTCAATGATGGAGTTAATGTTAAGTATATGTCATGATGATATATTAGCAGGTCATTTTGACTACCATAAAACATTAACCAGAGTAAAAAACACAGCTTGGTGGATTAAAATGTCTGAGGATGTTCAGAAATATGTTGAAACATGTGACTCTTGTCAAAAATCTAAAAGATTAACAGGCAAAAAAGCTGGTTTATTACAACAAATTGAGCAGCCAAAAGCTCCATAGGAAATCATTAACATGGACTTTGTAACAGGTTTTCCAATAGCAGGGCATAAGAGTTATAACTCCTGCTGGGTAATTGTAGATAGATTTACAAAGATGTGTAAATTTATTCCTACCCACAAAGAGGTTTCTGCAAAGGACTTAGCTTTTTTATGGTGGACACAAATGTTAAATACAGCAGGTTTCCCCAAAGCAATAGTTTCTGACAGAGATCCTAAATTTACTTCTGAGTTCTGGACATCACTTATGGATTTTTCAGGGTGTCAATTAAAACTTTCTGCAGCACATCATCCACAAACTGATGGGCTAGCAGAAAGAATGATACAAACCTTAGAAGATATGATAAGAATATACTGTGCTTTTGGTCTTAATTTTAAAGAAAATGACAAATTCACGCATGATTGGGTAACCCTTATCCAAGGTTTAGAATTTGCATACAATAGTACAGTGCATTCTGTGACTGGCAAGAAGCCATTTGAGTTATGGTTGGGTTATGTACCTAATACCCCTGCTAAAACTCTTAATAAGTTACCTAGATTGGATATCCATCCAGGTACTAAATCTTTTCTTCAGATGCAGGAATTATGCAGAAAACATGCTCAAGAATTTATAAATAAGGCGTTTGAGTATGAAAAGAAAAGATGAAATAAAGCCCATAAAGAACAAATTTTCGAAGAGGGTGATGAAGTCCTTATTTCAACACTAAATTTCAATTTAAATGGTAATGTTAAATTGAAGGATCCATTCATTGGACCATTTGTAGTTAAAAAGATGGTTGGTAATAATGCTGTTGAGGTTATTCTATATGCACCTTATGATAGAAAACATCCAGTATTTCCTATTTCTCTTATAAAACCATACCATTCTAATGATACTGCTCTATTTCCAAGAAGATCAGGAAGGCATAAGCAGCAACCTGAAGAAATAGTTGAAAAGGCAGAAATTGAAAAGATACTTAAAAAGAGACACCTTTATAAAGAAAAGGGAGTTGAGTATCTATTAAGATTTAAAAATAAATCAAGTGAATATGACCAGTGGATTCCAGAAAATGAAATATCTGATCTTAAAAATCTCTTGAAAAAATTTAAATCTAAATAATACTGTTCATTCAGTATATGTATTATAAAAATTATTTTTTATTTTTTTTATTATTTCACTCCTTAGTTTTAATTAAAATGTCTTAACATTTTTTTTAATGATTTTTTTGGGGTGAGGGAGTGTCAGCCTAAATATCCTTAGGACTGAGTATCTCTTATGCTTAAAATAAGATAACCTTAAGTAAATTAAGCTTATATCTTAAAAATAAGGTTAAAATAATAATATATATATTATTTTATTATATATATATATAATTATTATTCTATTATATAACTTATAGTAGTATAACTAGATTATCCATAGCCTAATAACACTTATTAAGGTGTTAATGGAGTCATAATATACTTATCTTAAGTGATATGAAGTAATTATTGACATACATAAGCTTATATGTATACATAAATCTCATATTCAGTGAAATATGCAGTATATCATGTATATTTAGGTATATAAGTGGGTTTTAGCCCCTTAATAGCCTATAAACTTTGTTTTTCTGCTTATTTTAGGTCATATGGACAAAATCAGTGGACTTACAATGCCTATAGAAGCATAGACACCTATATCAGGCGCATACACCCAGTTTGGACAACTTAATTTACTTCCTTGGATGGTTATTCAAGGATTTATGGGTTTGAAGGACATTTCTGGGTTAATGTGGATGCTTGGGGATGTTATTGGGGGCTTGGAAATTTTATTTGTTTCCTTTATATGCTTTTGGTTTCATTAAATCTCTTTTTGATTGTTTATTTTACCTGTTTCTTTATGGTATCCACTTTTATCTGGATTTTCCATTTATGGTATGGATCTGTGTTATTATTAATAGTGATGGAGGGTCCTTACTGGAGGTCTGGGTGTTGAATCTGCTTGAAGTGGACGCGATGGGTAGGTGATGGGCCCTCACAGTGCTGTAATTGCTGGGGATAGCAGCAACATCATCTGGATTGAAGGTCTGTGCACTCCAGTGGATTTAAGTATAAGTAAGAAGGGATTTTGACGGTTATTTATTATCATTAAATTACTATAACTCCAAAAAACACTACTATACAATTATTAATATTTAGAAATATAATATAAAGCCATTATAAATTGATATTATCTTTATATAAGCTATAACTATATTTTATACATCTATTTTCCACCAGTAGCACGCATTTAAATCCAAGTATTGTGAGTTTTATTTGAGTATAAATATTTTATTAGTCTTCCCCTGAGGTTTAATCACTAAATCATTTATTGATAAGTAGTAGGACCATAAATAAACACTATTATATTATAATTATATACTAGACTATACTGACAGAACTTGAAAACCCTGGCATCAAATTGCACCTTTCCTTCAGACACCTCCCCGTTCAATGCCCAACAATCATTGGACCTGTTACCCCTTCTGCTGCAATACAAGCAGACCCAAGTATCACTCCTACCAGCCCTCCTATCAAAATCTCTAGGCTGAGAAGGTGCGTTATTGACCTTCATAGCCTCCTGAACAAAAATATGCAGCTGCTTTGTGAGATCAGCCAGCATCTCCACCACTGGGTCCCTCTCCTGTTTGGGAACCTGCACCAAATTCTTCTCCTCCTTCTTCACCCTAACTTCCTCTTCAGTCAAAGCCTCACCGACTTGGCTGACATATTTGGCACAACCCTCCTGATAGGTGTCCACAGCCAATAACTTCAAATGGGCCTCAACAGCCTCCTTCACCTTATCCAAGGCAGGCAACTTCTGGTCCCCATAAGAAAGAGTCTTCATCAAGTCCTTCCTTGATAGCTCCTTCAACACATCCACCCTGACATCTCTAGCCAGGGAAACCAAAAAACATACTTGGCAAATTTTCATGTGCCAGCCCCTCAACTTCCACCAAGTATTCCACCACAGGATTAAACTGTAAAAGAAACTTTCTGTAACTATGCAAGTTACCAACACCACCATAAGATTTCCCTTCCCTGAAAACATTGTTCAGATCCACCATAGTGAACCTGAAACCCCATCAATCTACCATCTCCCTACACAATTACTTCCAATCCCTCTTCTTGTAGCCAGACATGGCCACAATCTCCTTCTCCACAGCCCTATCACCATTGAAGATGATAATCTGCTTTACCATGTCCAGGTAAGAAGCACCATCCACTCCAGCAGCAGCTTCATACTTATCCAGAAACCACTTGATATCCTACCCATTAAACTTGGTACCATCCCAAGATTTAATCCTCTCACACTCTTTGACCATCACAGCAGGAGGACCTTCCCCCCCACTGACAGTCACCACAGGATTAGAGGAACCAGAAGCCATTCCTTGAGACCAAAACACCAAAAAGAGCTAACCAAATAGAACAGAGATTCCAAAGAACTAGCGATTTCTCCCCCATGTTGGGCGTCAGAAATGTATACAATCCTATAGTACTAGCTATAGGCCTTGACCAAGGGAGTTGGAGAAAAACCAGACAGAAAATCCCCTGTTCCTTTAGAAAAATAGAGTGAGATTTACTTGCTAAAGTAAGTTGATTCCTGTTTGCTAAACACCTTTTTTAACACACTTGACTGCTTGATGAGCCAAGGAAGTAGTCCCCAGACAGACTACTAAACCAAAGAACTGAAATGTAGACCAATGTCCACACCAGAGAAAGAAAAGATACTTGATGTAGGTTGCAAATCCACACCAGAGACAGCAATAATACTTGATATAGCTTGCAAGACTACACCAGAGAAAACAGTTTCCAAAGTTAAGTTAAATGAAGAACTAACCTTGAAACAAACACAGCCAATTGTGGCCAAAAACAGTGAAAACTGAGTGAGGAACAAGGATATCACCTCTGGATGGTTGTATGATAAATAAAGTTGCCCCAAACTGTCTTTTCACTATGTACACACAGACAACTATCTAAGAGCCCATGCACACCAACAAATTTGGTGCCTGTACCAGCCAAATTGAATAAAAACCCTCCAGAAGCGCTCCCAAACCTTCTAAAACAGGGGCGGGCGGGCCGCCTGAAGCGGCCTGGCCTCCCTGAAGCCAGAAAACCAATAAAAACACCTAATCTACTTAGAAAAATTAGCTACAACTACTAAAACCCTTAAAACACGGAATTTCACTATAACAACATTGTGACATGAAATATAGAGCTAAAATAGCCCTATCCAATGGTACTAAGTACTTAACCCTAAGACCTAAGGTTAGCCCGTAAAACACAAAAAACAAAATTAAAAAGCTATCTTTTGTAACTGAAGAATGAGGAATTGACCCCTTAAAACTTAGGATATAAAAATTTTATCAAGACATGAAATATATAGAGAAAAAAGGGGCTATCCAATGATAGTACCCACATACCCGCAGTCCCAATATCCACAGTATAAAACTAGAAAAATACCCAATTCTTCGACAGATGTCAATTAAGACATGCACAAACAGTGCCAAACCACACAACAAAGGCCCCTGCCAATTTTGGAAGACCACACTGCCTCAGGCAGGTCTCAAGACATTGGGGGGACTGCCCACCTCAGTGCTAGAAAGCTGGGAATCGTTTCTAGAGGGGTTTTATGCAATTTGGCGCTCAGAAATGCCAAATTTGTTGGTGTGCATGGGCTCATAGATAGTGGTCTGGTGTATATAGTGAATAAGACAGTTTGGGGCAACCTTAATCATCATACAACCATCTGGAGGTTATATCCTTGTTCCTCACTCAGTTTTCAATGTTTTTTGGCCACAATTGGCTGTGTTTTTTGCAAGTTTAGTTCTTCATTTAACTCAACTTTGGCAACTGTTTTCTCTGGTGTAGTCTTGCAAGCTATATCAAGTATCATTGCTTTCTCTGGTGTGGACATTGGTCTAAATTTCAGTTCTTTGGTTTGCTAGTCTGTCTGGAGACTACTTTCTTGGGTGATCAGGCAGTCAAGTTTATTGGAAAAGGGGCTTTTAAAAAATAGGAACCAATTTACTGTAGCAGGTAAATCTCACTTATATTTTTCTAAAGGGACAGGGGATTTTCTCTCTGGATTTTCTCCAACTCCCTTAGTCAAGGTTTATAGCTAGTACTATAGGATTGTCTACAACAAGAAAGATGATTCAGAAGAAATTGATGGTAATGAAGATGAGCAAGTTAAATTTTCCATAGTAACTTCCTGGTAAAAAAAATTATAAAACCAAAAAGTTAACAAGAAAAAAATAAATATATTATAAAAACCCCCAACAAAAAAAAATTATCAATAAAATAATTGAAAAGAAAAAAAAATTTGGTAAAAAAAAAATTAAATTAGTTGAAAAAAATCAGTAATTAATTTTGAAAAAAATAAAATTTTAAAATTAAAACCTGAATTATAATTAAAATACAAGGTAAAACAAAATTACCCCAAAAAAAAAGAGTTAATAAATAAAATATAAGATAAATTCAGTAAATTTAAAATAAAAATAAATAAATAAATAAAAATTACTTCCCTGCTATTGGAAATACTTGTTGATATCATTCGATCCAATTTATTAAAAGATAAATAAAAAATTGATTTCAGTAAATATCAAAATAATTAATTATTTGAAAAAACAAACACAAATATAAAAAATTAAATTACTTGATTTATTTTGGAAACAGGGGGAAATGTCCAGAAACTAAAGGAAAGAAAATAAATTCTTTAAAAAAAATTAAGAAGCAGAGATTAGTCTTTTTTTTCTTCAAAATGCCCTCCTTGCCCACCACAACCCCTCCCTTTAGTGGCCCTTTACCCTCCCTTTATCCCTTCTTTCTCCCTGCTTTACCCCCCTTTACCTGCCTCAAACCCCCCCCCTTTAGTTCCTCTTTACCCTCCCTTTACCCCCTTTATCCCTTCTTTACACCTTCTTTACCCCCCCTTACCCCCCTTTACCCCTTCTTTACCCTCCCTTTACCCCCCTTTACCCCTTCTTTACCCACCTTTACCCCCCTTTACCCCCCTTTACCCCCCTTTACCCCCCTTTACCCCCCTTTACCCCCCCTTGGCCCCCTCAAGCCCCCCTCTTTACCCCCTCCTTGGCTCCCTCAAGCCCCCCTTTTACCTTCCCTTTACCCCTGTCATGCGCCACATGACACTCGAGGCAAAAGCAGCTCATTAAATCAATAATACAGAGGTCTAAATCCATACTCAAAGCGCAGAAAGAAATTCTACATAGAAACTGCAACTTTCTTTTGTGTACTCACTATTCAACCGCGCTAGTCTAAACTCTAAATCTAAATTAGTCAATCTCTCAATAGTGTGTCTTAGTCTTTTCCTCAATAAGTGACACAAAGCACAATAGTCAATGAAATAGTCTACTAAAAGGTTTATTAAATATCTGTGGGTTATTAAAAAGGGGTAGTGAGCATGGACAGTGTAGAGTAGACTCCTACAGTCACCTTGCTGCAGGCAGAATCCAAGGGAGTTGGAAAAACAAAAAGAAATCCCTGTCCCTCTAAGTAAACCTAATATTAAATTAACTAAGCTTGAAGATCTTCTTGAAGAGTTGGATTAGTTGAAAATCTGAGAGAAAGATTTTGAAAGTGTTGGAAACCTATAATTTAGAAAAAAAATAAGTGCAATAAATGATTACACCCCCAAAACAAATACCTTATACCAGATTACACTGATACAAGTCACAGCAAATACTTAGAGCAAGCTTCAACACTTGCCCCAGAGACTGAAAAGTACAGTAAAGTACCCCAGAAACTACCCTTGGGATGATCTGTTCAAAGGTGCCTTATTAAAGGTCTGCCCCAGATTTACCCAGTTTCCCACCAAAATTAAAGAGTGTTCTTTATTATATTTTTATTTTATAAATTTTATAAGAAAAGAAATAAATTTGAGTCACCAAGGATGAGAGCTATCCAATGGTACCCTATATGTTGATATTTTTTATTATAATTGTTGTTATATGTTAAATATTTTTAATTATCAAAAAAAGACCCTTATTATTGAAACCAAAAGACAAAAAAAATATAGAAGACTAAGATTCTCCCTCCCCCATATGATTCTCCTGCTCCAGACCTTTCCAACAATACCCTACATGCATATGGTCTACAATAAACTATTGATCTAGTAAGCATAATAACTTTCTAACTGAATTTTGCCACAATAGCCAAACTTTTGGCACAGTGACCAAACTTTGCACAGTGACCAAACTTTGCAATGGTGATCAGACTTTTCTACAGTGACCAAACTTTGCCACAGTGCCCAGACTTTTCTGCAGTGACCAAACTTTGCACTGGTGATCAGACTTTTCTACAGTGACCAAACTTTGCCATAGTGCCCAGACTTTTCTGCAGTGACCAAACTTTGCCACAGTGACTTCGCTTTTGCACCGGAAAATCACCGGAGAAAACCGGAGCAAACCGGAGCGCACCAGAAAAAAAATGGCTACTCCATGAGCACACAGCATCCACCAAAAATACCAAGAGAGCCCTAGAAAATCCAGTAAAACCAATACACAATCCATGAAACCATCAAATAACAATAGGAATACCAACATATATGCAATCCAAAACACCATAAATCCTCCAAAAAATCACCATAAATCCTCCAAAAATCACCATAAATCCACCCAAAAAAAACTCCAGTTAACTCCCTTCAACCAAATTAACACCTGCTAACACCATGATTTTCTTCCAACCAAGGTCCAATCAAATTTTCACCTAAGTAGCCTACCCAGATTTGGAATTCCACAACAGGATGGTTAGTGGAGGATTAAAGGGTTAACAGATGTTAGTGAGGAGGGTCCAGGTGTAACGGGTGTAATTCTTGTGGTCTGTGGTGTGCAGAATGATGGATGGGTATGAGGTCAATGCGAGGAGAAGTAAAGGATATAAAAGGGGTTGGATATTGGTTTGACATTCCTTAGAATTAAATTATAAAACGTATATATAGTTAATAGTGGTAAAGCTTCAGGTTAAACCATTATTATTGTATCTTTCCTCATTTTCTCAGTAATCATTTCTAAATCCTAAATCTTTGATTATTGAGTTTCCAAACCTTTGTAAGATCTTAAGAATATTAATATTACCTTTAAATTATATTAGAATTCTTATCAAACATATCTCGAAGCACTAGCTCTTCCTTCAAGTCATCTTTGAATCACTTCCTCAAAAATTTCCTCTGTGCTTTGAAGAAGTTTCTAAACTACTCTCCTCATCTCACTTCTAGGAACACCCTCGACCTTGTGCATAGGTCTTCCAGTGACAGTATAATTTAATTCTCCGTAGTTCTCATTCTTTGGTACTACTACGTCCTTTTTTCAGGTGTTTTAAATTCTTTAAATGGCACCTGTTCAACGCACTCCTCCTACGGGCACTACTACAAGGGCTCACGCCAGAGGCAGGCCAACAGCCACACAGCCTGTTTCCCGCACTCACTCCTTGAAACCTCTTGACCTTAGGGAAAATGGACATTCAGTCCAATCTGTATAAGACATCCCCCAGGATTTTGATGATTCTAGCAAGGAAGAAGAAGGAGAGGATACAATGCATGAGGCACCATCGGCCCCTGCTACTCACCCTTCTGGTCAACCTTCGGAAGCTGGACCATCTGATTTGCTGGAAGACTTCATGAGACTTTTCATGAAACCCCTTTCCAATCCAACGTCTTCGGAGGGATCTAAATTTAAAACTCCTTCCATTAAATCTCCTGATAAATTTGATGGAGAAAATTCATACAGAATGCGGCCCTTCTTGCAAACATGCAAGCTCCTGTTCCATAACGACCAATCGAAGGATGTTTATGCTTCTTTATTCCTAGCCGGAAAAGCAGCAAGATGGTTCGAACCTTATCTTCTCATGCTCTCTTTGACAGAAACCCACTTACTTATTAATAACTGGGAAAAGTTTGAAGACCAACTCTTTACGTTGTTCGGTGACCCTAATGAAACTGAAAACACAGAAATTGAATTGGATTTCCTCCGCATGAGTGATAATGGTAAAGCCTCTGAATATATCTCAAACTTCAGAGCACTTCAAACTTGAGTAGGTTGGAATGATGCTGCCCTCAAGTATCATTTCAAAAAGGGACTTCCTTCGAGGATTGTGGATCAATTAAATCTTCAAGGTCAGAAGATAACTACTTTAATGGATTTAATGGATCAAAACCTCAAACTCGACGGCGTTTACCAAGGACAACTACAACATCATTGATACACCAACAAATCTCAAGGCCTAAATTTTAAATCGGGACCTTCTTCACACCCACAGACAACTCACTAAGGGAAAGGACAAACCTAGACAAAAAGGCTCAACCCCAGGCAACATCAGTAAAGTACTGGATCTAAAAGGGGAACTTAAAGAAGCTGAGAGGAAGAGGCGAGCAGATAATGGGTTATGTATGTATTGTGGGGGTAAGAAAAAGCTAGAAGATTGTGTGAAAATGAAGGAAAGAGAAGGTACTAGTTCAAGGTCAAAAAACTAGTAGATAATTTACTTGTGTGCAAAGCAAACTATCTTATCTTTCACAGTGCACAGAACCTCCATGTCTTAAGGACTGGAGTTGCCTTAAACCACTTGAGATTCATTCTTTTCAAGGAGGATACCCCCTTTAGTTGTCTTATAGACTCTGGAGCTTCAATTTCTTTTGTCATTTTATCTTTTTCCGAGAAGTTAAAGCTTAAATTCACAGATATCGATTGAACTCCAATTTATTTGGTCGAATCAGAGGAACCCAAATATTGGGTAAGTAAGAAAGTTTTATGGGTTTTCAACTTTCCGAACTTTCCCCCCTTTGAGTGGGAATTACCAGTCTTGGACACCCCAAGAATGGACAATCCCATCCTTGGCCATGACTTTTTAATGCATTTGAATCCTGAAGTTGATTGGTCACGGGGATTGATCACCCCATGTACTAAGTATATTTCTGATTCTTCCATGAAGGTCAATAGGGAGTTAAACAAACCACCTGACAATGTCCTGCTAGAGGACAAATCTCTTCCAGATGACTTTCAAGCATCTGATCTTTCTCTAAATGAGCAATTGGCTAACCCTTCTAGCTCAATCACTTCACTCGAAGAGGATTTAAATTGCCTCAAAGTAGTCAAATTATGCTCTCTCAATTCTGGTCTTCCCTTGACAGACTCTCTTGAAGATGATGAGGAAAACCAAATCAACTCTACAAGAAATCTATAATGATTTCCTCAATGTTTTTTCAATCCGGAAGGCTGATAAGTTACCACCTCATCGACCCTACGACCATGAAATAGAGTTAATAGGTCTAGTACCTCCGGAAGGTCCTGTCTATTCATTATTGAAGGACAAATCGTAATTTATTAAAGACTACATTGCAGAGAATGTAGCCAAAGGTTACATCAGAGCCAGTAAATCTCCAACCGGCTCCCCTGTTCTTTTTGTAAAGAAAAAAGAGGGTAGCCTTAGGTTGCGTGTTGACTATAGAAAGCTTAACACAGTTACAAAGAAGAATGCATAACCAGTTCCTCATATGTCATTGCTTCTTACCCTTTTTAATGGTGCTAATTAATTTTCTAAAATTGATCTTCAAGGTGCTTATAATGTTATTCCCATTGCGGAAGGTCATGAACCACTGACTGCAATGCACACTAGATTTGGCAGTTTTGAATATTTAGTAATGCCTTTTGTATTATGTAACGCACCATCTACTTTTCAAACTTTTGTTAATGACATCTTTCAAGATGTTGTCTAACAATTTGTTGTCGTCTACTTAGACGATATTTTAATTTTCTCAAAGACACTGGATGAACATATTCATCATGTTTGACAGATTCTAAATTGCCTTCAAGATCATTGTCTCTATGCCAAGCACAATAAATGTGAATTCCATCTTAAATCTATTGATTTTTTGGGGTTTACGTTATCCACTGATAGTTTTGTCATGGACGACAAAAAGGTCCATAAAGTCCTAGAATGGCCTGAGCCCAAAACTGTTAAATCCCTTCAAGGATTTTTGGGTTTTGCCAATTTCTATAGAAGATTTATTAAAGATGACTCTAAAAATATTTCCAATCTTACTTCTCTTCTAAGAAAAGATATTCCTTTTGTTTTTACTTCTACAGCACAAAAGGAATTTGAAGCATTGAAGACTGCATTTACCACAGCTCCAATTCTTTGACACTTTGATCCTTCTGATTTGACAATAGTCAAGACAGACGCTAGCGATTATGCTATCTCAGGCGTCATTTCTCAATTCAATCTTGAAACAAAATTGTTTCACCCTGTTGCTTTTGAGTCAAGCAAACTCATTGCAGCAGAATTAAATTATGAAATTCGTGACAAAGAGATTTTAGCTATTATTCATTGTCTTAAAAAATGGCGCCCTTTTCTTCTCAGCCTAGATAGTCCTTTTCAAATCCTGACTGACCACAATGCTTTGAAATACTTTATGTCTTCCAAAGTGTTAACCAGGTGTCAAGCCAGGTGGGCTGAATTTCCTTTTTCTATTTCCTATTGCCCAGGTAAGAACTGCATTGTACCAGATATCCTGTCACCTCAGGATGACGTTTACCCACAGCGGGGGGACACATTTTCTGACAAGAACCCAGCAAATTTGAAATAAATTTTCAACGAATCAATGTTAAAGACTCATCAACTTAATTCAATGACAATTCAATCTATTCAAAATCCACTATCCAACATCCTCCAAGCTCAGTCCAAGGACAGTTATTGTATAGGGTTAAAAGACAAAATACTCTCGAAGCAAGGGGCCAAAAGATTTAGTATTGAATCAGGTCTATTAATTTTTTTAGGAAGAGTAGTCATACCCAACAACAACAAATTAAAAGTATGGATTTTCAATAGTCGACATGATTCTCCATTAGCTGGTCATTTTGGGGTTGAAAAAACCTACCACTTAATTGCAAGGGATTTCTTCTGGCCAGGAATGACCAGAGAAATCAAGGCCTATATAAGATCTTGTTATGAATTTAATAGGAATGAGGCTCCCCATCACCGGAAGCATGGGTTTCTTCAACCGCTTCCTATTCCCTCTAAACCTTGGGAATCTTTATCAATGGATTTTATTTCTCAACTCCCTCTTTCTAATAATTTTGATGCTATATTAGTAATACTAGATAGATTTTCAAATATGTCTATTTTCATAAAAACCACTACCACTGCTACAGCAGAAGATTTGTCAAAATTGTTTCTGGAACATGTATTTTCCAAACATGGCTTACCTAATGATATTATTTCAGATAGAGGCTCATTGTTCGTATCCACATTCTGGACTCAATTGTGTTGACAACTCAATATCATGAGGAATCTCTCCACGGCCTATCATCCTGAAACCAATGGGAAAATGGAAAGGGTCAACCAAATCCTCGAACAATACCTTGGAATGTATGTCAGTTACCAACAAGAAGATTGGACCACATAGTTACCATTGGCTGAATTTGCTTATTATAACTCGACCCATTCTTTGACACTACAATCTCCTTTCGAAAATGTTTATGGAAGACATCCTTGATTCAACTCAATCCATGTAGGAACTAGTCATCCTGTGGAACATTATCTTCAAACCATATCACTACTACAAGAAGAACTTAAATCAAATTTGGAATTAGCGATTCAAAGGTACAAGGAACAGGCCGACAAACATCAACAATCTTCTCCTTCTTTAAAACCAGGCAACAAAGTTTGGCTCAATGTACAAAAGATTTGAACAACTCGACCAACAATGAAACTGGCTGAAAAACGCTTGGGACCATTCAAATCTACTCCGAAGTCTCTAAAACTGCATTTCTACTCAAGCTACCTCCTAAATGGCAGGCTATTCACCCTGTTTTCTATGTATCTCTCCTGGAACTGGCTTAAGAAACATACAACATAGGTCATCAGTAACAAAAATTGTTTTAAAAAAATAAAAGAAGAACAGACTTACTTCGAACAATGGGTCAGCTTCTAAGAATAATTTTGGGGTGACTTCCACCGTCACTTACTTCTCCTCTTCGTCATCCTCAATGACCATCCGCTGCTTCTTCGGTGTCTGTCTCTAAATAGGGACTTCATCCTCATCCTCTTCAACTAACTCATCTACATCTTCTTCGACCCCTTATTTCTTTCTTGTGGCCTGGGTTACCCAGGTTGCCACGGTATCTTCAACCTCCTCCTCAGTCTCTCCCACCGACTGATCATCCCTGACCAATACATCCCAGATATCTTCAACCACCTCTTTGGTCTTGGGTATTACCCAATATTTGTTTTTTTTAAATCAATGCTCGATGTCAGCGTTTTTTAATAAGGCATCACACGCCACCCGTCTCCAGCGGCAAAACTCACATTTCTGGGGACGACCTCTTGTCGCCGTGCTTTCGACGCAGAAGTATTCCATTGATTCGCAGGCTGTGCAGGCTTGAGAATACTTCCAGGTGATGATTCCACCATCCGCTTTGGGGTTTGGAGGGGTGGGAGTCGGGGTAGGACAAGTCAACATAATATAGTATAAAGTAATTAAAGCAAGAAGGGAGAGAAAGTAGTGTGGGAAAGTATGTCTCAGGCTCAATGGAGCTCGCGTTTTTATAACCGGGCATCTGTCATGCGCCACGTGACACTCGAGGCAAAAGCAGCTCATTGAATCAATAATACAGAGGTCTCAATCCATACTCAAAGCGCAGAAAGAAATTCTACATAGCAACTGCGACTTTCCTTTGTGTACTCACTATTCAACTGTGCTAGTCTAAACTTTAAATCTAAATTAGTCAATCTCTCAATAGTGTGTCTTAGTCTTTTCCTCAATAAGCGACACACAGCACAATAGTCAATGTAATAGTCCGCTAAAAGGTTTATTAAATATCTGTGGGTTACTAAAAAGGGGTAGTGAGCATGGACGGGATGGTTAGTGGAGGATTAAAGGGCTAACGGATGTTAGTAAGGAGGGTCCAGGTGTAATGGGTGTAATTTTGGTGGTCTTTGGTGTGCAGAATGATGGATGGGTATGAGGTCAATGCGAGGAGGAGTAAAGGATATAAAAGGGGTTGGATTTTGGTTTGACATTCTTTAGAATTAAATTATAAAACTTATATATAGTTAATAGTGGTAAAGCTTCAGATTAAACCATTAATATTGTATCTTTCCTCATTTTCTCAGTAATCATTTCTAAATCCTAAATATTTGATTATTGAGTTTCCAACCCTTTGTGAGATCTTAAGAATATTAATATTACCTTTAAATTATATTAGAATTCTTATCAAACATATCTCGAAGAAGTAGCTCTTCCTTTGAGTCATCTTCGAATCACTTCCTCTAAAATTTCCTCTGTGCTTCAAAGAAGTTTCTAAACTACTCTCCTCATCTCACTTCCAGGAACACCCTTGACCTTGTGCGTAGGTTGTCTGGTGACAACCCCCTCTGACCCACCTCAGACCCCCCCTTCACCTAACTTATTTAATTGGTAACGATTTGATAAGTAGTTGGTGGGGGGTGTGGAGCGGTATGAGGTTAGATTTGAGGGGGGTTTGAGGGGGCCAAGGAGGGGGTAAAGGGGGGCTTGAGGGGGCCAAGGAGGGGGTAAAGGGGGGGCAAAGGGAGGGAAAAGAAGGTAAAGGGGGGGAGTTGAGGTGGCCAAGAAGGGGAGAAAGGGTGGTATGGAGAAAAACAAGGAGGGGGGAAAGGGGGGGACTTGAGGTGGCCAAGAAGGGGAGAAAGGAGGGGGGAAAGGGGGGGAAAGGGGGGGAAAGGGGGGGAAAGGGGGGGAAAGGGGGGGAAAGGGGGGGAAAGGGGGGGAAAGGGGGGAAAGGGGGGGAAAGGGGGGGAAAGGGGGGAAAGGGGGGGAAAGGGGGGGAAAGGGGGGAAAGGGGGGGAAAGGGGGGGAAAGGGGGGGAAAGGGGGGGAAAGGGGGGGAAAGGGGGGGAAAGGGGGGGAAAGGGGGGGAAAGGGGGGGGAAAGGGGGGGAAAGGGGGGGAAAGGGGGGGAAAGGGGGGGAAAGGGGGGGAAAGGGGGGGACTTGAGGTGGCCAAGAAGGGGAGAAAGGAGGGGGGAAAGGGGGATTATGAAGGGCAAAAAAAAAGAAAAAAAAGATAGTACAAAAAAAACAAAATTAGTCTAACCTTGAAAACCAAAAAAAAGCACTTACAGGACAAAAAAAAAGAAAAAAAAGGACAAAAAAAAAGAGAAAAAATAAATTATTAGCAAGTAAAAAAATCAAAAATAAGAAAAAGAATGACTTACCTGGAAAGATGAAATGAGAAATAGAGGAATGAAATAGAGGAATTGAAAATGTTTGACGGATTTTTGAGGAGAGGATGAAGAGGATATGAGTGATGAATGAAAAAAAACACTGACAAAATATGTGATTTCATGTTGAGCTGGTGAAAGAAAACCAATAAAGCCCAAAATACTTAGAAAAATCCACCTTGACTACTAAAACCCTTAAAACACATAATTAAGCTATGACGACATTGAGACATAATATATAGAGCCAAATCATCTATACTTAATGGTACTAAGAACTTAAACCTAATACTTAAGGTTAGCCTGTAAAAGACAAAAAACATAATTAAACAGCTATCTTTTAGAAATGAAAAATGAGTAAAGGACCCCTTAAAACTTGGAATATGAAAAATATCAACAGGACATCAAATATAGAGAAATAACAGGGCTATCCAATGGTAGTACACACATACCTGTAGCCCCAATATTCACTGAAAAAAGCTAGAAAAACACTCAATTATTCAACCAATGCCAATTAAGACATACCAAAGTAATGCCAAACAGAGAAAAAAAGGTGTCTTCCAATGTTGGAAAACCACACCATAAATTCAAAAAAAAATGAATTTAATCAAACAAAAATACAAGCCAAGTGAATAAAGTATAAAAAGTGGAAATTTGGAAAGTTTGAAAAAAAAATTAAAAGGGTTGTGTGTCAAAATGGTGGAGGGTGATTGGCATAATGACAGAGCATATGCTGGTTGAATGAGTGTTTTTGATTCAAGGGAGGGGAGAGCTGGTGCTGGCTCAGGATCCTATTCTTCATAAAGATAAATCCAATCATCCTTTAAATCAGCTAGGATATTGTGGAGTATAACACAAGTCATGATCCAATGATTCACAGTTTTGATCTCCAATTTTTTTTGAAATAGGATTCGGAGCTGACGAAGACTAGAAAATTGTCCCTTTAAAATACCTATAGAATGTTCAATCCGTACTCTTGATTGAGCAAGGTGATAATTAAGTTTAGTTTTGGGGTCATTTTCTAAGGTTGCACCACAGAAAGAAGGTATAATGTACTTCCCACTTGCATATGCTGAGTCTGCAAGGAAGTACTGAGATTCATCAAAGTATGAGTCAGGGGCTTGATAAATCCTCATTCTTTGCAAGACGGAAGAGTCATGACATGATACAGTGCAGCCACTGTGAAAAGCAATAAATATTTTATTGACATCACATATAAGTTGAACGGCAATAGAGTATCTAGAAGGAAGATAAAAAGTTGGTTCATGAATGATGAGAAATTGGAGATGATTTTGAACAAGCCTTTTTTTGCAATCAAAATAATGGTTCCCATCATTATCAGGCTTTTGAATCAAAGGTATAGTTGTGCCATCAACAAAACCTACATAGACAGGGAAACCTTCGACTTGCATTACTTGAGAGAATTCAAGTTGTTGTTCTGGAGTTGGCCAAGCAAGTGTTTGAGACTTGAGGGAAAGGATAGCAATCATACAGCGCTTGGTGTATAATATCACTGTACCATATCCTATGTTAAATAGATTATGCAAACGTCTTAGAGCAGCACCATTTCCATTTGAGCCAAAGCAACATAGTGCAACAGCAAGTTGAATGGCAGGATTACGCTGTTTGTTATGGGAATTGCTATGAAAGATAGGATGTTCAGAGATGAGTTGATAACGTTTGAAGAAAGAATTGGGTGAAGTTTAGTTGGGGAATGTTGAGAATGGAGCTGAGATCATATTGGGGATCATGATAAAGATTTGGCCCCCTGGAAATGAGGTAACACTTTATGGAAAGAAAACAAAAATAGGCTAAGGCATCTTCCAAATCAGAGTCAGTTTTATAGTAAAGAACTAGAAGTTAGTGATAGCATTAATAGTGGAGTGAAGTAGCTGTCTAGTAGAGAGGTGCTTCATTCTTGTCAGTAGTATAGGTGTCAGTAAAAGGTTTAGGTGATGAGTGGGAAGTGGGAATTCACCGCCAAATGTGCAGTTGGGGTGTGTAGATAGAAAAAGAACTTAAGTGTTTGCCACCAAAATTAATAGCATAGAGTGAGGAGAGACTTAAGGATGGTGTCAGAAATTATATGTCATGTGACTTTCTTAAAAATCCATCATGGATGTGATGAGTTTGGGATCAGGAAGTAGCAACGGAAATCGGGGTATAAGAGGCAGGATAATGCATTATGATGGATTCTTTATCCACTAGCCCCGGGGCTAGTGGATAAGAATCTTCCGCAATTAATAATGTCTGATCCTCAAAAAAAAATTCTGATCTCTAATTGCGTATCCCTGAACATTGATACCCCCTAATGATGATATAATTTTCCTTTTTAAGCTTTCCAGACTTTTATTTCTCAGGTGAGGGGTTGAAATATGGGAAGACCTTTGTGATGAGTATTCATTTTTGTTTCCTTTTGAGTGTTGGGTTTTCTGGGAGGCATTATGAAATTTTTATGTTACAAGAAAAGAGATTAAGATGTTGAAAACATAAAAAAAGAAGGAAAAAAACATGCCTGGTTTAAATTTTACAATAAAATGTTTCATATCTCAGTGAGAGGTGTGTCCCAAGGATTGATGAGAGGATTGAGTTCTGGGTGACACATATGACAGGGACCAGGTGTAAAAGAAAGCAATTATTTGGCCAACATGTGGTTGTAAAACAAAATTGGGAAAAAAATTCTGATTTGAGGTCATAACTGAAACCCATTTTTGCAAATTTTAGGTGTTGATTTGGTTTGAAATCTGCGCTTAATTTAAGTGCAGTTTTGCTAGAACTGAAACCCCCTATTATTATTATTATTATTATTATTTTCATTATTTATTGGTCTCAAACCTTACAAATACATGACAAAATCACACTACAAAAACTACAGACCAAGTAAGATATTGCTGATGAGGATATCCAGTGTGAGTTGGGGATATTGTAGGGGGGGAAATAAGAATAGAAAAATATGTGTAAGGAAAATATCTGCAAAAAATATGTGAGAAAAAAAGTGTAAGAAAAATATCTTGTAGCCATGGGAAATTTTCACCACGCAATAATTTGGGGTGACTTGCAAGTAAGTCCTCAACTTGAACTTAGATGGAACTCATATAGAATTCAGACTAAAATTATAATGGACTGATACTGAACTTTACTTTGAAATCATCTTTATCTCTTAACCAATAATAAATGAATATGTGCTGGAAGTATAGTAAAATTTTAATGAATAATTTATAGAAATAATGACAAGGGTGGATTAATAATCTGATCCATTCACAGAATTTTTTTCATAAAACAAAATTTAATTTTTCTTTTGAATTTCACTTGATCATTAAAAAGACTGAAAATTTTACTATTTAATTAAATAGCATCACTTTTAAACTCTCTAATAATTTTATTAGTTTTTATTTAAAAAATATATAATTAGATCAGTGGCTCCTTTTATTGATAACTCCTTTTATCTGCTGATTGTCTAGAAGAAGGAGAAGAAGAGGGAAAGAATGGAAAGGAGGAGGAGGAAATAGAGAAAAATATTTACAAAAGGTAAAGAAATAAAATAATAAAATAATTTAATTATTCTAAAAGAAAAGGCAATGAGTATTTCTTTAGACTTGACACAATAGTGAGGGTTATTAAATTATAATATATTTATTTAAATAAGAGTTATTTTCCAATGCACGGCAAACACTTGATACTATTAATAGACCTATTTCAGCCTTAAATAATTTATTTACTTTTTAATTTAGATTTATAATGCTAATAAAAAATAAAATAAACATATAGTATTTAAAATTATGGCTAAGTTGAGTGTATAATAAGTGGTGAGGCTACAGGGGGTTACCCAAGGCCTTTATATAGGCAAGGGGCCCTCTGAAGGGTCATAAAAAAGTATATACAAAGAGTAATAAAAATATAATAACAATTAACTGATTCTGAGTAAGTATAAGGGGAAATATGACACAATTAACTAAAACACATGAGTTAATGCCTAAATATCCACCAATTTAATCCCAAACAGTTACCATAAAATTAGTGAGTAATTAAATAAGTTTGAGACACATAAAAATAATTCATATAATTTAAAATATGTCTTATCATCTTTTTAAATAATAACCAATTTAAGTGACACATGAAAAATAACTTATTTTAACACATGAAAAATAATGTAATTAATTAATTTAGTATAAAACATGAATGATCAATTATTTTAATTACTTTAATTAGTGTAATAATTTATTTAATTTAACACAAATACTTATTATAACAAAATTACTAATTTTTAGAATAAAACATTAATAATATATTTAAATAAGTGTTTTAACTTGTTTAATATTTTGATGAAACAATTAGGAATAAAAAAAGCACCCAATATTATTTTTAATAACATATGTAAGGTTTTATTTAATATTAAAATTTAATTAATTAATTTAATTACATTATAAGTTAATTTTATACTTATAATTATAATATATGTTTATATTTAATTAATTATTAATTTATATTTATTAAATACATAGAAATGTGCCATTATTTATAGAATATAAAATTAATTATGCTTAACTTTAATGTATACATAATTTATATAATAATGAAATCAACATAATACTTATTTTATATATATTTAATAAAATACTTATATCATTTCATTATGCAATATAATATTAATTTATATACATAATAAGCATATTTTTACGCCCTCTTTTGGTTCCAGTAAATTGACATAACATTTATTGCGCTCCTGGTATAGCCTGGCTGACACTCCCTCACTCTAAAAAAACAACAAAAAAAATGCTAAGATTTTTTCTTTTTATACTTTTTTAACAGAGTAGGAAGATTTGAAATTTCTTTTCCAGGTATCCATGCATCATGTTCAGATTATTGGTTCTTATATACCAATAAATATTCAGTACCACTTTCAGATGTGATAATTCTATCATTGAGAATTTTATCAATTTCTGCAGTCTCTGTGACTTCCTGAGGGTTTTTCTTAGGTCTTCCCCTTGTTTTGGGAAATAAGTCACAGTTTGAAGTATAAGTTTTAAGCAAAGAAATGGGGAAAACAGGATTTTTCCTATCATATGGAGAATACAATACAACTTCTACTGCATTATCTACAACCATTCTTCTAACAACAAATGGTCCAACAAAAGGATATTTAAATTTGTTGTTACCTTCAAGATTGAAATGGACAGTAGATATAAACACATAATCACCCTTTTTAAATGTGTATTCTTTATGGTATCTATCCCATCTCTTCTTTTCATATTCAAATGCTTTATCAATACAGCTTTGAGCATGTTTTCTGCATAGCTGTTGCATTTGCATAAAAAATTTTACACCAGGATGTAGTTCCAAATTAGGTAAGTTATTATTGAGAATTTGAGAAAAAGTGTTTTGGACATAACCTAACCAAAGCTCAAAAGACTTTCTCTCAGTGACAGAAGAAAAGTGCTATTATATGCAAATTCAAGACCAGGCGATAGAGTGACTCAGTCATAAGTAAATCTGTCATTGTCTTTATATTCTAATCCAAAGGCACAATACCTTCTAATCATATCTTCCAGAGTTTGAATCATTCTTTCAGCTAGAACATCAGTCTGAGGATGGTGAGCTGTAGACAATTTTAACTCACAGCCACAAATATCCATCAAGGAGGTCCAAAACTCAGATGTAAATTTTGGATCTCTATCAGAGATAATGGCTTTTGGAAATCCAACAATATTAAACATGTAATACCATCATAAGAAAGCTAATTATTATGTGGATACATCTTTGTGGGTGGGAATAAATTTGAACATTCTAGTTAATATATCCAATATTACCCAACAAGAGTTATAACTGTCTTTACCTGCTACAGGAAGACCAGTGACAAAATCCATGTTATTGATTTTCCAAGGAGCATCAGGTGCTTCAATATTCTGTAACAATTCTGCTCTTTTACCTGTCAATCTTTTAGATTTTTGACAAGAATCACAAGATTCAACATACAATTAAGTGTCTTCAGACATATTAACCCACCAAGCAGTTTTTTTAATTCTGATAATGATTTTTTCAAGATCAAAATCTCCTGCTAATATGGCATCATGACATAGTTTTAAGATAGTTTCTTTCATGGAAGCAGGAATAACAATGACATTGGTCAGTTTTCTCCTGTATTAAATATAACCATCTTCAATAGAAAACTTTCCTTTACTCTAAGAACTCTGGTACTTTGGAAGAGTTTTTATCAATGCTTGGATAGAAGCATTCTTTGGATCATTCAAGTTTGTAACCAATTTGTTCAAATCAGAATCTTGATCATATGAATCCAGAATTAATTGTAACAGCTCCTCTATTATATCAACAATGTATATACCATGTATATGCACTGTATCATCTTCAGGTACATAGGATGGATTGGATACATCATTTGGGAGAGGTAATATGGACAACATATCAACATTTGAATGAAAATTTCCAGCCCTGTGAATAATAGTCATTCTACCTCTGTATTTTTGAACAGCTAGTTGCCATCTAAACATATGTCTATTTGGTGTTTTCAAGTTTAAGAGGGATTTCACAGCACTGAAATCAGTAATTAATTCAAACTTTTGATCATCTAAATAATAATGAAGCTTTTCTAAAGCCCATACAGCTGCTAAGCACTCTAATTGAGTGGCAACAAATTTCAATTCACATTTTCTTAAGGTTCTTGAAATATAACAAATTACTACTTCTGAAACTTTTTCATTAATTATTTGTTTTTGATGAAGAGTAGCTCCAAGTCTAATAAAACTTGCATTTGTATAAAGAACAAAAGGCTTATTAAAATCTGGAAGGGCAAAGATTGGAGCTGACATTGAACATCTTTTTAATGTATCAAACTCTTTGACTGTCCTCATTCCATATATAAGCCACATCTTTTCTTGTTAGTTTGGTAAGTAGTAATGCTATGACTTGATAATTTTTTATGTATTGTCTATAGTAGCCACACATTCCCAAAAAACTCTGTATTTCTTTTACAGAAGTTGGTGCTAACACATTTTAGATAGCAGAAACTTTTCCTTGGTCTATACAGATCTGTAAGCCAGATACAACATGACCCTGGACTTTCAAGCATTGAAACCCAAATTTACACTTTTTTAAGGATAAAGTCATGTTAATTTCATCCATTTTCTCGAAGACTCTATTCAAGTGTTGTATATGTTCATCAAAAGTTTTAGAAAAAACTATGATGTCATCAATATAAACCATTAATCAACCTTCAATTATTTCCTGATGAAATGTGTTATACATTACTTTTTGGAATACTGAAGGGGCATTTTTAGGGCCAAAAGGCATCCTAACATATTTTTAAATTCCCATACAGGTTGCAATTAGCAAAATTTTTTGGGAAGACTGTTCAACAGGTATTTGATGATAACCTTTATAACCATCCAGACAGCTTATGAATTTAGCACCTTGTAAGGAAGCATGTATTGAGCTAATTTTGGGTAATGTTAAATATCATTCACAGTATAAGTATTTAATGTTCTATAGTCTCCATAAAGTCTAGCTTTATCTCTTTCATAAGAGATTAAAACTGGAGAGATGAAACAATATTTTGGTGTAACATCTACTTTTTCAATAATATGCATACTCAATAAAGTTGAGATATTCTCTTCTATATCTTTTCTCTTTGTGGGAGAATAAGGGTAAGGATTTTTCTTTAGGCTAGGAGGTATTTCATCCAAATTTCAGGATAGATAAATTTTCATTTCATCTTTAACCAAGCCTAAAACATTGGAAACATGAGAAAAAGCCATTGGGAAAGATGTAATTAAGGCTACTATTGAATCTGTTTGGTCATCAGTTAATTGATCACCAAATGAAGCTAATTCAATCTCAAAAATTAATACATTCATTTCCTCTGTTTGTCTACCTTTGAATTGGATCAAAAAAAGACAAGATTTTAATAAGGATGCAGAATGCTTTTTAGAAGAGAAAATTTTAAATTTTCTTTTCCCATTTGTTCCCAAAGTAAAAAATGGTTTACAGGATCCAATTTAATGCCAAACATGGTTAAAATAACATTTCCCATGATTAACAAATTGCTTAAATTGTGATTTTTCATCACAACAAATTCACAAATAGCTCTGACAAAACCACCATTGTATCTAAAGAATACAGTGGTTTTGTATTTGCCAATGGGACATAAAACAAAACCATAAACTTTCCATTTTTCAGATGTTATAGGTAATAATTTTCATTGATAGTCCTAATCTACAGAAGCCAGTGCTTTTTCAGACACTACACTTCCTACACCACCAGATTCAAGAATAACCTCACCATTTTTACCATTAATTATAACAGGTGCTCTCAAAGGTGATATTAAAAAGTAACATTCAGTAATATCTCTAATTACTTCAGCATTTTATACAGAAGATAAGTCAATATCACAATTATCAGACCAATTATCTAAATATTGGAGATCCTTTTATAAAACTAGAACTTCCTGAGAAGACTCATGGTTATAAGAAATATTGCTATTACATTCACTGGAGGAATCATCAAGATCAGCTTGAGTATTTTCAGATTCCTCATTTTGTTCAACAAGATGAATTTTCTTGTCACAAATATGTCCTTTTTACCATGTTTTGTTTCATTTAAAACAATTATTAGTTGCATATTTCTTTGGAGCAAATGGGGAAGAGGGTGTACCATTTTTTTCTGGGAGTTTTGTGGAGGGCTTTTGTTGGTCATGATAAGATTTAACAGAATAATTCCTTGTTTCATATCTATGATTTAGTAGGACTTTATTACAGATATTAATAAAGGAAGAATTCTCTCTCACATTCTCAGTCCTTACCACAATCAAATCTCTCAGAGAATTTGGTAATTTATAGAGAATTTTATCTCTCCAAATATCATAATCCATTTTAGGATCCATGGCTCTAAGAATTTTTGTAATTTTTATAAGGAAAAAAATAGGTTTTTCAGGAGAGGAGGACACATATTTAGCATTCTCATATAATCTCTGCTGGACAATCCTGAATTTGGAGCCACAAAATTGATTTTCAATAAAGGTTTTCCACTCTTTCCAAGTATCATGTTGATTGTCCAGTAAGACAGATTCATACCACATTAAAGCTACATTGGAAAATAAAGAAATTAATTTAGAGACAATTTCTTCATCTGGAAATTTATAAGAGTTTTTCAGATTATCAATTCTCTGAACAAAGTGTTTCCAGTCAGATGAAGAGTCACCATCAAAAGTGGGATATTGATCCAGTTTGGGCAAATTTTTATGGGTACTAGGATGGTCCACCTTTTGTTTTAAATTATTTAACATTAATGATTCTTGAAGTTTAGCCAGGTGTTCAGAAATCTCATTGTTTACAGAAACAGCTGATTCATTACCATTAAAAATTTTTTTGCTACTAGAAAATGATTTTACAGACTCATTGTCAGTTTGTTTAATGGCTGAAATTTGGGGAAGAAAAGAGCTGCTCTGGTCAGGTTCCTTTCCTTTATTCTTATGCAGCTTATGGGCAGCACTTTCATCTACACCATAATTATTGGTGGTTAAGGCTGAAAATTTTTCCTGTAGGTCAGACACATAGTTTCTTATCCTTGGAATTTCAGACATCTGGTCATTTACTTTTGCAAGGGATATAACATTTCTGTCCTCAAAAACTGTGTATTTGGTACTAAGTGCTTGGAAATCATTTTTCAGTTTTTTTAACTCATTGTGTAAAGAATTTATTTCACTTTTCAATGAATACTTTTCTTAAATAAGGGGTTTAAATTCACTCAAGGTTCTATGCAGATTGATATTCTTATCGGATATAGCTCTATGGTCACTTCCTATTTGTTTCTGTTGGCTAAGAGCAATATTCAAAGTTTCTTTGATTTTAAAATAGCCTGTATCTTGTACAGAAGAGCTCACTTTACAATGAAAGTGCAAATTATTCAATCTATCACCCTCATGTAGTAATACATCTCTCAAATATTTGTCTTTCACAATATTTAAATCAAGTGTAACTTTCAATATCTCCTCAGACGTTTTCTTAAGTAAGGTATAGACTTCAGGGGAAACAGAATCATTCTTAATTGCAAGAGAAGGATTAATTAAAGAAGTAGAAGTCAAATGTAAAGGTTCATAAAATGATAATTTGCTAATAACATCATTGGGGCTACTCATTAAAGGAAGTTGTCTTTTTATGGGTTTAACTGTTCTTTCACCTTGATCCACAATATTACCTGTGGAAGAAGATTTTTTATTATACATACCAACATGTTCATCAAACAAATCACTAAACATGGCAAGGGAGGAAACTTCCCCTGCGCTTTCTTTCTTCTGCCTCCCTGATAAGGATGGAGCTGGGGAGATGGATGGTAGGTTGGTATCATGGATGGGCCAGGGTGTTGAGCTGTTGGTTGCTGAACATTCTGTTGGTAATGGTTCATCAAGTAGTCCCATTTCCACTGCTCCACCTGCAGAGTGTTTTGATTTTGAGTGAAGGAGCTGGGTTCCTGATGGGGCTGATGTTGAGGATGAGGCTGAGAGGCTAGGAAAGGAGGAGGTTGAACCTGTTTGGGATTTAATAACTCCTGCATCTGTTGCCAGAGTGTGTCTACTCTTGCCCTGTATTTCATACTTTGTCTTTTCAGCTCTTTTATGTGACTGGAAAAGTTGTTTATTTGTTGAGTCAGAGGTATCTTTTTTATTCTTATACCCTTTAGTGTATTTTCCTGATTTATCTGAGGTTTCGCTTCTTTCAGAGGTGTTTGGTAAGGGGGGTTTGCCACTTCTCCTTCCATTTTCACATCCTGAAGGTTTTTTGTCAACTGAATAATTTTTGTAAGTAAATTTAGAAGAACCTTCAGATTCAGTGTCAACATCCACTTCAATTTCATCAACATGTAAGTTATCCATTGTGGTACACGCATAGCAGGTAGATTAATTTTGGACCAATCAGCTTGCATAGTCCAGGAAGAACAAAGGGGATTCATAGCGCAGTAGGAAGTGCTAAACTATAACGCATGTTTGTGTGTTTCAAGGACAAAGGGAAATAGAAATTTGGAAGAGGATTCAGGGTCTGCGCGCTTGTATTTCGCAGCAGGATGCGCCGCATAATGGGGAATTGTGTGTTATTGATTTAGGACTGCAAGCGCTGAACAATATGGACTTGTATTTTCCAATAATCGTGTATTACACACTAAAGAAGGCATTATGGCTTAAGGAAAGGCTCAAGTGCAAAGTATACTGCACCGCGGCTAGTGTAGTATTTTACTGAAACAGGTGATATAGGAGGTTAACTAGTTGAAAATCAAAGTGACTAGGATCAGCGTTAGAAGGAGTCAAACATGGAAGTAGCGCTGAAAAAAAAGGTACATTCAGGGGTGCACATGTCAAGGTGTCAAGCATGAGTGAGACAAGTTAATACTAGTGTTAGTAAGGATAGGGTATGTTTTAGGTGCTGTAGTTGTTACAAGTGGTGTATGTGGTCTCCTAATAGATTAGTTACTGATTTACTAATGTAGCGCTAGATTCAGCGCTGGAGATCCACTAGGGAACTGTGTTTAGAGCACTGGAAAATTATAAAGAGGGTATCGCATCTAGTAATAGATAGAGGATGATTGGAAAAATAGTTGGTTAACATAAAATTAGTTAATAATTGTGAAGTCAAAGATATTAGAATTTTCTGCAATCAATTGTTTGAGAGTATATAGATTCAAAGGATTAACTATTATTAGAGTTATTTTATTGCTATAATAAGGCATATTCAAAGAGAGAGCTTCAAGAAGGAGTAGCTGTGGATATTAGCGCTTGTTAAGAATAGAAATATTTTGATAGTAATACTTTTTTTTGGATCTTTTAAAAACTCATTTCTCAACTTATAAACTTTCTAATCACATATTGGTGTTACACATTATTGCGCTGTCTTTAAAAATAAGAGTGGCAGGCGCTTCTTTTTAGAAATCAAAATGAAGAACCAACCCATCCCGCATTGTTTCTAATTCTTAGTAATTTAGAACTCTCTACAATTGGTGTCCCAACAGTGGCCTTATTGTAACTAGTATTTTGATTAGATAGTTTAGTTTTCATGGTTTTGTCAAGAGTACAAGATCAAGCCGGCACTTCAACGGAAGAGTCCTAGGTTCTACAATGAGTGGATAAATAGCCATTATCAGAGGATAGAGTAGGGCTGTATCGTGAATATAGTTGGGTTTAATTACCAAGTGTGTGTTTATTATTTGGTGATCTCTGTTTCCATTTCATATTTTGGAAATGGATCCTACTGCGACTACATCTAAGGGATGTCAGAAGAAGGTTAAAAAACCTAATTCTACAGCATTGTTTCCACAAACGGTAACTACAATAATAAGATGTAAAGATGAAAGTTTGCGTTTTACGGTTTGGTGATCCAAACCTGGGTAGGCCTTTTGAGTGCATATTTGGGGGTATTTGGTATGTAGGATGTTATTGGGGTTATGGTGTTATTAGTGAATTTTTTCATCTTTAGGTAATATTCAGTAGTGTTTATGGAGGCTTAAGCTAGAGTCACTTATTATGTCTCAGCTTAATGTCCTTTCTTTTCTCTTCATTTTGGTATCCCTATGGGTGGTTACCTTGTTTTATAGGGTAGTTATTGGAAGTATATTGCTTAGGGGCACTTATGTAGGCATAAGCTAGGGTCACTTATTATGTTTCAGCGTATTTTACTTTCTTTTCTTTTCATTTCAGTATGTCTTATGTGTGTTTATCTTGTTTATTAGGGAAGTTATGGGTTTTTATGGGTTGTATGGGTGTTTTAGGGCCTAGAAGCGGCCTTCCTGCACCTAAGCGGAGGCCCCCCTTGAAGGGGGGTGGCCGCCTGGGCTCTGGGGAAGCAATAAAATGTACTTTTATTCATGAAAAAGGCTGGGAAAGCTGGATTTTGGGTGGGGAATCGGTCAGGGTGGTCTGTGCACTAACTGTATGATGCGTGTGTGGGAAGATTTTTAGGAAATCATATCATCACTTTAATCATCACCACTCTGTTCATCACTGTCTCATTGGCTGGTTTTTTGTTGGAATATATTACTTTTCATTTCAACTCTTTCTGGCAGTCTGTCTGGGACTATTATCTTCACTTTTAAAGAGGTCAAGAGTGTTTAATTAGAGGGTCTTGCAAAAAGATCTCCAATTTGCTGCAACAGGTAAGTCTCACTTTTTTTTCTAAAGGGTCAGGGGTTATTATTTCTGGTTTTTCTCCAACTCCCTTGGTCAAGGCCTATAGCTAGTACTATAGGATTGTCTACATTTCTGGCACCCAACGTGGGGGTGAATCTGTTGACTTTTTGGAATCTCTGTTGATCTAGGCTTCTCTCTTTGGTGGATCTCCTTTGGTTTATTTTGAATTTGGTGCTATATCTCATTGTGGTTGGTCTAGGGGTCTTCTTTTCTGATGGATTTGGTCTCTCTTAGTTCTTTAAGGCTATTGGTAGGGATATTGGCTATCTGTGGTGGATATTGGAGGCTGTAACTTGGATTTGATAGTATGGTTAGGATTCAGTCTTGGGATGGTTCAAGGTTTTGGGGGGAGGATGAAAAGGGGTTTTTGGATAGGTTTTAGGTTGATGCTGAGATTGAAGGGGCCTTACTGTTGGACATGTTTAGGCAAGTAATCTTTTTCATTGGTAATAGGGAGGTGGAGAAGGAAGTTTCTGGTATGGCAGGATATAGGAGTCAGGACTGGGAAAGTTGAAGATTGAAATGGTTAAAAGGTGACCATCTACTTTCTCAATGGTTGATCTTCATGGGATTTCTAGGAAGTGGGAATTGAAAGGTGGTGTAATCTTTCTTTCTCAGTATGGTGAATTTATGGAGTAGTTTTGGGAGGCTCTGGATTATCTGGTATATAATGATATATTACCACATGAAGATGGGGCCAAGTATGTATTTTTGGAGTGCCATGGGTAGGGATGTAAAGGTGGAGGTTATGGAGATTCTTTTCAAGGCTGACTTGATGAAGACTCTTCCAAATGGGGAAAATAGGATTCCTGCTATGGCTGTTTTAAAGAAGGTTATTTTGGTATATTTGGAAGGTATGAAGGATAGGGATGTGGAATCTGGAGAGGAAATATTGTTGCACAGAGAGGTTCAGAAGACTGTGGTGGGAATTTCAGCTTCTGGCAAGGTGTAGGCGCCATCAATTTCAGAAGATGGTGATTCTGATGATGTTTGTGAAGCTAACTTTTCTTTTCCAGAGGATACCATGGGAACTCAGGAATGTCTTTCACTGGATGTTTTGGAGATGTATGCACCAGATGTTTCAGATAATGGCTTATTGTAGGAGAATGTATCAGTTGAATTTTTGGATGGACAGATGGATTCTGTCTTGTATCTTTTTCTAATAGAGGAAGATTATCTTCAGGTGGTTCCCTCAAGATCAAAAGGTCTCTGCTTGGAGGAGGAATTTTATTTTTATGTAATGGATGTTATTCTGGAGGATTTTGCAGATTCTAAGCAAGATTCCAATATGGAAGAGGAAAATTGTGATGTTTTGGATGTCACTGGTATGGAGGTTGATTTTAAAGATGTGGTGGAGGTTCCAGATGTTTCATAGGTTGGAGAATTTATTGATTCTGGTGATGTGAAATATGGTAGGCTCTGTGTATGGAGGAGGATGGAAGATTTGTTTGAAGGTCTGATGTTGGAAAATCAGAATTGGAAGAGGAAATTAGGGGGTTCAGGCCCTAGGGGCAAACTTATTGGTTTCAACCTTTGGTTTTCAAGAATCTGATTCCTCCAAAATGAGGATAAACTACTTAATTTTTTTGGTTTTGCTAAATTTGGCCTCTATGTATTTGTTCAGGAATTTCTTTTTGTTTTATCCAACTCTTATCAGTCTCTCTGGTTCAAGTCTCTATATAAAAAAGGAAAAAAAATCTTAGTATAATGAAGATGGAAAAAAAGAAAAATTCAAGTGAAGATGGGTATTTTATTTAAAAGAAAATGAAGATAAAAGTGATGATTATTGGTTTTATCTAACCTCCAGCATGAGGTTAAACTGCAAATTTTTTTTTCTAAATTGGATTTTTTTGGCTTTCAAGAATTTTAATGGTTTTTTAATGTTTTTGGTTTTTTATGGGAGAAGATTCATGTTGGAAGATCTTTTTTTTGTTAGAAGTTACCCAGGGGTGGGGCTTCTAGATTTTATTTTGGCAAGTGTGGGGGTAACTGATGGGCTGGCTTCTCTAACAACAGTTAACCCAAATTGTCTGTTTCCAATCCCTTCTCTTAATTTTGTTGAATTCTAGTATTGGTTTTTTTTTCTTTAACAGGTTTTTAGTCAACCATGACCTTAAACTGGAAATTTTTTTGGTCTTCAAGTGCTGGACCCCTCATTCTTATTGGTTTTGTTAGAAGGTACCCAGGGGGGGCTTCTAGATTTTATTTTCGAAAGTGTGGGGGTAACTGATGAGCTGGATTCTCTGTAGAACAATTACCCCAGAATGTCTGTTTCAAGCATTTAGTTATTTCTAGTTGAATTCTAGTGTTTTTTTTTGTGATTCAGGCTTTTAGTCCTCTATGACTTTAAACTTGATTGCCTTGGATGTCTTTTGGTGATTTTGGATTGGTGGTGGATCACTGGTTGTCTCCCATCATTTCCACTTATTGGAGGGAGCCCATCTGGTGATTATTTCTGTAGACCTGGAGCTGGCTTTTCTATGTGGTTCTAGGGTGTTGGCTGTGAAAGTGGTGGATTAAAGATTATTTTCTTTTTTCTCTTTTTTTCTTTTAATTTTTTTATCAAGGCTATGCTTGTTCAAAAGCTCAAGATAGGGCTCTGGAAATGTTTTTGGTAGAAGAGGAGGAGTCAAAATCAAAAAAAAAATTATAATTTTTTTTTTTGGTGTGGCCACATCAGGGTGCACTTGGATGAGGGTAAGGTATCAGGGGATCAGCTCATCAATTGGCTGGGGGATACAATTTTATTTTGTTTTGTTTTTTAAAGGAGTTTAAATTTTTTTTTGGCTTTAATGGTTTTTGGTTTGGGATTTATGGGCTATATCTTCAAGATTTTTTTTCTGGAATGTCCTTCAAGACTTTAAACTGATCTTTTATTTAAGGGATATATCTTCAAGATTTTTTTTCTAGAAAGTCCTTCAAGACTTTAAACTGATCTTTTAATTATGGGCTCAAGATTTTTTGATGGAAAGTCCCCTAAGACTATAAACTGAGAAATGGGAGGCAGTGTGAGGTGAAAGTTTAAAGGCAGGAGGATCCAAGGGGGAATTTCTGAATTTTGTAAAGGCAAGTTTGGTGTTTACTGATGGGCTTGCAGCTCTATATACAGTTACCCCAGAAAGTTAGTAACTTCTCTAAATCTTTTTCTTGTTGATCTCTGGTTCTGGGTTCTGTGATTCAGGTTTTTGCAAACCCCCAAGACTATAAAATGAGGAAATTTTTTATGCTGGTAGAAGGTTATAGTCAGGAAGACTGGTCAACTGGATATCATTTTTCATTTTTGGAGGCTGCTACAGCCAGAGTTGGAATTCAGAAACTGAAAAAGATATTTTTTCACAGGGGTAGATTGAATTTAAAGGCATGGTGCAAGAGAAGTTTTAAAGAAGAAACTTGGATTTCTGGTTCAGAAGTTCACTTAGGATGGAGAGGATCTGGTGGAAGAGAGAAATGGGATGTTTTTAAAGATTCTGGAGAGGTGTTTTAACATGGTTGTTGGTGAAGGAAGAATGGGGACATTTTTGATTGGAGGGAGGATGTGGTGACCCAAACCTGGGTAGGCCTTTGGAGTGCATAATTGGGGGTATTTGGTATGTAGGATGTTATTAGGGTTATGGTGTTATTAGTGGATTTTTTCATCTTTAGGTAATATTTAGTAGTATATATGGAGGCTTAAGCTAGGGTAAATTATTATGTCTCAGCTTAATGTCCTTTATTTTCTCTTCATTTTGGTATCCCTATGGGTGGTTACCTTGTTTTATAGGGTAGTTATGGTGTTGTCATTGGTATTTATTGGAAGTATATTGCTTAGGGGTACTTATGTAGGCTTAATCTAGGGTCACTTATTATGTCTCAGCTTATTTAACTTTATTTTCTTTTCATTTTGGTATGTTTTATGTTTGTTTATCTTGTTTATTAGTGAAGTTATGGGTTTTTAGGGTTTTTAAGGTTTTTATGGGTTGTATGGGTGTTTTAGGGCCTATAAGCGGCCCTCCCGCCCCTAAGCAGAGGCCCCCCTTGAAGAGGGGTGGCCGCCTGGGCGCTGGGGAAGCGCTAAAATGCACTTTTATGCATGAAAAAGGCTGGGAAAGCTGGATTTAGGGTGGCGAATTGGTCAGGGTGGTCTGTGCACTGGCTGTATGATGTGTGTGTGGGAAGATTTTTAGGAAATCATCTCATCTTTTTACTTATCACCTCTCTGTTCCTCAATGTCTCATTGGCTGGTTTTTTGTTGGAATATATTACTGTTCATTTCAACTCTTTCTGGCAGTCTGTCTGGGACTATTATCTTCACTTTTAAAGAGGTCAAGAGTGTTTAATTAGAGGGTCCAGCAAACAGATCTCCAATTTTCTGCAACAGGTAAATCTCACTTGTTTTTTTAAATGGACAGGGGTTATTATTTCTAATTTTTCTCCAAATACCTTTGTCAAGGCCTATAGCTAGTACTATAGGATTGTCTACAACGGGTATTAATACCAAGAAGTTCTTACAAAGGTTTGACCAAGCGGCAGAAATGCATGGAGCGAATGAGTATGATGTGGTGCGTCAAGTGCTCTTCTTTGTCTCTAATGAGTGCAAAGACAATTTAGAGGATTTAAAGGGGCATGAATAGCACAATTGGTCAGCACTAAAAGAACAAATGCTTAAGAGATGGACAAAAGTTACCGAGGAAACTAAGTATACAATAAAGGATCTGGATGTCTTGTAAAAAAGGGTTAAAGCTAAAGGGGGTGTTTGAGACTCTAGAGAATTTAAAAGTTTTAGAGAGGATTTTGATCTAATGGTGGAATATTTAGTCAGTAATGAAGATTTTAGTGATGCTAATGCATATTTACCTTGGTTTTGTGAAGCGCTAGCGCCAGAAGTGGAAGACTGAGAGAAGAGGTGCTTAGATAATGAAGGAAAGCTAGTCAAGAAGAGGGACGGTAATTATAAGTACCCTGGATTAGAAGAAGTAGAAATGGCAGTGGAAGCGGAAATGAAGCTGCGCTGAGTTGAGCGTTGCGCAGCTAGAGTTGCTTTGGATAACGAGGAAATTGACGAAGATGCGTCTGGCATGCAATCGCCTCCTCAGATGTTGTCTCCTAAAGTAAAAGTTTTCACTAAGGAACCAGATTCAGTTATGGTGAGGATTGACAAGCTGGAGAAGAAAATAAATGAAGTGGCAAAAGCGAAAGAATTGTTTAGGCCCAAGAGTTCTTCTCCACCATCGTGCTTTGCTACTATGGTATGTTACTACTGTAATAAAGAGGGACATACTAAGATGAGGTGTAATGCGCTTCAAAAAGATAAAGAAGAGAGGGTAGTTTATGAGGTTGGAACTACACCAATGTTGGAAGATGGGACTAAGCTTGTCAAAGACAAGGATAAAGGGATGTGAACCATGGTCATTGATCATATTAATAAAAAGTCTATGGAGGGCAGGTCGAGTAAGGGCAAGGAGCCTGAAGCAAAAGAGAAAGGCAAGGATGCAAAGTCAGTAAATTTTGCAGTTACTTGCGCAGTATTGGATTTTAAAGTAAAAAAAGGAGCGGTTGCAGCACCACTTACTGCAGCACGTTTGGAGATTTTAGCAGCAAAGCACATGAAAATGGCCCCACCTACAATTAGTAGGCTGAGAAGAGCTGGCGCTAGGTATGCAAATCCAGAGGATATGGAGGAAGTAGGGTATACTACTAGAGAGAATACACCTGTGCCTATGGAGGATGTTGAAATGGATGGTATGGAACCAGTTGGTTATGGTGTGGAACGTCAGGTAGAAGATCAAACAATGATGATAGAGGAGTCAGAGGTAGTGCAGCAAAGAGTGGTACCTGTTGAAGGAATGCCAGAAACAAGGCGCGATACTCCAAAGAATCCACCTGGAAGAGCAAAGGCTGGTGCAAAGATGACTCAACCTAAATGGAGGATGCAGCGCCCGGTTCACTCTTATTTTCCTATGGCAGCTGAGGATTTAGTTGCGCAATGTTTGAAGACTACAGTTTCTGTTCCATTGGGGGTGCTGACAGCAGTAGAGCCAGATGTAGCAAACGGAATTGTGGATAAGTGCAGGAAGCAAAGGTTTGCTAATTGCCCTGAGTTTGATGTTAAAGAGCAGGCATTTCATCCAGTCATCGGATTACCTAGGGTGCCACATTATGCAGGACCCTTAGGGTATTTAACAATCAGTGTAAATGGTAAGCAAATTAGAGCGTTAGTGGATACAGGTTCACAAATCAACATGGTGTCAGTAGATGATGCGGTGAAGTTAGGTCTTCCTTTTAAAGATGGTGAGGGTACTGTCGCAGGAATTGGTGGAGGTAGGTTCCTGTTATAGGTGTAGCGGAGTACGTACGCACTAGGGTTGCGGGAGCAACGAGGGATATACATTTTTATGTTCCAATGGGTGTAGTTAAACCAGTTTTAGGCACACCATTTTTAATGGATTATTCTGCAACTATAAATTATGGTTTAAAAAAAGACTATTGGAATAAGGATTATGGGTGATGATGGTATTCCAGTAACAGCAGTCTTAGTAGCGCCTAAAGATGGTGGCTGGGAAACTAAGTACTCTGGAGTTGCGCAATTAGAGAAAGAAAGAGAGTTTTATGAGGAAGTTTCAGATGATGAGATAGGGCGACCACCAGGAAGGCACCAACATTTTCATTAGGAACTGGAATTTTAGGTGTTACTATCTCCCAGGAGGAGAGGAGCCTGGATAGTGACCAGTCAGTCCAACAAGAAGGGATACGTAAAGCAGTACTTCATAGGTGTCTTGGGAATACAACAGTATAATGTATTATACCTAAGCTTTTTAATTTCTTTGATTATGGTTTTTTTTATACTATTATAAAAAAGAAAAGACAAAAACAGGATTTATGTGTAACCCGTAGTTATATTAGAAAGGGGTTGATTTTAAGTAATGAAGGAAGCAGCAAGCACTGTTTAGCCTCTAAGTATAAGCCAGTGGCTGTCAAGGTTAAACCAGTAAATGTACCAATTCCAGATTTGAATCTTCCTTTGCACAGGCCGGCGCTGTCTAGGAATCTTTATGATACTCCTTTAACAAATTTTCCACCTGAATTTGTGCCTTCTAGTAAAATCACGATGGAGAGGCTTCAGATGGTTAATTTTGGATCAGAGGATTGGTTGTTGCAGGAAGAAAAGAAGTTATTGTTTCAAGTTATGGTTCTCAGAGAAAAGGCTATTGCGATTTCTGAAGAGGAAAGAGGTTTGTTGAAACACTCTTATGGTAAACCTTATATTGTTCCAGTTATAACTCATGCGCCGTGGCAAAAGAAGGCTTTTCAAATACCAGTGGCTATAAGAGAAGAATATATGGAATTAATTAGGGGAGGGTTAAGGTCTGGCTTGTATGAACAGTCTATGACTAGTTATTCAAGTCCAGTGTTTTGTGTTGTTAAACATAATTGTAAATTAAGGGTTTTTCATGATCTTAGGGAGATGAATAAGGTTACAGTAAAGGACGCAGGAATGCCACCAACACCAGAGGAGTTTGTGGATTCTTTTGTAGGAAGTGCATGTTACGGATTAGGTGATATTATGGGAGGATACAATTAGCGCGAATTGGACAAATCATCCAGACCCATGACAATGTTTGAAACCCCACTGGGGTGCTTCAGGTTGAGAAGGTTACCGCAGGGCGCAAAAAATTCTGTGGCGGTATACCAAGCACAGATAATGTGGATATTGCAGGATTAAATTCCAGATGATGTGGGAATTTTCATTGATGATGGCGGTATAAAAGGACCAGCCAGCGATTACAACGGTGAAGTATTAGTGGAGAATCCATATATTAGAAGGTTTGTTTGTGAATATGCAATTACTCTGGAAAGAGTGCTATTCAGGATAGAAGAGGCAGGATTAACAATCTCTGGATCCTAATTTGCTTGTTGTGTTCCAGAGCTAGATATAGTGGGACATGTGGTATGCAAGGAAGGGAGGATCATTACCAAAAAAACAGAAGAATAAGGTGCTTACATGGCCGAGGCCAAGAAATACTACAGAAGTTAGGGGATTTTTAGGCATTTGTACATATGTAAGAATGTTTATTCAAGATTTTGCTATGTTATCTTCACCTTTAGGGCGCTTAACAAGAAAATATGTTGTATGGGATTGGAGGGAGGAATGCGAGGAGTCATTTGAGTTATTGAAAAGGATTGTAGGGAAAGAAATTCTTTTGAAGAAATTGGGGTATGGACCAGGAACTGGGAAAATTACTCTATCAGTGGATTCTAGTGTGTCTGCAGTAAGCCCAGTTTTGATGAAGGAGGATGAGGAAGTTAATAAAAGACCTGTCCTTTACAAATCTTAGACTTTTACTAATGTGGAGTCTAGGTACTCTCAGTCTAATCTGGCGTTATGCGGAGTAGCAAAGATTCTTAAGAAGCTGTAATGGATGCTTTGGGGGTAACATTTTGAGTTTCAGGTTGATGCGCTATCATTGGTGCAAATTATTAATAGCCCAAGTTTACCAGATGTGCCCATGACAAGGTGGGTAGTGCTGATTAATTTATGTTCTTTTGATTTGGTCCACAAGCTGGGAAAAACTTTCACTATGCCAGATTCATTATCTAGAAGACCGCAATGTGAAGAAGACTTGGACACCAAAGAATTTGAAGAAGATAAGAGATGGTTAAACGGCATAGATTATTTTTATGAAAAATTTGGCAAGGTTGTCCGCAACAACAATAAACTAGCAGGCAAGGTTGTCCGTGATGACAATAAACTAGCAGGAAAGGCCGTCCGTGATGACAATATACTAGTTGCGCAGAATGTCCGTAAAGACATAAGGCTAAATGTTGATGATGCGCAGGATGTTTGCAAAGGTAGTCTGCAACTGAATTTAGGGAAAGTTGAAGCTAACGTAGAGACAAGGAGTGCGCTAGGCAAGGCAACGGAAGAGTCAGATGACAAAGATGATTTAAGGGGAAGTCAAGATAGTAGCACTCATCCCGAAGAAGGGGAGTATTCTGAAGGTGACGCATCTACTGATGAGGGAGTAGAGTTGTTAAGACTATATCTGGAAGGCAGTAGTAGACCATATTTTTGTGATAAAAAGGTTTGGCACAATATTGAAAAGCACGCTAAAGGCTATTTTATAAAAGATGGGAAGTTATGGAAGGATCAAGCCTTGTTTCCCCAGTTAGTTGTTTAAACTAGGAAAAGAAAGGAAACATTACTCAGGGAGTTAAATGAGAATTTAGGACATAGAGGTCAAGACGAGAGGTATCACAGAGTTAGGGAGAGATTCTGGTGGCCCAATATGAAGAATGAAGTAAGAGATTGGGTCAAATCTTGTCCTGAATGTCAGCGCAGGAGTTACAGAAAGCCAAAAGAGAAATGTAGAGCAACGGGCAAAGATACTGTTTTTGGTAGGGTCAGTTTAGACGCAGTTCATATAAAAGAAGGACACTTTAAATACTTGTTAGTAGCCAGGGATGATCTATCAAGATGGGTCGAAGCAGCACCATTGGTAAATCTTAAGGCGAGTAATGTAGCTGAGTTCTTGAAAAAATAATGGGTTTATAGGTACGAGGTAATGAAGATGGTGACTGTAGATGGTGGCGCTGAATTTGCTGGAGAATTCCAAGAGGTAGTTAAAGGTATTGGTGCAAGGCTATGAGTTTCAACACCATATTATCCTGAAGCAGAGGGGATGGTAGAAAGAGGCTATCAAGTTATAAAGGATGTGCTAGTTAGATTATGTGGGAATAATGGGGCAAAGTGGAAGAACTACTTGCCATTAGTTTTTTTTGCAGACATGATTTCAGTTAAAAAGATAACAGGGTTTTCACCGTATGATCTTATGTTTGGTCAAAGGGCGGTATTACCTATTGATCTAGAGGCTGGATCTTTTCTAGGATGCAACTAGGATCAAGTGCGCTCAACTGAAGATGTTATTCTAGCGGGGTAGCGCAGCTTGAAAGAAAGGACAATTTTGTGGAGAAGGCATATGATAGAATGATGCAGATCTGTGACAAGTCAGTCAAATATTGGGATGAGCATTTAGCGCATAGGTTAAGGAAGCCATTGAACCCAGGAGATTTGGTTTTAGTTTATAATAGAAGTTTAGAAAGCCAATGGGGAAAGATGTTTTCTGACAGATGGAATGGTCCTTATAGGGTCAGAAAGCAGATAACTGGGGGGTTTTACTTACTGGAGGAACTAGATGGTACTGAATGGGAGCGGCGTGTGGAAGCAGATCAGATCAAAAGGCTCTACCCAAGGGGTGTTCCAGTGTTACAAGATTACCTTCCTAATGAGGAAAAACTACCAGAATGACCTCCGGGAAGAGGTTAGACTAAAAATTTATGTTAAGCCTTGTTTTTCTAAGAGAACTTACAGAAGGCTTGACAAAGTTGTGATGGATAGAGGGCACTAACTGGAAGTTAGGTGCACTAAAGCTGAAAAGGCAACTGGCATAAGCGCTCAGATGAGGAAACAGAGGAAAATGAAATCTTATATTTTCATCATTCAAGGGGACATGATGAGATAGGCAATTGGATTAAAGAAGGCGCATATCATGTAAACTCAAAGACGCTGGGAATTTAGCTAATGGGCTAACTAACCAGGAGTGAAATAATGACTTATAGATGGGGCTCTCTACAGTTCAATTCTTATTTACATCATGTATTTTTGTATCGCAGTAAAGGCGGTAAAGCTTTATGATTTAAAAGGTTTATTTATGATTTTTTAGGGTTTACAGTCTTTTAAAGAAAGTAGAGGGAGCAAATTTAGGCGCTCTAAATTTTGGAAGACAGGTGTAGTAAAATAGCGCCATGTCTAAAATGATTATTTAAAGGCATAGCACAAAAAATATATTAAGACTATGTACAGGAATAATGGACAGAGAAGGCTTATATGGAGGGAGCTAGTGGACTATTCAGTATCGGGGTGAAAGCTATTTGGATATCCTTTCCAGTCTTCAGGCCTGACGAAAGGACGATGATTGGCGGGGAATCCAAGAATAGTTGATGAACTGATTTCGTTCATTAGTTGACCTATCATTTCTATATGGTTGTAGCAGCCTCCCAGTTCAGTGTCAGAAAAAGCTGGTTTGTTATAATAGGATAGAGGCATAGCATCATATATAAGACAAAGTCTGGAAAACATTTGCATGTAATGGACAAAAGGTAAAGGAATAGGAACCCAACCCAGAGAGATGCATTCATTGAAGCCTGAAAAATAGTCAGCCGTAAAGGAAGAGTAAGTATAATAAAGGGTACTTACTTGCTAATAAATTTTGTGGGCGCCCTGATGGCAAAGAAATGGTAATCACATCAGGAGCAGCTGTAGTGGAGCCTGAGTGCATGGAAGCATTAGAGCTAGGAGTGGAAGAAGGCGCAGTGCTAGGCTGGATAGATATTTTTCCCCTGGGAAAAGTAGGAAGCAATGGTGACTCATAAGGAATGTTGTTATTGGTGGAAGAATCGGGTCTAGCGGGACTAGTAGTTGTAATTATGGGGGCGCTACTGGTGGAACTAGGAGGAAAGCAAATATAGCCAGTAGGCTGAGGAGTATTATGGTTCAGAGAGATATTGCAAGTTTTGTGGTATCAAAAGTAGTTGTCACAGGCAGGTCTAAAGGAGGCATACCCCTGAGGTCTAGAAAATGTACAATGAAAGTTGCAGCGTTTACGAAATGAGCATGCTTGATCTTTGGGAACTGTGCAATATTGAGTCATGATGTTTGGATGAAGGTAATCCAGGTTATTAGATGGGCTATTTATAGGTTTATAATGGCATTATAGAAGAGACGTCAGTTGCGCAATAACTGACATGAGCCCTGAATGGTTACTAAGATGGATGTGAAGAATCTTCATAAAAGAAGAAAAAAAAATGAGGGACCTAAGGAAAGGCAAATCCGTCACAGTCAAAAGAAAGTCATACACTGCGAAGATCTGAAGAATTCAAGGGAAAGCATGCATATATGGAAGAGGGGATGTATTTGCCGCTATAGGGAGTAGCACCAATCTCAGATTTATTTTGTGTTTATTGTTTCACTTTTCATCGGCACTTAGTAGTAAGGTGCACTGTTTGGAAAAAGGATGATATTTTTTTCTGGGTGCAACTCATCTTGCAGATGTTGGTTTCTCACAAGGGACATAGGGTCAAGCAGAATTAAGGAGGAAAAAAAATTATTATTACATTTTTTACAAAACTATATACAATTTTTTAAGGAATATATAACAAAGATTTTTAGTATTCTGCTTCAACGTAGATAGGGACGCAGAAGGCCCAGTCGTAAACAGTCTCTTGCATGTTTTTCTGCAAGGTGGTTACTAGCTGTTTTCTTTTGTCATACTCGGCGCGAGTATAGACTGGGACCGCCTCAAGAAATTTTTTGATGGCAACTATAATATTGTTCATACAACGCATGGCTGCATCGTATAGTGCGCAGGCAAAGTGCTCTGCGAATTCGCAGTTTTGAGTCATGGCAGGCTCTTATTCTTCTTCATCGTCCCTAGGGGGGATTTCCACTGGCCAATCATCCAGATGATAGCTTTGAAGACTGGTTGAAGGGTAGTCCAGTCAGGAGTTGGTGAGCGCGGAGTGCACTCAGGAATTGGATTGGTATCCCAGACGGGATCTTCTTCCAAGGTAGGAAGGAAAAGGGGAGCATTAGGCGGTGTGGTCTTCCAACATTGGCAGGGGCCTTTGTTGTGTGATTTGGCGCTGTTTGTGCATCTCTTAATTGACATCTGTTAAGGAATTGGGTATTTTTCTGGTTTTATTCTGTGGATATTGGGTCTGCAGGTATGTGGGTACTATCATTGGATAGCCCTGGTTTTTCTCTATATTTTATGTCTTGAAGACATTTTTCATATTCTGAGTTTTAAGGGGACATTTCCTCATTCTTCATTTATAAAAGATTGCTGTTTAATTTTGTTTTTCGTGTTTTACGGGCTAAACTTAAGTCTTAGGGTTAAGTGCTTAGTACCATTGGATAGAGCTAATTTTTCTCTATATTTCATGTCCCAATGTTGTTATAGTGAAATTCCGTGTTTTGAAGGTTTTAGTAGTTGTAGCTAATTGTTCTAAGTAGATTAGTGGTTTTTATTGGTTTTCTGGCTTCAGGGAGGCGGGGCCGCTTCAGGCCACATCTCCGACGTCGGGCGGCCCGCGTGCCTCTGTTTTAGGAGGTTGGGGAGCGCTTCAGGAGGGTTTTTTATGCAATTTGGCGGGTACAGGCGCCAGATTTGTGGGTGCGCATGGGCTCTTAGTGGTCTGTGTGTACATAGTGAATAAGACAGTTTGGAGCAACCTTAATCATCATACAACCATCCGGAGGAGATATCATTGTTCCTCACTCAGTTTTCACTGTTTTCTGGCCACAATTGGCTGTGTTTGTTGCAAGTGTGTTCTTCATTTAACTTAACTTTGGCAACTGTTTTCTCTGTTATAGTCTAGCAAGCTATAGCAAGTATTATTGCTGTCTCTGGTGTGGATTTGCAGCCTACATCAAGTATCTTTGCTGTCTCTGGTGTGGACTTTGTTCCACATTTCAGTTCTTTGGTCTAGTAGTCTATCTGGGGACTACTTTCTTGGCTAATCAAGCAGTCAAGTGTATTAAACAGGAGCTTTAGCAAAACAGGAACCAACTTAATTTAGAAAGTAAATCTCACTCTATTTTTCTAAAGGGAAAGGGGATTTTCTGTCTGGTTTTTCTCCAACTCCCTTGGTCAAGGCCTATAGCTAGTACTATAGGATTGTCTACATTTCTGGCGCACAACGTGGGGTAGAACTTGCTAGTTCTTTGGAATCTCTGTTTTCTTTGGTTGGCTCTTTTTAGTTTTTTGTTCTGGAGGAATGGCTTCTGGTTCCTCTAATCCTGTGGTGACTCTCAGTGGGGGGGATGGTCCTCCTTCTGTGATGGTTAGGGAGTGTGTGAGGATTAAAACTTGGGATGGTACCAAGTTTAATGGGGAGGATGTCAAGCCGTTTCTAGAGAAATATGAAACTGCTGCTGGAGTGGATGGTGCTTCCTACCTGGACATGGTGAAGCAGATTATCTTCTTCATTGGTGATAGGTCAGTGGAGAAGGAGATTGTGGCCATGTCTGGCTACAAGAAGAGGGATTGGAAATTGTTGTGTAGGGAAATGGTGGATAGATGGGGTGTCAGGTTCACTATGGTGGATCTGAACAAGGTTGTCAGTGAATGGCAATCTTATGGTGGTGTTGGTAACTTACATAGTTACAGGAAGTTTCTGCTACAGTTTGATCCTGTGGTGGAATATTTGGTGGAAGTGGAGGAGCTGGCACATGAAAATGCTGCCAAGGATATTTTTTGGTCTGCCCTGGCTAGAGATGTCAGGATGGATGTGTTGAAGGAGCTGTCAAGAAAGGAATTGTTTAAGACTCTTTCTAATGGGGACCAGAAGTTTCCTGCCTTGGATAAGGTGAAGGAGGCTGTTGAGGCCCATTTGAAGTTATTGGCTGTGGACACCTATCAGGAGGGGTGTGCCAAGTATGTCAGCAAAGTCAGTGAGGCTTTGGCTGAAGAGGAAGTTAGGGAGAAGAAGGAGAAGACACCACACAATATGGGGGGCGGACTTGCTAGCAAGTCCGCAACCTTGGACCCAAACTCACCATAGATTGAACACACATTGAGCTATTGATAAAGGAACCATACAATCAGGGATGAACACAACTCAGCAGAACAGTTTTAGGTGGGTGTTCAAGTAGAGTTCAGTATGGGTTCAGTCTGAGTTCAGTCTGAGTTCCATCTGAGTTCCATCTGAGTTCAGGTTGAGGACTTGCTAGCAAGTCCACCCCCTATATTGCGTAGTGAGAATTTGGTGCAGGATCCCAAACAGGAGAGGGACCCAATGGTGGAGCAGTTGGCTGATCTTACAAAGCAGCTGCATATTTTTGTTCAGGAGGCCAAGAAGGTTAATAAGGCTCCTTTTCAGCCTAGAGATTTTGAAAGGAGGGCTGGTAGGAGTGATCCTTGGGTTTGCTCTTATTGCAGTAGGAGGGGGCACAAGTCCAATGATTGTTGGGCACTGAAAAGAGATGTGTCTGAAGGAAAAGTGGAGTTTGATGGCAGGGTTTTTAAGTTACCTGATGGTTCTTTTGTGAAGCCCAGTGAGGGGCAGGCTCCTGTGGATTTGGTCAGGAGAAGAGGTGGTCTCAATAAAAGGAGGCCAAGGTTTGAGGAGATTCCTGATCAGGAGAAGTCTTCTGTTAAGGTAGATGAGGACTTCAAGGGAAAGGAAAAGGAGGTCAATAAGGTCTCTTTTTCTACTTCCTTTGGTGGTTTGGAGTTGTATTCTTGTTGTGGACAGTCAAGTGGTGAATGCTTGGCTGGTTTTTATGATGTGGAAGCAGGAAAGGTAGGAAGGCCTAAGAGCAGTTCTCAGGCCCAACCAAAGCCAAATTCTTCAAAGGTGGATCCTAAGCTGAGTTCAGCTAGTAAGAGGTACAGCAAAGAGGAGCTGTACAAGATGCAGAAGGGTATGGCTGACATGGGCCCCCCTAGTTTTGGTGCATTGGACCTGAATGGTGAGCCAATGCCAATGGAGGTGGATTCTGACTCTGAGGAGGATGTTCCTTTGGCTTCATTTCCGAAGCCTGTTGGAGTCAGAGGTTCTGGTGAGGGATCTGGTTTGTTTCCTGTTATTGGTAAATCTGTTGGTGGTGCTGGTCCTCAAGAATCTTCTAGGACCTAGGTGGTGAAGCAAAGAGCTCACTTTGAGAGGCCAGTAGTGTCTGGTAAAGTTAATGTTATGGAATCTGTCCTGGAAAGGATAAAACAGGGTCAGGTTTCCCTATCTTATGGGGAATTGTATGCTATCAGTCCAGGGTTGGCTGATAGACAGAAAAAGTTGTTGACCAGGAGAAAAGTTTCTTCTGGTGAGGTAGAATACATTTGTGATTCTGCTGAAAAGTTTGGTGAGGGGTTGGAAACTCATTTTTCGGCTCCTCTGGGGTATTTCAATGTCACTCTGAATGTCAGGGAGGCAAGGGCATTGGTGGATTCAGGTTCCAGATAAACCTGATTTCTATGTTTAAGGCAACTCATATGGGCCTCCCCATCAAAACTGGTATTGGTGGGAATTTGAGAGGGATCTGTGGCCATGTCAGTGAATTGGTTGGAACTTCAGATTTTGTGAAGTTAGATGTCGGCGGAGCCTCAGGGAAGGTTCATTTTTACATTTCTAAAGGTAATGTAAAAGCAGTTTTGGGTGGGCCATTCTTGATGGATTTTCAGGCAAGAATTGGTTATCAATTTGATTTGGGAATCAGTTTGGAGTTGACTGGTGAAGATGAAAGGAAACTTCACATGAGATTGTCATCCCCTGGAGAGGATGGTTGGGAGACCAAGCCTGGTTTATCTTCAATGTGCCAGTGCATGGACTGCTGCAGGAGAAGGAAGGAAGTGAGTGCTGCCTCTGGTTTTTTGGAGTGCGACTCAGGCTCTATTGAGTGTCTGTCTTTTTTAGAGTAATGAGGGCTGATCACCCTAGTGCTACAACCTCTCCCCAAGATGAGGAAATCCCAGGTTGTAGTAGGTCAGCTCCCTTGGAGATATACCAAGTGGATTTTTAACTTTCTCTTTTTAATGTTTCTCTTCTCTGAAAGTATTCATTAAGTTTTTTGTCAAATCTCTTTTCTCTCTCAAGATTCTTAATTATTTTTAATTCAAGTTTAAAGAAGAAGATTGGTTATATATCTTTATTGAAATATATGCGGAAAAGTTTTGGGGCGGTGAGATTGGGGTCTAAAAGTAAGTCCTCCCAATTGTGCACCACTAGGGTTTCTTCTACACCTTTCAAAAAAATTACCTGGGCCACACCTGTGAGCATTGGGGAAACCCCTGGTTATTTTTGTAGGTCAGAAGAAAACTCAAGAAAAGAAGATAAAATTTTCAAGATAATTCATGAAAATCAAGAAAAAAATCTGAAGATAATGAAGAAAGAAGATGCAAAATATTTTTGTGAAGATCATCAAGATCTATTTTTGGGCCTCCAGCATGAGGTTAAACTGCAGAAAATTATGAAGAAAGAAGATCATTAAGATTTATTTTTGGGCCTCCAGCATGAGGATAAACTGCACAATTTGAGAAGGTGTGATTCAGAAGATGAATCAAGATTTGAAGATTCTGAGGCTGAAGAGTTTGATGAGGATGTTCCAGTGGTTAGGGCCAGCACAAAGGGTGCTGAAGATTTTTCTGACCTCCCCCAAGAGGCTAAACTGGCTGGATCTGATCTTGATTCTGGTGATCAGGATGTTTTTGTTGATGAAGATGGAGTTGTTGTTTGGGACAGCTCAAAATTGAAAAAGGGTGTTTTTGTTAGTGAACTGGATTCTCACAAGGTTCAGTGGAAAGAGAAGGACGTGCCAAAATTTAAGGATTGGTGTCCTGGTTGGGCTGCTCAATTGGCTCATGTTCATACTGGTGATTTTGATGACAGAATTGTACCCTTGGATGTGGTGTTTTTGGATTTTGAAGATGAGACCTGGGGTCAGTCTGGGTTTTATTTTATTTTGGTGGAATATCTGTTGACCTTGGAGAGGCCAGATAGTTGTGATGATGATACTTGGTTAGCAATCAAGAATTAGATTCCTGGTTTTTATGTGTCAGGAAGAAGGTTGATGAGGAGAAGGCATCCTAATCCTCAAGTGGTGGTGACTCAGAAGAAGGGTCAAGAACTTGTGTTGAAGTCTTTTCATGAAGACCTTGGTCATAGAGGCTTTGGGGAGACTTATAAAAGAGTAGCAGACAGATTTTGGTGGCCAGGTATGAAGTTCGCTGTGCAGGGCTGGGTTCAATCTTGTGAAGAATGTCAAAGAAGAAGTCCTTTGAAACCTAAAGAGGTGGGCCGTGCTACTGGTGAATCAACTGTTTTTGGAAGGGTCAGTCTGGATGCTGTCCATTATAAAGAGGGCAGGTATAAATACCTGATTGTTGCTAGGGATGATTTGTCTGGTTGGGTTGAGGCAGTGCCTCTGCTTAATTTGACTGCCAAGAATGTGGCAGAGTTTTTGAAGAAGGAGTGGATTTATAGGTATGGGTTGATAAAGTTGGTGACTGTTGATGGTGGGCCAGAGTTTGGTGCTGAATTTAAAGAAGCTGTGGCTAGTGTTGGTTCTAGGGTTAGAGTGGCTACACCGTATTATCCTGAAGCTGAAGGCATGGTTGAAAGAGCCCATCAAGTTATCAAGAATGCTTTGGTGAAGATGTGTGGAGATAGTGCCAAAAAGTGGAGGCATTATTTACCCTTGGTTTTATTTGCGGATAGGGTCACTGTGAAGAGGACAATTGGCTATTCTCCTTATGAGTTAATGTTTGGTCAGAAGGCCTTTCTACCAGTGGACTTGGAAGATGTCTCTTATCTTGGAATTGATTGGGATGACGTGCACTCAACAGAAGATTTGCTCTGTGCCAGGATGCAACAGTTGAAATGTAGAGAGGAATGTCAAGAGAAGGCATACTCTAGAATGATGAAGATTAGGAATCAATCAGTCAGGTACTGGGACCAGAAGTTGGCTCATAGACTTAGGAATCCCTTGAAACCTGGTTGTTTGGTTTTGGTGTATAATAGAAGTTTGGAGAGTCAGTGGGGGAAAATGTTTTCTGACAGATGGAATGGACCTTACAGAGTCAGATCTCAGGCGTCTGAAGGTTTTTATGTTTCGGAAGAGTTGGATGGTGCAGTCTTGAAAAAGAGGGTGGCTGCAGACCAAGTGAAGAGGTTTTATCCCAGAGGCACTAGGCATGAAGAAGATTGACTCCACAATGAGGATAAACTATGGAACGTTCTTTTTTGTTTTGGAATTTTTGGTGTTTCAGAGCAACTTTTGTGTTGGAAACTTTTTGTTAGAAGGTACCCATGGGTGGGGCTTCTAGATTTGATCTTGGCAAGTGTAGGGGTGACTGATGGGCTGGCTGCTCTATCAATAGTTACTCCAGATTGTCTGTTTCCAACCCTTTCTCTTAATTTGGTTGAACCCTAGTATTGGTTTCTTTTCACAGGTTTTAGTCCTCTATGACTTTAAACTGGAATTTCCTCTTGTTTTCAAGTGCTGGACTCTTCACTGTTTATTGTTTTGGTTTTTTGGTGTTGAATGTTGTGTTTTTGTTAGAAGGCACCCAGGGGGGGCTTCTATATTCTATTGTGGCAAGTGTGGGGGTAACTGATGAGCTGGCTGCTCTGTAGAACAGTTACCCCAGAATGTCTGTTTCAAGTCTTTTGTTTTTCCTAGTTGAATTCTAGTTCTGTTGTGTATTATTCAGGTTTCCAGTCCACTATGACTTTAAACTGGTTTGGGACTGGCTTCTTTATCTTTGGTTCTTTCAGATTGGTGAAGATCACTGGTGGTCTCCCATCATTTTTACTTATTGGAGGGAGCCCACCCAGTGATCATTTCTATGGATCGGACTTTCCCTTATTGGACCATTTTTGCTAGATAGCAATTTTAAATTATTTTCTTTTTTCTCTTTTTTTCTTTTAATTTTTTTATGGGGGTTTTTTAAAATTATAAAATCAAAAACATAGGGTGTTACCACATCAGGGTCACCTGGATGTGGGCAAGCATTGGTTGGGAAAGGCTCATCAATTGGCTGGGAAATGCTGTTTTCTTTTTTTTTATCATTTATTTCATATGTTTCTGTGTTTCATTATTTATATTATTTTCTGAATTTCTAAATTTTTTGAATTTTGTTTTCTGTTAGTCATTTAAAAGATTAAATTGTGTATCCACATCAAGGTGCACTTGGATGTGGGTAAGGTATCAGGAGATCAGCTTATCAATTGGCTGGGGGATACCATTTGTATTATTTTTTATATTTTATTTTATTTCATTTATGTTATTTCATTTCATTTCATTTATTAATTTTTTTATTATAGTATATCAGTAGAAACAAGTAAAAAAAAAAATTCTGAAATTATTTTTATTATTTGTTTTATATTATTATTATGTTTCTAATCTTTTGCAGGAGCTCATTTTCTGGATGATGAAGCTTCTGGAGGCTGGTCCGGATTGTGATGACGTTTTTGTTTTTTGTTGGGATTGTGGGAAGCACTGTGTTCTTTGAAGTGCATCCTGCTGGAGAGATGATAGGGATTGTAATGGTCAGGAATTGGATTAGAGGTAAGTTCAGAGGTTGAGGAAGAAGAGGCAGGAATGGAGTGCTGGAGGGTGTGCTTAATGATCATAGACATTTTCCAGTGGTCGTCCAACAGACGCTTTCTCAGGGATTTTTCAAAGTCATTCAAAGGTCCATGGAGGGCAAAGGCTTTTAGCATGTTGGAACACATGGTGCTTAGGTGTTTCTTCATGTCTCCATAATCTAGGTTCAAAGAAGTTTCAAGAGGTTGGCCAACTCCAATAATAGATTCAGGAGGAGGGGTGCCAACTAGACAAGAAGAATTGGATCAGTAATTATTTTTTGTTGAAGAAATGTATTTAATTCGTTACTTACAGATTGGAAGCTCATCAAATCTGTAAGCAGCTGGGATTTGGATCTCTGACGATTTTGTAATGTTCATAGTGGGTGGATCAACTAGGGAAAGATTTGGATTCTCATGGTCTTCCTCTGAAGGATCCTGAGAAGGTGAACTGGGATGCTGATGATCCTGGGGCCTAGTTGGAGCAGTGAGATTGTTGTTGTTGTTGTGGTTGTTATTTCTGTTGGATTCAGCTGGAGGAGGTGCTGGTGATGGAGTACCAGGGTTGTTAAAGGATGGAGCAGGAGAGGGGGATTTGGAAGCAGATTGATCTCTTCTGGATGGAGAATTTGAAGAGATGGAACTGTCAGAAGAGTAGTTGGCTGACAGAGGAGAGGTGTAGTTTCTTTGTCTTAGTTGGGGACAAATTTGTTGTTGTGGTGCAGTGTGTGGTGTTCTGGTTTCTTCTTGGGGTTCTCTGGCAAGTCTCTTAGAAATCTGGGAAATTTTGGTGCTTTTAGACTTTGGAAGGGTGGATTGCATTGCTCTGGGAGCAGTAGGAGGTAGTTGGGTTGAGTTGTTGTTGTCTGGATGAATTTGGCTGTTTTCTGGCTGTTTTTGGAGGTTTTGGCCCTGATTTTCACTGTTTGGTGAGGCGGGCGGGCCGCCTAGACGGGGTCTAGAAGCCTGGGAGTTGATCTTGAAGCTTTTGGAGCTAATTTGGCGGTGTGGTAGCCTAAAGTTTAGTACGGCACCTAAATATGTAAATGGAGTTATTACGGTGTGCAAGATTGGCGTTATTAATTTTTTTATAAAAGGGTTTTATTTAATTTATTTGAGTTTTAAATATGAAGAAATTGGTCACGAGCGAATGCCTACACGAAAACAATTTATTTTACGGATAAAACTTATTTTTACGGTCTGAAAAATTTATAAGTATTAAGTCGAGTCACTCAAGAACCTTAGGAAATTTTCCCAGAATTTTTACTATTTTTCTTATATTTTTAAATGAATTTTAAAGTTTTATAGAAATATTTACGTTTTCAGAAATTACTTAACTTTGATGAATTTTCACGGGGTAATTAGAGCTGCTCAGACTCCGAAAATTAGTTTGGTATGTAAAGGGGAAGTAGTTCTATTATGTGTAATTTTTCTAGATTTTTTATTATGGTTTTAAGGTTCTAAATTGAGTCCGGAAGTCCGGAGAGACTCCGTACGGACTCCGTACGGACTCCGCTTTGACTCCGTACGGACTCCGTACGGGCTCCGGATTGACTCTGGAAGAGCTCTGGAGGGGAAAACTTAGGCACGTGACTAGGAATACTTAAGCGCTTCTCAAACTCAAAATTGAGAGGGGGGGGACACATCATACAGCTTAATCATTAACTACCACGGTCTCATTTTTTATTACTCAACAAATTAAATAAATTTTTAATACCCTTATAACTTTATATTTTTATATTTAACATTTTAGAAATACAATTCAACAATTTAAATCACACTTCATACAGGGTATCTTTAGAAAGGTCTTCATCGCTGGGACTTGATTATTGCTGTCTCATAAAAATTAAAATTATTATAAAAACATAAAAGTCAATCTTTTCAGATCTTTCACTGGTACACCTTAATTGTTGTTATCAGTATTTCTTTCTCAACAGCCACTTTCATTAAATCTCAATAAGCGTTAATTATTTTAGAGTTTCATTATTTTTTTATCAATCAGATTCAAGTAGATTGGTTAGCTTAGTGATTTAGAATTCCCATTTTGTTATTTTTATTGGAAGGACGGGGTTTTCAGCTAAATCCACATATCTCCTCCGGATTCTGCTTACAGCAAGGCGACTGTAAGAGTTTACCTTACCATAGTTGGCGCCCAACGTGGGGTTCGATTTCTCTAGCTTTCTTTATAAGACTTACTTGGATCAAGAACGTTATTAGCCTGCAAGAGGCTTGTTATTTTATCGATTGTTAACGCTTTTCATTACTTATTGGGATGTCTTCTTCTGCTGTTGCTTCTGGATCTTCTAACCCTCTTACTCCCTCAGTTAGAATTGTTTCTTGGGATGGCCCAAAGTTTGATGGGGAGGAGGTTAAATGGTTCATTAGCAGGTATGAAGCTGTTGCTGCTGTTGATGGTGCTTCTCATGTGGATATGGTGAAGCAAGTTAGATTTTTTATTGCCGATAGGGAGGTGGAAAAAGAGGTTATTGCTATGCAGGCATTCAAGGACAAGGATTGGGTTAAGCTTTCTAAAGCTATGGTTGATAGATGGGGTGTTAGGTTTACTATGATGGACCTCAATAAAATTGTTGGGGACTGGCAAGCAAAAGGTGGAGTTTCTTCTATGGCTGACTTCAAAAAGCTCTGTGTTCAGTTTGATGAAGTGGTGGAATATCTCATACTGGTGGACGAGTTAGTGCATGAGAACCAAGCAAAAGATTTGTTTTGGTCAGCATGCAGCAGGGATATTCGTATGGACGTCTTGAAGGATCTTTCAAGAAAAGATTTGATGAAGGAACTGCCTAATGGTGAGCAGAAACTGCCGGCTCTGGAGGTTATCAAGGATAACATTCAGGCCCATCTCAAGTTATTGGCGTTGGACAAATATCAAGAGTCTTGCACTCAATATGTTAGCAAGGTTAGCGAGGTTTTTGCCAAAAACAACGATATTATGGTCAAAGCCCAGGAGGCCAAGAAGGCTCAAATGGGATTACCCGCTGCTAAAGTTGAGGGTAATGTAGATAATAAGATGGTCGATCACCTGGCCGATTTAACTAAACAATTAAAAATATTTGTTCAAGAAACCCAGAAGGCCAATAAGGCCCCAATCGCTTCTTCGTCGACGTCGACTTCTTATCAGTCTAGAGGTTATGAACGTCGAAATTATAATGGCAATAACAATGGTAACCGCTTCCCAGGCAATGGGAGAAATTGTGGGAATGGTGGTAGTAATTATAGAGGTGGCTATGATGAGCCAAAGGTGTGCTCCTATTGTAATAGGAGAGGGCACAGAGCAACAGTTTGTTTTGCTCTTGATAAGGATATGGATGCTGGGCGAGTTTTATTCGATGGTAAAGTTTATAAATTTCCTGATGGTTCGTTCATCAAGCCCAGTGATGGACAGTCTCCTTCTGATTTGGTCAGAAGAAGTTTAACGGCTGAAAGAAGAGCCAGATTTGAAGAGGTGACGGATGAAGATGTTAATGCCAAGGGTGGCAAAAATGGTAACGGTAATGGTGGAAAAGCTGACAAAGGTAAGGAGAAAGAGGTCAGTAAAGCCACGTTCTCTACTTCTTTTGGTGGTTTAGAGCTGGCGACGGTTGCCCAGGTGGAGGGTAGCTGTATGACTGGCGAATATGATGTTAATGCTGCTAGAAGAGCAGCTGCTACTAAGGCAAAAAGTAGCATTCAGAGCCAATTGAGGGGTAATCCTGGCAAGGCCAATAACAAAGTGAACCCTTACTCTAAGGACAAGATTTCTAGTGCTCAAACTGCCGCCAACAAATTGAACCCTTACTCTAAGGACGAATTATATAAAATGCAGAAGGGGATTGCTGATATGGGGCCCCCTAGTTATGGCAAGTTTGATTTAAATGGTGAGCCTATGCCAGAGGATGATTCGGATTCTGAGGAGGATGTACCGTTGGTGTCTCTACCCAGACCAAGTTTTAGCGGTCCCATCCCAATGGAGGGTGTAAGAAGGACTAGCGATGGATCAGGATTAGTGCAAGAAGCTGGTGACGGAGTTAGGGTTATAGAAAGTGAAGATGTTATAATGGGGGGTGAAGATGGCTCGGTTGGACCTCAAGAGGTACCCAGGGCCAAGGTTGTTAAATCAAAGGTCCAGTATGAGCGGCCAGTAGTTTCTGGTCAAGCTAATGCGATGGACGCAGTTTTGAATAGGGTGAATCAACTGCAGATTCCCTTATCTTTGGGGGAGTTATTTACAATTAGTCCGGCGCTTGCTGAAAAGCAAAAGAAGCATTTGACGAGGCGTCGGGTTTCCACTGGAGAGGTGGAATATGTTTGTGAAAATGCTGAAAAGTTTGGGGAAGATGTAGATACACATTTTTCCGCTCCCCTGGGTTACCTGGTGGTAACTCTTAATGGTAAAGAAGTAAAGGCCTTGGTCGATTCAGGGTCTCAAATTAATTTAATTTCATTGGAGCAAGCGACAAGTATAGGCTTGCCAATTAAAAGTGGAACTGGGGGAAACCTCAGAGGTATTGGAGGGCATGCAACAGAGCTGATGGGTACTGCTGAGCATGTCAGGTTAGGCATTGGTGGATCTGTTGGTAAGGTTCACTTTTATGTGGCCAGAGGAGCAGTCAAAACTGTTCTTGGTGGTCCTTTTTTGATGGATTTTGAGGCCAGGATAGTGTATCAAGCTGGCATGGGGATTAGTTTGGAGATCACTGGTGAAGATATGCGGAGGTTACATATGCGGTTAGCGCCTCCTGGAGATGAAGGTTGGGAAACACGGCCAGGGATTACTACTCTGTGCCAGTGTTGTGTTTGCACCAAGAAGCGGCATATAAAACGGACAGCTTCTGGTGAATTATGTTTGTTGGAAAGGGATGGATGCCCTCATTTTTTGGGGTAGCAGGGGCTGATCGCTCTAATGTTGTAATCTCTCCTCAGGATGAGATCCCGGATTGAAATAGGTCAGCTCACTTGGAGATAATTCAAGTGGATTCTCAATTATTTTCTGTTAATATTACTTTGGAGTGCAAATACGTTTTGGACTTTTCTATATGTTTATTGGATTTACCCGGTTTTTATATTAAATTTAAAAATGGTAAAAAAGGCAAAATGGGCCAAATTAGGTTGGATAAAAATTGGAAGGGTATGTTTTATGATCTCCAGCAAGAGGGTAAACTGCAAAAATTACATCAAAACTCGATTAAAAATCTCAGTATAAGTAAAACACAAAAAAATAACTTATGTGAAAATGTTATTCGGGACCTCCAGCAAGAGGGTAAACTGCAATTATCTCATCAAAATCAAATAAAAAATCTCGGTATAATTAAAACACAAAAAAATAATTTTTGTGAAAATTCAATTCCGGTTCTCCAGCAAGAGGTTAAACTGCCAACTTTCTTTACGGGTGATTTACTGTTGGATAAGGGAAGCAAAGGTGTCGGAAAATCTGTTTATAAATTAGACGAGGGAAAGGAGAAAAAGGTAAAATTTAAAAATGAAATAAAATATTTTTCTAATTTTTCTTATTCCGATTCTGGCGATGAAGAAGATTTATTTGATGAAAGTTTTAATGGCGATACAAAAGAAAATGTTTTACCTCAAGTTAATTTAGATGTGGACGCGGCCAAATATAAGAAAGTAGCAAATAAAGTTCGACCTATTAATGAACCGCTACCTGCTGAATTAAATCCACCTTTGAGAAGACCAAGGTTATCAAGAGATCCTTATGAAAGTCCCTTGGTAAAGAATCCGCCTGAATTTTCTGAGACGTCAAGAATCACTTTTGAGAGACTGGGTGTTGTTAATTTTGGACCTGATGGTTGGTTGTCTGGAGAAGAGAACAAGTTGTTGTTGGATGTGATGGTCAAGCGAGAGAAGGCCATTGCTTTTGTAGAAGAGGAGAGGGGTGTGTTGAAGCATTCCTATGGGGAGCCTTACAAGATTCCTGTGGTATGTCATGAACCGTGGCAGCAGAAACCGATTCCTATTCCGGCTGCATTAAAAGAAGCCTATATTGAAGTTGTCAGAGAACGGATACGAAATGGACTGTATGAGCAATCAACGTCAAGTTATTCTAGTCCTGTATTTTGTATCAAGAAACCGAATGGCAAGCTTAGAGTTGTTCATGATCTTAGGGAATTAAATAGGGTTACAATAAAGGATGCTGGGATACCACCTAGTGCTGAGGAGTTTGTTGAAGCGTTTGCAGGGAGAGTGTGCTATGGTTTGGGAGATATTATGGGTGGATATGATGAGAGAGAGTTACATCCGGACTCAAGGCCTCTCACTACATTCGATACGCCACTTGGACGTTTACAGTTAACAAGATTACCTCAAGGAGCAACAAATTCGGTTGCAGTTTATCAAGCTCAGATGGCTTGGATCCTTCAAGATGAAATTCCACAATATGCTGGAATCTTTATAGATGATGGAGGAATTAAGGGACCAACAACCGACTATGATAACCAGGTGTTGGAAGAGAATCCCGGGATACGCAAATTCATTTGGAAGTTTGCAATTACTTTAGAAAGAATCTTGTTTCGAATTGAAGAGGCTGGTTTAACTATTTCAGGTTCAAAATTTTCATGTTGTGTGCCAGCCTTAGAAATATTAGGCCATGTGGTATGTAGAGAGGGTAGGATTATGTCCAAGAAGAAAGTTAACAAAATTCAGTCCTGGCCAAGACCCAAGAATACGACCGAAGTTAGAGGGTTTTTAGGCGTTTGCGTATATGTTAGAATGTTTATCAAGGACTTTTCTTCATTGGCAGCTCCATTGAGACGGTTAACGAGAAAGGATGCAGACTGGGAGTGGGATGAAGAGTGTGAGAAGGCGTTTGTGAAGTTGAAGGAGGTTGTAGGGAAGGATTTAGTCCTGCACAAGTTAGATTATGGAAAAGATGCTGGTAGAATTTATTTAGCAGTTGATTCAAGTCAGGTTGCAGCTGGGGCGGTTCTGTCTCAGATGGATAAAGCTGGTTACATCAGGCCAGTTAGGTATGAATCTGTAGTATTTACTGAGGTCGAATCAAGATATTCTCAACCAAAATTGGAATTATGTGGTGTGGAAAAAATACTGAAGAAACTTCAGCATATTTTGTGGGGGCAACATTTTGAGTTGCAAGTGGATGCGAAATTGTTAATCCAGATGATTAATTCCCCAAGTTTACCAAACGCACCCATGACGAGATGGGTAGCTTTTATTCAACATTTTTCGTTTGATTTAGTTCATAAGCCTGGCAAAACTTTTACTATGCCAGATGGTTTATCAAGGAGACCACCCACTGAAGAAGATTCAGACTCAGAAGAGTTCGATGAAGATATACCTATTATCAAAGCCAGCACTAAAGGAGCTGAAGACTTTCCATACCTCCCCCATGAGGTTAAACTGGCAGGACTATTGTGTTTAGATTATGATGATGATGACCTGCACCAAGAGGATAAACTGGAAAATAGTTTTTATGTTAAAAAAGGTGTTGAAAAAGGTGTAGATAAATTCGGCAGAGAGGAGGTAGAAGAAGATGTGGTGTATGTAGAGGAAAATGGATTGGTAGTGTGGGATAGTAGTAAATTAAGGAATGGTGTATATGTTGGAGAATTAGAGAATTTAAATAAAAAGGTGGATAAAGAGAAAGAGGTATTTTCAAATACTGTTTTCGAAGGATCCAAAGGTTCAGAAGAAAAACGTCGACATAGCTCGATTAAAAATTTATTTAGGGGTCAACGATTATTGGCTCATTCATGTGCAGGTGATATTGGTGATAGAGAAGTCCCTATTGATGTTATATTAATCGATTTTCAAGATGAAGTCTGGGGTCAGACTGGTTTTTATTTTTTGTTAGTCAAATATTTGTTGACTTAGAGAGGCCAGAAGATTGTGAAGACGATGAATGGGTGGCTATCAAGAGGAAGTCATCTATGTTTTACCTATCTGGTCGACGTTTAATGAGGAGGAGGTATCCAAATCATCAAGTAGTTATAACTCAACAGAAGGGGCAAGAATTAGTTTTGAAATCACTGCATGAAGATCTCGGGCATAGAGGCGTTGGAGAAACATTTAGAAGAATTTCTGATCGATTTTGGTGGCCTGGCATGAAGATGGCTGTTAAAAAGTGGGTTCAGTCATGCGAAGAATGTCAAAGACGAAGTTATTTAAGGCCAAAAGAACCTGGACGCGCGACCGGTGAATGTACGCTCTTTGGAAGAGTTAGTTTAGATGCCGTTCATATAAAAGAGGGACGGTATAAATATTTAATTGTGGCCAGAGATGATTTATCTGGTTGGGTAGAGGCAGCGCCTCTTATTAATTTAACTGCCAAAAATGTGGCAGAATTTTTTTTGTATAATTGGGTATATAGGTATGGGGTGATGAAGTTGGTGACGGTAGATGGAGGTCCTGAATTTGGGACAGAGTTTAAAGAGGCCGTATTGAAAGTTGGATCAAAGGTTAGGGTAGCAACCCCATATTATCCTGAAGCTGAAGGCATGGTTGAAAGAGGGCATCAAGTTATTAAGGATGCTTTAGTTAAAATGTGTGGGACAAGTGCCGAAAAGTGGAGGCACTATTTACCTTTAGTTTTATTTGCTGATCGAATCACTGCCAAAAGGAGGACCGGATTTTCACCTTATGAACTTGTTTTTGGACAGAAAGCAGTTTTACCGGTTGATTCAGAAGCTGAATCATATCTTGGAGTTGACTGGGACACGGTCAAAACTACTGAAGAATTATTGTGTGCAAGAATGATGCAGCTAGAAAAGAAAGAAGAATATTTAGAAAAGGCATATTCGCGGATGATGAAGATCCGAAATCAATCAGTTAGATATTGGGATGAGCGGTTGGCACATCTATTAAGGAAACCTTTGAACCCGGGAGATATGGTCCTGGTGTATAATAGGAGTTTGGAAAGTCAGTGGGGAAAAATGTTTGCAGATAGGTGGAATGGACCGTATAAAATCAAGGAGCAAGTTTCCGGCGGTTCATATGTGCTAGAAGAGTTGGATGGAGTAGTATTGAAGAAGAGGGTAGCGGCCGATCAAGTGAAACGGTTCTATCCTAGAGGCACCAGGAGTGCCGAAGTCTTTCTCCGCAATGAGGATAAACTATGAAATTTCTTAAATTTTATGAAATTATATGGATAACTCCGAAATGAGGATAAACTACAATTTTAATGACTTTTATTAAATTTATTCCTCCGCAATGAGGATAAACTATGAAATTTCTTAAATTTTATCAACTCCGAAATGAGGATAAACTACAATTTTAAATGACATTTATCAAATTTTATACCTCCGCAACGAGTATAAACTATCTTCTTATTTTTATAAAAAAATACTTTACTATCGTTACACTGTATATGGTCAACGAAACTGTGATTAAACATAACGAAATGCGTGAAAACCTTCTTTGAAATTTTCAAAAAAAAAAAAAAAAAACTTAAAATTTCTAAAAATATGGGTGAAGATAGTGTTGGAAAATTTTAAAAATTTATTGGAAGAAGTGTTCACAGGGGAACCTTCTTAATTTAATATTGGCAAGTGTGGGGGTAATTGATGGGCTGGCTGCTCTATACACAATTACCCCATAATGTTCGTTTCCAAAATTTTCCCTTTTTCTAGTTGAATCCTGGCTTTGTCTTTTAATTATAGGAAGTCCACTAAGACAATAAACTGGAACGAATCAAGAGACACCGCTCTTAACGCCGGATTCAAGATTTTTTTTATTATTTTATTTTGTTTTTGATTTTTTATGTTAGATTGTGATTTCTTTTCTTTAATATATATATTACGAATTATTGTAAAGGTGATGCTTACTGGTGGTCTCTAATCATTTTTATAAATTGGAGGGAGCCCACCCAGTGATCATCGTTATAAAAATTTTCTTCTAAAAACTTTCATTTATTTTCTTTTCTTTTCAATTTCTCAAAATTGTGTAACCACATCAAGTTGCACTTGGATGTGGGTATGATGTCGAGGGTACGGCTCATCAAATGGCCAGGGGGCATCTTTTAAAATTTTATTTTAAAATTTTTTTTTATTACTTTTTTTTATCTTTCTTTTCACACTCATTTATCTTTCTTTAAAAATTAAATTTTAACTTTTATTTCAAAACTATCTTTTCTAAAATCTTTTATTTTAAATTTAAAAAAAAAAAAAAAAAAAAAAAAAAATTTAAAAAAAAATTAAAATTAAAATAAAAAAATTAAAAAAAAATTAAAAAAAAAAAAATAAACTAAAAAATAAATAAAAAAAAATAAAATAAAATAAAAAATAATATTAAAAAAAAAAAAAAAATAAAAAAAAAATAATAATAAAAGGTATTTTAGTTTTAGGTAGTTTAGATGTTTATATTTTATTTTTCAAACATTATTCAAGAAAGCTACATACCAGGAAGAGCACCATCAAGGGTTGTTATCTTTTGAAGAATCGAAATTAGAAAATTTAGAAGGACCTTGATCGATTTCCTGGGATTCGAATCTTATTTCACGGTCACGATAGTGTTGAAGCCAGTTGGCTATTTTGAAAAGGTCTCTTAACAGTTGCTCTCTCATCCAAGATTCTGATCTATCAGAGGGCGGGTATTGTTGGAAATAAGCGATAAGGTTAGTAAAATTGGCAAAAAGCTTTTCAGACACTAGGTGAATTGGAACTCTAGGAAAGCTTGGATTAGGTTCTGGTAGTTCATAAGCAGAATATGAAATTGGAGAACCGGTGGACGCTTATCAAATTAAAATATCAGCAAATTAAAACCTGAAGATTAAGAAAATAAAAAGAGACAACTAACCTGTGTCAACACTATCATGATCATAGATAAATGGCTTACTTGGTAATGGAGTGGGATTTTTTATGTTTAGGAAAGGATTTTTTATTTTTGATAGATGAGGAGGACTGGTGTTGGATTTGGTGTTTGAAGTAGATGTTCTGGGCCTTTTGGATGATACAAGAGAAGATGAAGACTGCTGGCTATTATAGGACCTTTTGTGCTTCAAGATGTTGGAAGAAGGAGAAGAGTTATTAGAAGGTTGAAGCATGGCCCTGGGAGCAGCAAGAGTTCTTGGGGGACTAGCAGCAAGTCTTGATTGGAGAGAAGGACCCAGAGGATTAGGTGATGGAGAAAGATTTAAATAGGCTGATGGAGAAAAAGGTATGGGATCTTTAGAGGTTGATGGAATAGGGGGTGGAGTAGAAGGTGAAGAAGAAGGAAGAGGTTTGCAGAAGGCGGCGAAGCTAGTAGCAGTGATGGGGAAAGAACCACAGTTCAAGCCAGAACATTTTCTTTTCTTCTCATAGCAGGATAAACAGGCCCTGTTATAAGTGTGCTTTTGCCAGTTAAAAGAGAAGATACATTCCCTATGGGTGAAGGCACAGTATTTGCAAGATTGATCAGCTGAAGCAATGAAGTCAGAAGGTTTCATCTTGTTAGGAGATATTTTTTTGAAGAAGAAAACTTGAAACTAGGATGAAGAAAGTTGGTGGCAAAATCTGGGTTCAAGGATAGAGAAGATGTTAGGTCCACCAAGACCTTAAACTGGACTATTATCAAGTGTTGGGTCCACCATGACCTTAAACTGGATTTCTTATCGATTAAATGTTTGGTCCACCATGACTTTAAACTGGTAGTTCATTCATTGTTTAGTCCACTATGACTTTAAACTGGAAAATTAATATCTGCAGGATAATTCAACATTCATTGGATCACTATGGCCTTACACTGGATTACTTGTCGATCAAATGTTTGGTCCACTATGACATTAAACTGGATTATCAAATTTATTCAATCTTTGGTCAAGCCTAGGCCTTACTTAGGAATATATCAAGATATTTATGCACTTAAACGATCTTTGGTCCACCAAGACCATAAACTGGCAATCGATTATATGTTTGGTCTACCAAGACTTTAAATTGGAATGTCAATCTTGTTTGGATAACTCAATTCAATCTTTTAATTTATCACTGTCCCCTAAGACTCTAAACTGGTTATTCAATTATTTCTGGAATTGGGTGCTGATAGCTTTAGGAGGTTAAAACTTTAGGTGGTGATGATGCTAAAGAATGCATAATGGTTAATTAGGTGAAATTTGTGGCGCTTTAACATGGTCTAAAGTTAAAATTATTATTGGAAGCCTGGCAAAAGTATTTTATGGGTTTGCTGTATAGCAAAGTTTGAAAATTGTGATGAAGGAATCAGAAGTTAGGATGGTAGTTGGATTTTAGGGAATGATTTTTTTTAGTGCCTCATAGTTAGGCCATTTTTTTTGGTGTGAAGCTTGTAGGACCTTATGGCGAGATTGGAATCATAGAATTCGGCTCAGTGGGGGGCCCTATGAGGTTGGAATCAGGAGTATTCGGCTCATAGGAAGATCCACTCTCTCAATGCTGTGACAAGAAGGAAGACTGGTATATGGGAGTCTGAAGGGATTCAAACCTTGCTCTCAGTAGTGGAATCATCACAGGATTTATATTATTTTATTTTATGTTATATCAGGCCAGAGAAGAAAGAAAACAACATTTATTTTAAAGTTAAAGAAGACCAAGCAAAAACAAAATTTTATCAAGTTATACTGTTAGAAAAGATAATTTCTTTGAAATTGTTCAACATCATTATCAAAGCTTTGCATTAAAATTCTTCTTTTCATGAGGTCTTCATGGTTATTAGCTGGAGTTTCTTGAAAATAGGCCAGCATTTTTCGTTTCAACTCATTAGTAAAGTCAAGAAAAAGATAGCGATGAAAATTTGGGTAATGATTGATATAGTCTGTCTTCACTCTACCAACATCATCAGTGTTGGTTATTTCGACAGCTAGAAGTTCAAATATGTTATTAAGTCATAGGTTTAGTCAATTTTGATTAAAAGTTTTTTTTTTTTTAGTAAGATAAATAGGGTCTTACATTTAGAGCCAGGAAACATAGTCTCAGCAAAGTTAGTTGGAGGTACTGGCGTTATAGGATTAGGATCTTGTGAAGGCAAAATTAGGCCGGGATCCGTTGATGAAGATTGAACTTTTGAAGCTGTTTTTGATCTTATTCGTTTTAAGAAGACAGGAATTTTGGATCGCTTTTTAGAAGTTGAGGGATCAGGGAGAGCTGCTGGTCCTAAATATACGTTTGTTTTAGAAGGAACTATTGGCCAGTTGCATTTGACTTTTTTCACATGGCATAAGTCGCAAGCTGTTCTGCCAGGAAGATTAGGGTTGGACATTAAACAAGGTACCTGGTATCAAGCGCAGAGTTCACATGGAGCAACAAGTTCTTTGGAAGACATATTGATGAAGATGAATTTTATAGTTGATTAAAGAAGATGGTGGTTGAAGGTTAAAGATGAATATTGTGTTCAACCACTTATGCAAAGTTTTAAGAATGGGGACATTCTCAATTGGAGGGAGGATGTGGTAGCCTAAAGTTTAGTACGGCACCTAAATATGTAAATGGAGTTATTACGGCGTGCAAGATTGGCGTTATTATTTTTTTTATAAAAGGGTTTTATTTAATTTATTTGAGTTTTAAATATGAAGAAATTGGTCACGAGCAAATGCCTACACGAAAACAATTTATTTTACGGAGAAAACTTATTTTTACGGTCTGAAAAATTTATAAGTATTAATTCGAGTCACTCAAGAACCTTGGGAAATTTTCCCAGAATTTTTACTATTTTTCTTATATTTTTAAATGAATTTTAAAGTTTTATAGAAATATTTACGTTTTCAAAAATTACTTAACATTGATGAATTTTTACAGGGTAATTAGAGCTGCGCAGACTACGAAAATTAGTTTGGTATGTAAAGGGGAAGTAGCTCTATTATGTGTAATTTTTTTAGATTTTTTATTATGGTTTTAAGGTTCTAAATTGAGTCCGGAAGTCCGGAGGGACTCCGTACGGACTCCGTTTCGACTCTGTACGGACTCCGTATGGACTCCGCTTTGACTCCGTACGGGCTCCGGATTGACTCTGGAAGAGCTCTGGAGGGGAAAACTTAGGCACGTGACTAGGAATACTTAAGCGCTTCTCAAACTCGAAATTGAGAGGGGGGGACACATCATACAGCTTAATCATTAACTACCACGGTCTCATTTTTTATTACTCAACAAATTAAATAAATTTTTAATACCCTTATAACTTTATATTTTTATATTTAACATTTTAGAAATACAATTCAACAATTTAAATCACACTTCATACAGGGTATCTTTAGAAAGGTCTTCATCGCTGGGACTTGATTATTGCTGTCTCATAAAAATTAAAATTATTATAAAAACATAAAAATCAATCTTTTCAGATCTTTCACTGGTACACCTTAATTGTTGTTATCAGTATTTCTTTCTCAACAGCCACTTTCATTAAATCTCAATAAGCGTTAATTATTTTAGAGTTTCATTATTTTTTTATCAATCAGATTCAAGTAGATTGGTTAGCTTAGTGATTTAGAATTCCCATTTTGTTATTTTTATTGGAAGGACGGGGTTTTCAGCTAAATCCACATATCTCCTCCGGATTCTTCTTACAGCAAGGCGACTGTAAGAGTTTACCTTACCATAGCGGAGATAAAAGCAGTTTCTTGGGAAGCTAAGGTTGGTCTTTTGGGAAGAGTGCGGGAAGCTGAGCTTCTGGATCTTCTATAAGGAGCAGAAGATAGAGAGGAAGAGGAAGGACCAAGCTCTGGGGATCTGGTAGGGGATCTGGAGATGTATTTGTGAGAAGGAGAAGGTGGAGGAATAAGGTAGTTGGCATGTCTGTCACATCATTTCTTTTTGGAATAGCAATAATCAAAAGCCCTGTTGTAGAATTTGGATTCAGGAGTTGGAAGAGTGAATGTGCAAGGTCTGCACATGTGGATTCACTGTTTGCAGGCATAGTCCTTGGGAGCAGTGAAGCAAGGGAGAGTAGAAGGGTTAACATCAGGAGATCCAGCCATGATCTGTGGTGAGAAAAGATGATGAAAAGGGATAGGAGGAGATTTTTGTCAGTGATGGGTAGATGATGAAGTGAAGGTGGAAGTTCAGCAGGTTGGCTGTAGTGGTGTTCTGCATGGAATTGGCTGCGTCTATTTTATGCAAAATTCTGTCAGTCCATCAAGACTTTAAACTAAAATCTGGTTTCTGTTAGTCCTCCAAGACTTTAAACTGGCTGGTTTCAAGATTTTATCAAGACTATTCTTTCAAGACTTTAAACTGAACACTGTGTTAGTCCCCCAAGACTTTAAACTGAGGGTTGTAAGTCCCCCAAGACTATAAACTGAGGGAAAAGTTTTTGTTGTTGGAATTGGTTTTGAAAGATTGGTGGAGGGTATCCACAGGGGGAGCCTCCGAATTTATCAAAGGCAAGTTTGGGGGTAATTGATGGGCTGGCAGCTCTATTTACAATTACCCCAGAGTGTTAGTTTTTTCTCTGTGTCTTAATGTGGTTGATCTCTGGCTCTGGGTTTATGATTTAGGTTTTTGAGTCCCCCAAGACTTTAAACTGAGGGTTTTTGAGTCCCCCAAGACTATAACATGAGGATGATCCGCCAAGACTTAAAACTGAGGGTTGTTTTGTGGTTACATCCTATAGATGGTGTGGTCAATTTTTCTTTTCCGAATCAAACTCAAGTACTTGTGGAATTACAGAGGGAATCAAGAGAGGAAATGAAGTGTTCAGAATTAGCCTTGAACTGGTGAATGAGGTGTCTTCTGTTCTCAATGTCCTGTGGATCTCTAGCAGGAGTGGATTGGAAGTAGTGAAGCAGAAGTTTTTTCTGTTGAGTTGTGTGTTGTTGGAACTTGGCCTTGATAGTGGGCAAGTGCGTTGGCGTTTGTGGTGCAATGGATCCTAAATTGTTATCATCACTATCAGAAGATGGAGGAACTGAGATGCCATCAGTTTTAAAGTTGAAGGAAGAAAAGAATGTTCTTTACCATCAGATGGACCAGGGATGGTGGAACTAGTTATTTTATGGGTTGTGGCACTTTTCTGGGAAGTGTGGAGCTTTTTGATTAATCTGGGTATCAGGATGGATGGCCTAGATCTTTTGGTGCTGGCAGAAGAAGGACCAGGTTGAGGTGAAGGTGAATCTGTTGCGGAAGAAAGTGGACCAGGTCTGTGGCAGGTCTTCTTTCTAGATTGGCAGACATTGCAGGACCTTCTGTATGGATGGACAGGTGGTTTCATGGTGCAGATTAAATTATTTTCGATGCAGTATTGGCAGGGACCCATTTCAGAGGCAGATTTGGGAAGAAGGTTAAACATGGTGGTTGGATGAAGAAAGAATGCGGACATTCTCAATTGGAGGGAGGATGTGGTCTTCCAACATTGGCAGGGGCCTTTGTTGTGTGATTTGGCGCTGTTTGTGCATTTCTTAATTGACATCTGTTAAGAAATTGAGTATTTTTCTGGTTTTATTCCATGGATATTGGGTCTGCGGGTATGTGGGTACTATCATTGGATAGCCCTGGTTTTTCTCTATATTTTATGTCTTGAAGACATTTTTCATATTCTGAGTTTTAAGGGGACATTTCCTCATTTTTCATTTATAAAAGATTGCTGTTTAATTTCGTTTTTCGTGTTTTACAGGCTAACCTTAAGTCTTAGGGTTAAGGGCTTAGTACCATTGGATAGAGCTAATTTTTCTCTATATTTCATGTCACAATGTTGTCACCACACAATATGGGGGGCGGACTTGCTAGCGAGTCCGCAACCTTGGACCCAAACTCACCACAGATTGAACACACATTGAGCTATTGATAAAGGAACCATACAATCAGGGATGAACACCACTCAGAAGAACAGTTTTAGGTGGGTGTTCAAGTAGAGTTCAGTCTGAGTTCCATCTGAGTTCAGGTTGAGGACTAGCTAGCAAGTCCACCCCCTATATTGCGTAGTGTGTTATATTGAAATTCCATGTTTTAAAGGTTTTAGTAGTTGTAGCTAATTGTTCTAAGTAGATTAGTGGTTTTAATTGGTTTTCTGGCTTCAGGGAGGCAGGGCCGCTTCAGGACGCATCTCCGACGTCGGGCGGCCCACCCGCCTCTGTTTTAGGAGGTTGGGGAGCGCTTCAGGAGGGTTTTTTATGCAATTTGGCGGGTACAGGCGCCAGATTTGTGGGTGCGCATGGGCTCTTAGTTAGTGGTCTGTGTGTACATAGTGAATAAGATAGTTTGGGGCAACCTTAATCATCATACAGCCATCTGGAGGTGATATCATTGTTCCTCACTCAGTTTTCACTGTTTTCTGGCCACAATTGGCTGTGTTTGTTGCAAGTGTGTTCTTCATTTAACTTAACTTTGGCAACTGTTTTCTCTGTTATAGTCTTGCAAGCTATAGCAAGTATTATTGCTGTCTCTGGTGTGGACTTTGTTCTACATTTCAGTTCTTTGGTCTGGTAGTCTATCTGGGGACTACTTTCTTGGCTCATCAAGCAGTCAAGTGTGTTAAACAGGAGCTTTAGCAAAACAGGAACCAACTTACTTTAGCAAGTAAATCTCAATTTATTTTTCTAAAGGGACAGGGGATTTTCTCTCTGGTTTTTCTCCAACTCCCTTGGTCAAGGCCTATAGCTAGTACTATAGGATTGTCTACAGCGGCGGAGGAAATGTAGCATAAGAAGTGGCTGGCGCATTCTAAGAGAGAAAAAAGCTTATGTTAGCATTTTACAAAAAAAAAAAAAGAGAACTTACTGTACTCTCCTCTGAAAAGAGAGAATTTGGAACGGAGGCAACACTACTAGGTGTATGTGCACAGTGATTAAACTTGGCTCATTTTTTGCTAGGTGGAGTTGAAGATGTAGGCGCAGGGCGCTTGATGGCCAACTGACTCATCATATTTGAGGTTGAAGTGTTGGGATCCAGGCGCACAACAGTGGGCAGCCCATCATAACTACATTTCTTCTTGTGTTGTTTACAGTAATTGCATGACTAAGAGAGAAAAAAAATAGAAGATTAGTAATAAGGAGAAAGGAAGGAAATGAAAAGAAGAAAAATGACTTACAGTAAAGAAAACGTTGCCATGGCAGGCTTTTAAGAAATGATAGGGAGTTATGCTATTCTCAATGTAGCAGGTGCATCTTGTCTCACCCATCAGTGTAGTAACTGGCGTTGCAGGTGGAGCAGCAGCAGGCTGGGTATGCACAAACTGCCGGATAGCATCCATGACGTTGGTGGTATTTTGGTATTAATGGTATTATTTCTAGTATTTATTGAAAAGAATTAAGGAAAAGAAATTACAAAGAAAAGAGGATTTTTATAAATAAGAGAAGATGGAGAAAGATGAAGGAAGAAGACGCTGTGAGACGCAGGATATTTATAGGCTCCTGGGTACAGTCGCAAGTTGAGGGAGGATGTGGTACGCGCCTTGCAGGTAGATTGATTTTGGACCAATCAGCTCGCATAGTCCAGGAAGAACAAAGGGGATTCATATCGCAGTAGGAAGTGCTAAACTATAATGTGTGTTTGTGTGTCTCAAGGACAAAGGGAAATAGAAGTGCGGAACAGGATTCAGGGTCTGTACGCTTGGATTTTGCAGCAGGATTCGTCGCATAATGGTGAATTGCGTGTTATTGATTTAGGACTGCAAGTGCTGAACAATATGGACTTGTATTTTCCAATAATTGTGTATTAGGCACTAAGGAAGGCATTATGGCTTAAGGAAAGGCTCAAGTGCAAAGTATACTTCACTGCTGCTAGTGTGGTAACTTACTGAAACAGGTGATATAGGAGGTTAACTAGTTGAAAATCAAAGCAACTAGGATCAGCGTTAGAAGGAGTCAAACTTGGAAGTAGCGCTGAAACAAAAAAAGGTACATTCGGGGGCGCGCATGTCAAGGTGTCAAGCATGAGTGAGACAAGTTAATACTAGTGTTAGTAAGGATAGGGTTTGTTTTAGAAGCTGTAGTTGTTACAAGCGGTGTGCGTGGTCTACTAATAGATTAGTTACTGTTTTACTAATTTAGCGCTACAGTCAGTGCTGGAGATCCACTAGGGAACTGTGTTTAGAGCGCTGGAAAATTATAAAGAGGGTATCACATCTAGTAATAGAGAGACGAAAATTGAAAAAATAGTTAGTTAACATAAAATTAGCTAATAATTGTGAAGTCCAAGATATTAGAATTTTCTGCAATCAATTGTTTGAGAGTATATAGATTCAAAGGATTAACTATTATTAGAGTTATTTTATTGCTATAATAAGGCATATTCAAAGAGAGCACTTCAAGAAGGAGTAGCTGTGGATATTAGCGCTTGTTAAGAATAGAAATATCTGGATAGTAATACTTTTTTTTTGGATCTTTTAAAAACCCAGTTCTCAACTTATAAACTTTCTAATCACATATTGGTGTTGCACATTATTGCACTGTCTTTAAAAATTAGAGTGGCAGGCGCTTCTTTTTAGAAATCAAAAGGAAGAACCAACGCATCTCGCATTGTGTCTACTGCTTAGTACTTTAGAACTCTCTACACCATGCTGTCAGCCAAACTACTGGACATAAAAACTGTGAACAAGAAATCTAAATGAATTTAATGATTTGAATTTGTACTTTCAAAATAAAATATAATCAAATGGTTTTTTTAAAAAAAAAGAAATTAAATTTGTATTCATAAATCAATTAATTAAAAAAATGTAATACAAAAAATATGTAATTACAATTGTTTATTAAGAAATACTAATAATTATAATAGGACCAACCAAAAAAGGTTTAATAAGTCAACCAAAAATAATTAGTACCAAGGAATATATTGGAAATATTGGGACTAAGCACTGAGTCTTATTATGGTCAACCAATAAATCAAAAAATATTTTAATAAAAATTAATTTAATAATTTATTAAAAATTAATTATCTTCTAGGACTAAGAGTATAGCTCTATTATGGTCAACTAGGAATAAAAAATTAATAAAAATATGAACACTTACACTCAGTGATTCAGCGATAAGCCACAATCACTGTTATTCAAATAAAAATTTAAAAATAAAAGTTAGAGGTGCAAAGTTTAAATTAATATAGTGATTGAGAAATCACTTCAAAAGTATATAATTTAATATATTATAAAACCAAAAGTTCAAACCCAAGTTCAAAACACAGCCACAGCAAAAATTTGCATTTTTATTTTAGGTGGTCCGTGTGCAGTGTCATTTGTTGTTGTTTGGAAAGGCTCCCAATTATTGGCTGGTCTTCTAGAAGAAGGAGAAGAAGAGGGAAAGAACGGAGAGGAGGAGGAGGAAATAGAGAAAAATATTTACAAAAGGTAAAGAAATAAAATAATAAAAAAATTTAATTATTCTAAAAGAAAAGGCAACGAGTATTTCTTGGGACTTGACACAATAGTGAGGGTTATTAAATTATAATATATTTATTTAAATAAGAGTTATTTTCCAATGCAAAGCAAACACTTGATATTATTAATAGACCTATTGCCACCTTAAATAATTTATTTACTTTTTTATTTAGATTTATAATTCTAATAAAAATAAAATAAACATATAGTATTTAAAATTATAGTTTAGTTGAGTGTATAATAAGTAGTGAGGCTACAGAGGGTTACCCAAAGCCTTTATATAGACAAGGGGCCATCTGAAGGGTCAAAAAAAGTATATACAAAGATTAATAAAAATATAGTAACAATTAACTAATTCTGAGTAAGTATAAAGGGAAATATGACACAATTCACTAAACGACATTAGTTAGAGCCTAAATATCCACTAATTAAATCCCAAACAGTTACCATAAAAAAAGTGAGTAATTAAATAAGTTTGGGACACATTAACATAATTAAATTAATTTAAAACATGTCTTATAATCTTTTTAAATGATAACCAATTTAAGTGAAACATGAAAAATAACTTATTTTAACACATGAAAAATAATTTAATTAATTAATTTAGTATAAAAAATGAATGATCAATTATTTTAATTACTTTTATTAGTGTAATAATAAATTTAATTTAAAAAAAATACTTATTATAACAAAATTACTAATTTTTAGAATAAAACATTAAAAATATATTTAAATAAGTGTTTTAACTTGTTTAATATTTTTATGACACAATTAGGAATCAAAAAAGCACTAAATATTATTTTTTAATAAAATATGTAAGGTTTTATTTAATATTAAAATTTAATTAATTAATTTATTTACATTATAAGCTAATTTTATACTTATAATTATAATATTTGTTTATAATTAATTAATTATTAATTTATATTTATTAAATACATAGAAATGCGCCATTATTTATAGAATATAAAATTTATTATGCTTAATTTAAATGTATATATAATTTATATAATAATGAAATCAATATAATACTTATTTTATATATATTTAATAAAATACTTATATCATTTCATTATGCAATATAATATTAATTTATATACATAATAAGCATATTTTTACGCCCTCTTTTGGTTCCAGTAAATTGAAATAACATTTACTGGTCTCCTAGTATAGCCTGGATGACACCTTTTAAACAAGAATTTTATGCTTTCATTCTATAATTTAAAACATATTACCTGATTTTTTTGTATTTTTATTATTTCTGATTATGCAATATATATTTTCAGCTTAATGGATTTATTTAAAAAACATATTGAACCATCAAAATTCTCAATTATTTTATTCTAAAATACTGTGAAAAGACTCATAATTAAAAAAATAAAAGATAGAAATTTTTTTTCCTAATTTCTGTTTCAATGAAGTCCCCTCATAGCTTCTTCAAAATAAGCACTAATAATTAATAAATTATTTTATTATAAGTTTAGAAAGAAGTATAATTCTTATACAATTGGATTTTAATCAATTACTTTACATTTTTATATGCAAGAATATGATTAAAAATATAAGAAAAAATATTTTTGCTCTTTTTTTTGTTTTATTTAGTAATCAACTACTAAGAATATTTGAAATACACATTTATTCAATGCAATACATGTATGATATTCTGGAACTTTTTATCATTTATTTTATCAAAATTGCATGTAAATATGGTTATTTGGTAGAGTAATCTCATGAGTTGAAATAATAAACTACTACTCAGTAAATTTATAACATGAAAAACTTAAATTCAAGCTATATGTAAAAATTTAAAGACAATAAAAAGAAAGTAGTATAAATTTATTTAAACTTTAATTTTATTGCTTGATTTTGCTTCAATGCTGTATTGTTGGATAATTTCAGTGTCAACTTGGCAATAAGCACCATATATTTTGCAAAGTGTTATTATGTTAAAGAATGTGCTTCAGATAAAATTTTTGATCATATTATTGATAAAGAACTGAATTAAATAGGTAGGAGTGGTACTTCTTTATAATTGTATCAATTTCAAATTGAAAAACTATTATATGATATTTATTTTTTAAAAAAGACACAATAGGAACTTGAGATTATGCCCATGTAGAAAAGCAGCTGTAAAGGTAATCATATTTTGATAAAAATTATGTTATTCCATATATAAAATGAACAGAAAAAATGTTTAAATTCTATGGTGCTGAAAAATAAATTAATTGAAATTTTTCAGGTACACTTTTTTAGTATTTAGAATAAAAATTTTGATAGGAGTAATTCACAACTGAACACTTACACAAAATTCTAAAATTAAATATATGGCTTCAGGATCTATCAATGATAAATTGGAATAATGATATTCATGCTGATTGGTAGATCTTATATTATGTTTCTATTCAATTTCTAAGTGTATGAAAAACAGTCCTTTTGCTATTTTATTTAAACAGAAGAATTTATAGATCTTCTTGAAACTGGCCTTATCACAAAGCAATACTGGAATGAGTGTATTTTTATAAAAATTAATATAAATAAAATTATTTCAAATCTTCATTACATATTTAAAACAGAAAATAAATATTAAAACTTGAATTTTTATAGAAATATATATAGATTTTAAAGATATTTACTTATTTTTTTTCATAACTGCCAATTTTATCCTGTGAGGCTTCCCTTCAACTTACAAATTAAAGTCTAAAAAATGAATATGATTCTCTGAAGACTCTATATGATGTGTACCTCAAGCAAATTTTTTTTGAAGTGCTTCAAATCTAAGAAAAAAAGCAGATATATTTTTTATATAATACAGTTGTACAAATTTAATTTTAAGTTATTTTCTTAATCTGCCATATGGAAAGAACTCATATCATATTAATATATAATCAGCTTAAAACTATTGTTAATATGATATTTTATCAAAATGATTCTTGATTTGTACTTATTTTTACATCTTTAAAGTATTTAATATAAATGTTTTGATATAAAAATATAATTATTTTTATATTTAAAAATACTTAATAAAAATTCTAAAACAGTATAAATTTTTTAATGGCCTAACTTAGCTTGAAACACACTTTGAAACAGAATTGCATTGAGAGTTCAATCTAAGTTCCACCAAAAACATGATAAATATTTTTTTTGAAAATGTATATAGTCATTGCAATGAATAAAACTAGCAAAAGAAAGGACTCAAAAAAAAATTTCTGTTACTGAATAGATTATAGTAAATATATTGAGGCAGATAATTATTAAATTTTCTTAAATTTGCAGTTATTACAGTCAATTATCCAGTTATATATAGTAATCACAAAACAAGAGATGAAGCTAAATGGTTATATATGTAGATAGGTCTTTTCTTCAAACTTTACTTGAATTATTCAATTTAATTTAGAGATAATTTTAATCTAATAAACATATTTTACTATTAAATTTAAAAATAAATACAGTAAACTCATAAAATACATAAGTTCAATTGTTTAAAATTTCTTTAAATGTTTTGTTTTAGTTTTCAACTTTCTGCTACAATTTTCCTATTATATTATTTATTTATGTCATGCATACTTATCAGAAGCATACTTTCAATTGTTGTGTAAAAAAGCAAAATAGTATTTTGTTACCAATTATTTTATTATATTACTCTCTTAGTCTTAAAGTGCATTTTAAATCAAAAATATTAAATAAAGATGCATAAACTATAGGTTTAAGTTCAAAAATATCAATAATTTTTCTTATTGGTGGAATACAGCTGTATATTGCAGGGTTGGACTCTGATGTTTGCCCAAAAAATAGAGTAAACTCTCCATTTTTTAATACCTAAATTGAAAACCACTCAATCTCTCCAAAAAAAAATTTCTACCTTGTCATTTCTGTTAATTATATTATGACCCCCACCCTTTTATTGCCCTCCTGATACATTTGCTACACACTCTAAGCTACAAAATACATGTTTAATCCCTCCTCACTATTCCCCTCTGTCTATTTTTACTTTTAACACAATTCCACCCCTTTTGCTACCGTCCTCATCCCTCACCAATCCTTTCTTGCCTCTCTCTACCCTGCCCCACCCTTTTCATCTTAACCTCTCTATTTTTGCCTCAACTCCACCCCACTCCTTTTATAACTAATTAAAATGCTTTTTCTTTCAACCCCCATTTTTTCACTCTTTACCCCAGACATTCCTTACCCCACCCCACCCCAATCCACCCTTTCAATTTTCATCAAACCCCTGTGGCTTTCTAAATCACCCCCTTTCATGCCTATAGAGTAAAAGGGGAGAAAAGGGGTGAAAAAGAAGTGATATCAAGAAAGTTGGGGTAGAAAGTGGTGAAGAGGGGAATAAATAGGGTTTTAAGGGGAGGAAAATAAGTGAGGAGGGGTGTAATGGGATGATTAGGGATGGAGAAGGGGGAATAAGGGTTTAAGATGGGAAAGTTCTTGGTAGACCTAAATAAAATTTAAGAAAGAAAAGATTTTAGATGGGAGAGGAATGAGATTTTTTAATGGTTTCAATATTAATTTTATTTCAAGTAAAAGAGGAAAGATGGGGTTTATGTCTGTTGAACTGAAATGCTTTGGGATAGTGATATCCACCACACAATATGGGGGGCCTACTTGCTAGCAAGTCCGCAACCTTGAACCTTAATTCATATATTTTTGAGCCCACATTGAATTAGTTATGAAACCAAAAAGAAAAAATATTGAAATTCTGGTGAACTCAATGTGAATACAACTTGAACATTTAATGAAACATAGTTAATAATACTTTGAACAAATCTTGAGATATGAAGAATGAGATTTTTTTATAGAATTTTTAATACAGTTCAGACCACACCCATATTATTCTGAAAAATACATATTTTTTAAACTATTTAAGCAGTTTCTTTGCAATTTTTAAAAAAAGAACACCAAAGTATAAATTTGGAAAGATACCATCTAACATAAATATATAAGTTTCTTTGGCCAGCAATACATGGATAAAAATTAATTTAAAATATGTCAATTTGATCATGAAAGATTATTTTGTGCATATATATTATTTATTGTATTATTTTCAAGAATTGAAAAAATTATATACTTATTTTATGACTAGATAGTATTGAATAATATAAATCATTAAAATATCGAAAGAAGGTGCAAAAATCTTAAAAATAATGTTACAAAGACTTTACTTAGACATATAATTTTTAAATTCAATTAAAATACTATATTTTACTGTTAAATAAAAAATATTTCCATACTCATATTTATTTAAATTTATTTCCCTTCATTTTCAAAATTTTTAAAATATTAAAATGTTGATTTTTATTTGATTTAAGTAAATGAAGAAAATAACAGTATAAGACTTGTGGATTTTAAGGATTCAAGGAATTTCTGTGCCCACTCTTTGTAACATATTTTATATATTTTATGTTTTTTGTATATTTATTTTGCATTACTATCTTTTTTTACTCCCTCTCAAGAATACCCCACTCTTTTCCCTTTGAAATATTCTTTTTTCCTCACCTCATCTTTCTCCCCATCCTTTTCACTCCCTTCTTCATCATTTTCAACCCTTATCCACATTTGCATCTCCCTCTCCACTTCTCTCCTTACAGTTTTCTTACCTCCCCATTCTTCCCTAACACTTTATTTTTATTTACAGAAAAAGGGACTGAGTTGAAAGGGAGGAAATTGGGGTTCAAGGATTGTGGAGGTGAGGTAAAGGGGAGGAGTGGGGCTACAAGGGTTGGGGAGGCTGGATAGAGGGGTTAGGAAGGGTATATGGGGTAGTGAAAAGGTTTGGAAAGAGTTGGAAGGGAATATTAAGGGTTTCCGAGGCATTTTGAATAAAGAAAAGGGTTGGGGAAAGGTTGGAAGGGGTGAAATGGGGATCAAAAGAGGATGGCATACAATGGGGCTGGGAGGGTAGCAAAAGGGGTGGAGAGGGAAGAAAAGCATGTGTTGATAGAATTGAAAGGGGTAGGGATTGGTGCAAACTGAGTGTGAAAATAGGAGGATGATGTCAGCCAGGCTATTCCAGGAGTCCAGTAAATGATATATAAATTATAAAACCTTAAAGAGTGGGTAAGAATTGTATTTAATGAATATAACTTAATATTTTATTGCATAATGAAATTATATAAGTATTTTATTATATACAAGTGTTACATTAAATTTATTGGTTATATATATTTTTATATACAGTTAAATTGAACATAATATAATATATTCTACAAATAATGGCGCATTTTTTTTGTATTTAATAATTATAAATTTATATTTAATTAATTGAAAAAACATATATTATAATTATAAGTGTAAAATTGACTTATAATATATTTAAATTAATTATTTAAATTTATATATTAAATAACACCTCTCATATAATACTAAACAATAATTAATGACGCTTCTTTTGACCCTTAAATTGTGTCAGGAAGAAAATCAAATAAATTATAATACTTATTTTATAAAATAGTATTATAAATTCTCAAATTAAATTAATTAATTGTTTCAGTTAAACTAGTTATTAAATTACATAGTGAAAACAATTAATAAATATTAATTTACACTGAATTAAAATGATTGCATGCCTTGTTACGTCAAAACATGTTATTTGTTTCACTTAGAAATGCTGAAAACAGATTGTAATACTTGTTTTGATTTGTTTTTCCCATAGTTCTTAGATCACAGGGTTGTTTAGTTACTCATTATTTTGTATTAACTGATTTGGGAAATTTGGGATGGGAATTTTATATTCTTAATTGGGATTCTTATTATTTTTTGTATAATGTTCTCTTAATTACTATGTTACAAATGTCTTCTTTTATCTTCTTGTTTTACTTCATTACTATTTTGTATATAGTCACTTGTAGCGCTTCAGAGGACCCATTGCCTATAAAAGGGCCTTGGATAATCCCCTGTAGAAGTATCACTTATTACACACTCAACAATTTAAAAATAAATTTATTACACTTATTATTATTTTTATTAGTATTAAATTCTAATTAAAAATTCTAAATAACAATTTAAAGGTTGCCTTAAGTCTGATAGTAATTATAGTGTTTGCCGCGCAGAACTCTTACTTAAATAATATTAATATTAATAAAACCAATTTGTTGTCACCTCTCAAATCACTCGTCGTTGCTTTCTCTCAAATATATTAAATAATTTCAATTGTTTTTATTTCTTTTATTTCTAAACTACTATCTCCTTCTTGTCCTCCTCTCTTTTCTTCCCTCTTCTCTTATATCTTCTAGACGACTGACTGACAGATGAACTCTGTTCTTCAGGCAAAGAACAGAGTTCACTGCCATAAAATATTAGCTGAAACATGAAATATATAAGGTGAAACAATTAACTCCAAAGTAGTTTTAGACATACATTAGCATTTTAAATAAGATACTAAAGCTTTAAATTTACTTTATCATGTAAATTATTTTTGAATTATGGTGTATGGAATTGTATAATTGTTCGCTAACTGAACATAAAGATGTATTGATCATTATTTAGATACATTTTAATATAAAGAATGAGAAGTAATATGATATAAAAATTCTCATATAATATTAGTATAATTTTTCCTTCAAACTGTTTTATGTAATGTGGTTGATAATAATATATATTACAAAAAAATATGTATTATAGAAAATAATTTCAACCAAAAAATTTGATTAAATGTTAAACCAATCTCATAGGCCTCATTAGGTGAGCTTGCATAGTTTGGAAGGTACATGTGAGTTCTGCTGGTAAGGAGAAAAAATCTTCTATATGAATCATGGGCTTCAAATGAAGATTTACCACAAGATATAATGATAAAATTATTATTTTTTTCTTAATTTCTTAATTTCTGATTACTACATGTAACATAAAAAATAAATGTAATTACTAAACACTCAGGGAAAGAAAAAGTATAAATTTCTTAATATATGTATTATTATTTAATCAGTAAAAGAATCAACTCTCTGAAATCTCTTAATTTCTAAAAATCTTTTATAAAAATAAGTACATACAATTTTTTAAAATTAAATATCTTAGCTTTGATAGAACTTAGATTGAAATCACAATGAAAACATCTGCATGACTGGGGTTCAACCTTAGTTAAACTGTGAGAAGTTCTTTTAATTTCTTAAAATTTAAAAAAGTTATTATAATGTAAGTCTAAGTATATTTTTTTAATAAAAATATTTTTTCTACATGATATGAATTCATGTGAATAAATAAAAAAAAAATAATTTTTTAAAAAACATTATTTCAAATAGCTGTCATTTTATCTTCAATTATTATTAAATGATTTTGCTTTCAATTAAAAGACTGATGAAATTACACAGATATGTTTATATTACTAAAATATCTATGAATAGTTTCCAGAGCTTCTATTGATACTCAATATGCTTTAACAAAAGAAAAAAAAATCTCTTTTAAATAAAAACATTGCAGGTATTTCCTAGTAACAAATTTCTTTAATATAGATCTATATGTTTAACTTTAAATCAATTCCAATGCATAAAAATAGAAGTTTTTAAAATATAAACATAAAATCTTTTTCAAAAATTTAAATTGCAATCAAAAATAACTTTTTAACTTGTTTTTCAGATTCAATCTTCACTGGAAATTCATAATACTCTCAGTTGAAATTAATTTGAGTAAAAAATTAATTTTTCATGTATTGAATTTTGATAATTAAAATATTTAAGACGATTTATATAGTATTTTTTTCTAGAAAGTATCAAATATATTTACTCATTAAATGTATAATATAATTTATTTTTACCTATAGGTTTTATTATATTATTTCAAATAAAGAATTGAAAAATAATTAACCTATATTTCTAACATGAGGAGATGGGGCAATTATAGAGCTGTAAAATTATCTTGTAAATTTATTTATCTTATCAACCAAGAGTATGATCCTCTACAATTTTAAGTAAGAAATTTTGAATAAAGAAGCTGAATTATTTTTACATATATTTTAAAGTATTTTAATAAATTTATACTAATCAGAGCTTAATTTTCATAATAGTAGTAATTTACATTGTCATGGTTTAAGTTATCTATTGTATCTTTCTTACAAAAAATGTTTTATATAGATGTATTTATACAAATAAAATCATGGAATGATGAATAATATCAGTTCTACCTCTTTGGTAGAGTATTTGAATTTTATAAAAGCCTGAAATATGATCTTGTGCATCTCTTCTTACATGGAAACACTTTAAAACTTGTGCGGTGAATCTCCAGATGAACAGCATATTTATCTCAAATATCAGAATTAAAGTACACTATACTATTCAGATAAACTTTTTAAGAAATATTCCTCTATTTACTTAAAAATTATTTTCATAAATTTAGGCACATTTTATCTGTATTTTTTATGAAAGGAATTCAATGAGTGGTATTTTTTTTGAGTTCTATAGATCACTTCACCAACTGAAAGTATGCCAAAAAATATTTATGAAATCAACAAAAAAGATATTTTAAAAACTAAATATATATTTCATTTACCCATTATATAATATATATATTGTTTAAGTAGCTGAGGAATCGGTAGAATTTTAAAAAGAGAAAAATATTTTAGGGATTTTTTTTTGATTTCTTGCATTTTCTATACCTTCAAAATGCATTGGAGTCTAAAGCCTAAAGATATATGCTAATTCTAAGATACATAATCAACTATTTTTCATTTAAAAGTAAATAGTTTAAATAAGTTGTGAAAGCTCTTCATTTAGCCAAAATGTTTCAAAAATAATTACCATACTTTAAATTTTGGGTTTCCATGCTTTAAATTGTACTCTATAATAAATAATTTAAGTTATTTGTTGATTCTATTTTTTTAAAGAAAATTCAATATATTGATATATACAATTGCAAATTCTCAACATTCAAAATATACATCAAGGAGAAATTCAGTTGATATTGTGTTAATAATAAAATTACAGTTTTTCAATTCTGGAAAAACAGTTGTAGGTAATAGAAAAATTCACTAATTTTTTTTATATGTAATCTGAAAGTTTTTAATAAAATTATTGTATTTAAGAATTGTGATATTATTGATAGATTTTCATTGATCAACTTAAATTAATGAATTATCAATTAAATAAGTTGCAACAAAAACTACTGTTCATTGAGTAGACTCATAGAATGATTTTCTCTGGCTTCCATTCAGTTATCCTCACACTTTCACTATGTTTTCAATATAGATCCATTATTCTTTGTGTGAAACTTCAAGTGAAAGTTCCGTATTACTTCAGTCTGAGTTTCATCTGATTTCCATCTGAATTCAAGTTGAGGACTTGCTAGCAAGTCCCCCCCAGATATTATGTGGTGATTGGGGTCTAAAAATAAGTCCTCCCAATAGTGCACCACTATGGTTGTTTCTACACCTTTCAAAAAAGATTAAATTAACCACACATGTAAGCAATTGTGCAACCCAGGCTTCTGTTTTAGAAAAGGTGCCCCATCAAGAAAGAAGAAAAAAATTTCAAGATACTTGGAGATATTCTATAAAAAAATCTGAAGATAAATAAGAAAAAAGATCAGGAGAAAATATTTCAAGATTATTTGGTTGAAGAGCTGAAGAGTAATGATATTGAGGTTGATAGTGAGGAAAATGGGAATGTGGAATGGAAAAGCTTTGGGGAGGTGAAATTGGGGTCTAAAAGTAAGTCCTCCCAATTGTGCAACGCTAGGGTTTCTTCTACACCTTTAAAAAACATTACCTTGGCCACACCTGTGAGCATTGGGAAACCACTGTTTGTTTTGTACAAATATTGAAGAAGTCCCTGTTGAAGATGAAGATTTGTAAGTGGATTCTTCTAAGTACAAGAAGGTAGCAGTATAGGTTTGGCCTGTCAATGAGCCAATTCCAGTTGAGCTGAAGCCAGCTTTGAAGAGGCCTTATTTTTTGAGAGATCCTTATTTCATGCTGGAGAAAGACTCTTACAGTGGCCTTGCTGTAAGCAGAATCAAAGGTAGTTGGATAAACTAAAAAAAACCCTGTCCCTTTAAGTAAATAAAGAGTTCACAATTATCTAAGCTATAACCTCTACTTGATAAGAAATAACCAATTAACTATTTGTTATTAATGGTGTTGAGATGTAGAATCAGTGTTCTTTATAATGAGGTTGAAAAACACAATAGTAAAGCTGTATTTAGAAAAGTTATTAAAATTATTGAATAATATATTTTTATTAAGCTTTTGTTTTTATAAAATTTAGTTGTTAAAATCAGATCCCTGGTGATGAGACCTTTAAAATGGTAACCTATAAGTTGATATTAATGATTATGAGTGAATTTAATATATTGTTATGTAAAAGTGTTATATTTATAAGAGTATTACAATTTATAATTTTTTATATAATATTAATGAATTTTGTGGTTGGTTTTTGTATGATTGATAAGATACAAGTTGTTAGATCCTACGATGATTGTTAAGATACAAGTTGTTAGATCCTATGATGATTGTTAAGTTACAAGTTGTTAGATCCTATGACAATTTCTAATTTAAAGTCTACAGGCTTTATATTCATAGTATGTCACGTTCCCTACTTTTCCTAATTGGAGCATTCCAGAGTTTGTACAGAGATGGTCCAGAAAATTCCAGAGCTTTTATGGACTTATGGACTCAATTAGAACTTTTATAAATACTAAAAAAAAATCTATAAAAAATTTAAAGATAAAAGAGCTATTTCTCCTTTACATTCCACTCTAATTTTTGTAGCCTGCACATCACTTTTAACCTAGTAAACAATCATCAAAGTTAAGAAAATTATGAAAAATCAAAAATAATCAAAAATACTTTATAAAATTATTAAAAATAGTAGAAAAAATAGTAAAAAAAATCCAGAAAAATTCCCAAAGGTTCTTAAGACTCCTAAATTTAATTTCCATACACTTTTAGACGTTGTAGATAATCCTATAGTACTAGCTATAGGCCTTGACCAAGGGAGTTGGAGTAAAACCAGAATAAATAACCCCTGTCCCTTTAGAAAAACAAGTAAGATTTACCTGTTGCAGCAAATTGGAGATCTGTTTTCTAGACCCTCTCATTAAACACTCTTGACCTCTTTAAAAGTGAAGATAATAGTCCCAGACAGACTGCCAGAAAGAGTTGAAATGAACAGTAATATATTACAACAAAAAACCAGAGAATGAGACAGTGAGGAACAGAGAGGTGATGAGTAAAGAGATAAGATGATCCCCCTAAAAATCTTTTCACACACACATCATACAGCCAGTGCACAGACCACCCTGACCAATTCCCCACCCAAAATCCAGCTTTCCCAGCCTTTTTCATGCATAAAAGTGCATTTTAGCGCCTCCCCAGCGCCCAGGCGGGCACACCGCTTCAAGGCAGGATGCGGCTTAGGGGCAGGAAGGCCGCTTGGGGGCGGGTGGGCGGCTTCTAGGCCCTAAAACACCCATACAACTCATAAAACCCATAAAAAACCTAAAAACCCATAACTTCACTAATAAACAAGATAAACACACATAATACATACCAAAATGAAAATAAAATTAAGGAAAATAAGCTGAGACATAATAATTGACCCTAGCTTAAGCCTACATAAGCACCACTAACAATAAACATCTGATAAATACCAATAACAACACCATAACTACCCTATAAAACAAGGTAACCACCCATAAGGGATACCAAAACGAAGAGAAAAGAAAGGACATTATGCTGAGACATAATAATTTACCCTAGCTTAAGCCTCCATAAACACTACTAACTATCACCTAAAGATGAAAAAATCCACTAATAACACCATAACCCCAATAACACCCTACATACCAAATACCCCCAAATATGCACTTCAAAGGCCTACCCAGGTTTGGATCACCACATCCTCCCTCCAATCAAGAATGTCCCCATTCTTCCTTTGCCAACAGCCATGTTTGCACACCTCTCCAGAATCTTTACAAACAGCCCATTTCTCTCTTTCACCAGATCCTATTCCATCTTAAGTGAACTTCTGAACCAGCAATCCAAGCTTCTTCTTTAAAACTTCTCTTGCACCATGCCTTTAAATTCAATCTATCTCTGTGAAAAAATATCTTTCTTCTGTTCCTGAATTCCATCTCTGGCTTTACCAGCCTCCAGCAATGAAAAGTGATATCCATTTGACAAGTCTTCCTGAATATAACCTTCTACCAGCATAAATATTTCCTCATTTTTTAGTCTTGGGGGATTCGCAACTCTCAGTTTAAAGTCTTGGGGGACTAACAGCCCTCAGTTTAAAGTCTTGGGGGACTAAAAGCCCTCAGTTTATAGTCTTGGGGGACTCCAAAAATCCTCAGTTTATAGTCTTGGGGGACTGCAAAAACCTAAATCACAGAACCCAGAACCAGAGATCAACCAGAAAAAGATTTAGAGAAGTAACTAACTTTCTGGGGTAACTGTATATAGAGCTGCCAGCCCATCAGTCACCCCTAAACTTGCCTTTAAAAAATTCAGAAGTTCCCCCTTGGATCCTTCTACCTTTTAAACTTCCACCTCACACTGCCTCCCATTCCTCAGTTTATAGTCTTGGGGGACTTCACCATCAACAATCCTCAGTTTAAAGTCTTGGGGGACTAACACAGTGTTCAGTTTAAAGTCTTGATGGACTACTTCTTGATAAAATCTTGAAACCAGCCAGGTTAAAGTCTTGGAGGACTACTAGATCCACAGTAGTAAAATTTAATTCTTGAATAAATCTTTAACAACCAGCCAGTTTTAAGTCTTGGAGGACTAACAGCCCTCAGTTTAAAGTCTTGGGGGACTAACAGCCCTCAGTTTATAGTCTTGGGAGACTGCAAAAACCTTGAGCCACTAATTAAAAGATCAGTTTAAAGTCTTGAAGGACTTTCCAGAAAAAAAATCTTGAAGATATATCCCATAATTAAAAAAAATTCTGCTTGAAGTCTTGAAGGACCTTCCAGAAAAAATATCTTGAAGATATATCCCATAAATCCCCAAACCAAAAACCATCAAAGCCAAAACATTTAACCTCCTTTAACAAATAAAACAAAATAAAATGGTATCCCCCAGCAAATTAATGAGCTGATCCCCTGATACCTTACCCACATCCAAGAGCACCTTGATGTGGTCACACCTAAAAAAATTTAATTTTTTTTATTTTTATTTTGACTCCTTCTCTTCTACCAAAAACATTGCCAGAGCCCTATCTTGAGCCTTTGAACAAACATAGCCTCCATAAAAAAATTAAAAGAAAAAAAAGAGAAAAAAAAGAAAATAATCTTGAATCCACCACTTTCACAGCCAACACCCTAGAGCCACATAGCAAAGCCAGCTCCAGGTCAACAGAAGAGATCACTGGGTGGGCTCCCTCCAATAAGTAAAAATTATGGGAGACCACCAGTGATACACCACCAATACAAAAGCACCAAAAGACAACCAAGGCAATACAGTTTAAAGTCAAAGATGACTAAAAACCTGAATCACAAAAAAAACAACACTAGACTTTAACTAGAAAAAACCAAAGTCTTGAAACAGACATTCTGGGGTAGCTGTTCTACAGAGCAGCCAGCTCATCAGTTACCCCCACACTTGCCAAAATAAAATCTAGAAGCCCCCCCTGGGTAACTTCTAACAAAAACACAACATCCAACAAAATTAAACAAAACCAATAAACATGAGGGGTCCAGCACTTGAAGACCAAAAGAATTTCCTGTTTAAAGTCATGGTGGACTAAGAACCCGTTAAAGAAAAAAACCAATACTAAAATTAAACAAAATTAAGAGAAGGGGTTGGAAAAAGACAATAAAGGGTAACTGTTGATAGAGCAGCCAGCCCATCAGTCACCCCCACACTTGCCAAAATAAGATCTAGAAGCCCCACCCCTGGGTATCTTCTAACAAAAAGGATTTTCCAACACAAATCTTCTCCCATAAAAAACCAAAACAATTAAAAACCATTAAAATTCTTTAAAGCCAAAAAAATCCAATTTAGAAATAAAATTTTGCAGTTTAACCTCATGCTGGAGGTGAAATAAAACCAATAATCTTCATTTTTATCTTCATTTTATTTTAAAGAAAATATTCATCTTCACTTGAATTTTTCTTTTCTTCCATATTCATCACAGAGGGGAAAAAATGAGGACTTGTAGGCGAGTCGTTTTTCAGGTTTCCTGGAGTAATATATGGAGTAATCTCTTTATGTTAAATTTGATGTCTAGATATAGGTGTAAAATTTGTTATCAATATCTGATAATTTATGGGAAATCTGTACAACCAAACTTTTTTTCTTGGATGCAGATTTTGGAATGGAAAAATCTTTGAAACTCTAAAAAACAGATATCATCAAATTTCAGACAAGTTCAAATAATATTCTGCACTTTCTTCATGAAAAACACAAATTATTTCTATCAAAAGACTAATAACAGGAAAAAGTGCCATGCTATGATTTATTAGAAAAAAAAGTCAAATATTATAACCTGTCATAATGTATTTTGCACTATTATTATTTTTTCATTAAACAAATGGATTACATATATTAAGGTAGAGATTCTTTTGCACTGAATTTACTATTTCTGAGCCATAAAAATGACCATGTCCACATCTTCTCTAAAGTTTATTTGGTGTTAAGTAATATTTGAAGTGTTTTCAAATTGCAAACTAGCAAGCATAATCCAAGAACAATTAATATTGATCAAGATTAATTTTCTTATTCTAATCAAGACAATTTGCCTTCAGCTAATGTCAAAAGGTTAGAAATTTTTTATGTTTCCTCAGTCAAATGATAGTATCAATTTTTTTATATCATTATTTCTCCTACTTCAGAAGTTATTTTTTTTTGTTTTGTAAGATTAATAATAAAACTGAAAAGTGTTTGCACTTTTAATATAGATATAGATTAGTCTTTATCATTATTAATATGAAACTCGAAATTCATGTTAGGAATATTATTTTTTATGATTTATTTTTCTTTTTTCACTTATAATATATGAAATATAACAATTTTTTAAAAAAAAGCATTTCTTCCACAAACAGATTACAGAAACATCAGAAACTCAGAAAAAAATTTCCAAAATATAAAATATCAAAAGCAGAAATGATTTTGATATGGAAATTGATGCACTATTTCATATAAAGACTAATGGCTTCGAAATAAGAACAATTCTTCCTCTTCTTCATAGATGCTCCTATTATAGACTTTTTATTTGATCTAAACCTTTTTTTCATATCACTCTCCTTAGTGCTTGGATAATTCTCCTCATTATTACCTCACTCAGACCTGGAAAAAATAATCATCTTTTTTTCACCTTTCTCTCAGCAATAATTCTTCTAAGCTTCAACTATTTTTGGAATTACGTAGTTATTTTTTATTTTTTTTATTTTTTGTTAATCATTCATGTTTACCCATCAGGCTATGTTTGAAACTGGTGAATTTTTTCTTGAAGTTAAAATATATTTCAGATTTAGATTAGGGAATAACTAAATTTTACATATATTTGTTTTTCTGATAAATCAAATATTAATAAAATAGCTCTTGAAAATTCAAGTGTAGCTAAATACTCTGAATAAAGCTCCAATAAAATTTTGTACAAAATTTTGAGCTATATTTTCTTATCATTAGATTTTACAACTACAAAAAATTGATTTTGGCTCACATAATCAGGTTTTTTTATTGAAAAATTTAAATGTATTATTTATTTTGAAGAATTAACAAAATTAAAGATCACATCAGTAAAATCTTATGAAACCTACACCAGGTATATTTTGACTTTTTTAGAAAAGTAGAAAAAGAAAAAAAAATCTATTATGGTTTACAACTATGTAATGCTCTTATGATCAATTCTACTTTTTTAAATAGGAAATTTCCATTTCATGTGGAATATTATTGTAAAAAGATTTATGTAGATGTACTATTGTTGATGTAGTGGGTTTAAAAATATCATGGGGACAAAAACAATTGAACTGCTTGTTCAAATTACAAAGATAAAATTTTTAACAATTTGGAAAAAAATAGTGAATTACTAGTGACAGTGAAAGGAGTGATAATGATGGTTGTGAAATAAAATTTGAAATTTTAGGGCTGGTAAAGATAGTTGAGGGTGTGAAAACAATAGAGGCAGTGAAAGAAAATTGTAGAAGACTGAAAAAATTTAATTTAAAAAGTCAAAAAAATTTAACAAAATAATCGAGAGCAATTTTAACCCACCATAGATTATATAGTGGAATATAGATATAAAAAAAATTAAGAGATGGGGAGAAAATGATTGTAAATAGAGAATGTAAAATGATTGGAGCCTAATGAGGGATGATTGAGATAGTAAAAGAAATTGTATATTGGTGATATCCATGTTTGTATATCTTCAAACTAATGTCTCTAGCCCTTGTATATACTATATATCCATCTTTTTCAAAAAATAAAAAACAAAATTTTAAATAGCACATTTCAAATGCAGTAAAAATTATTCAAATATCACTAAAATAAAAAAATAATCTTTTCATATATTATATTTGCTTAGGAGTCAACATAATCTCACTACCAGAACAGTAATACTCAATAACTTCAGCTAACTCCTTCAAATCAATATCACTTTTATTATCTACACATGATTTTTCTATTACACTGAGTTTTCTATAATATTCATCATCAACATAAGCTTTAGAAATACCATTGGGAAGAGGTCTATCATCAATTTCATATTTAATGGGACAATTGCTAGGCCCTGCTTCAGATTGATTTCCCTCAGTTGTTGGTGGTAAAACTTGTTTTAGAGGACAAGTGACCTTGGCCCTCACAGAAGCTTTGGCTGTTGATGATTTTGCTTTCATCATTGATTTCTTGACCCAGCCTTCATCAAGTGAATCTAAACATTGGAAAAGTGCTGGACTTTGCCAAGGAATTATTCTCTTAGTGTGAGTTCCACTAGCACTTACCTCTGTGTCTGAATGAAGCTCAGCATCTTTGAAAAGCCCAGCCTTATCAGGAACCAAGAATGAAGCAGCAATCTCAATTCAACGTTCACGCAACTATATAAGTCAAGAATCAATTTATTTATATACTACTGTGATAAAGTAGCTCACTTACCTCTCTTTTCATTTTAGCAGTCTGGTGTTTCACACTTTTTATCTTCTGCACTTGCGCAAGATCAGAATCAGATTGTTTTTTTTTGGCTTTATCCCTGAAAATTTTTTTCTGTCCAGATATCCAACGCTAAAGAATGCTTAAAACTGCTTCATTACTGACAATGTCTTGAGAACTCAGAAAATTTTGGAAACCTTTGCCCTGATAACAAGCCATCCATCCAGAGACAATTTGAGTGAGGATGGTTAAGTTCCAATCATCATCATCACTTTTTCCCCAGTCATACAAGAAGCAAGAGATCCCAGTTTGAGCCAATTTAGCTTCAGCTTGACGTTTCCAAACAACTTTAATGCTCTGGCCTGGTGGAAGGGGGTAGTCAGAAGTGGGTGTAAAGGTAGGATTTTTGAAGGTAGAAACAAGCTGATCAAGTTCGGATATGATAGTAATTTTTTTTTCAGAAAAATCCAGGCTAGGACGGGGCTTATTTCGAATCTCTTGAATCATTTTTTCCCTTTTCTGGTGCAGGCTTCTCCATTTGTTGACTAGCCCTGGTTCAGGGCAAGGCAGAAATTTTTGCTTTGAGGGGTCAAAGCCTAAAAGAAATCTTGCAAACATGATGACAGATTGTCCTAAGGGAGAGGATGCAGATGGAATTTGATTCTTTTTGGCTAAAGAAGTGACTTGTCTCCTGGAGGAATTTTCAGACTTTCTCTTCTTTGCCTGTGATTCTTTGTGCTGATGCCATTGAATATAAGACTCCGGATCCAAAGCTGATTCCACTGTAAATTCAATTCATAAAGATAAAATGAAACAATAAATATATGAATTTGTACTTACCATCATCATCACCAGATGAACCTTGAAGAAAATCCTCAATGTTCCTTTTTTCTTTTTCTGGTTAAATAAAAATCATTTGAAATAAGCAAATGAAAATTTTGGATTTCCCATTTACTTACCAGCTACAACCACCACAAAATAGATTTGAAAAAAATAAATATTGATGAAATTGTGAGTATAAAAAATGTAATATCATGTTGTTATAAGGTAGAGCTATTTACCTGCAGAAGGGTTACTTCTTTCACTCTCTCCAGGTTCAGGATTGGGTCCTTGTGATTTCTCATGCAAGGGTGAAGCAGGTGGGGGTGCCGGACTCTCCTCTTCTTGTCTATTTGGTGATGCATGTGATGAGTTGGGTTGGGGGGAATTGTCTCTACTATCTCTTGGAGAATCAACCATTGGAACTTTTTTTCCTGTGAGTACAAGAGTTGAGATCACAAACATGAAAAATAATTACCATCTGTACTGATGTCCATTTTTGAGGATAACTTGGCTTAGTAAAAAAAAAGATTTGATACTCTTGAAGGTAGATGTTGAATGTGGTTGTTATTAGGAAATAAGGCAAGTTTTGAAATATCATAGAACGTTCTTAGAACAAAATACTTATAATATGCATTATTCATTATATCTGACAAGAAGAAATAAATTAATAGTAAGAATTTTAAAACATCCATAATAAGATAGCCATTAGGTAAAAAAAATTTCAATTGATTCTTTCTGGTCAAAAATATGAACTTTTACTCAATATTATTAATTTGTAAAATATATTTCACTCTTCCATTGAAATGGAAATTAGTAATTCATAGCCATCAATTGATCTTTTTATAAAATATATTAAGATGGAAAAAATTTTAGATTCACGCAAGCAAACATGAAAAAGATAATTAGATCGTATTTATTTAAAAAAATAAAGCAATGTATTTACAACCTTATACTAGGAGACTGATCTTTTTTCCCCCCCTTTCCAATCCATGGAAGCTCCTGGTTTTTAGTATCTACAGACCATTGCTCTAAAAAATCTAAAACAATAGCCATCAAAATGTCTTCAATACTCATACTAAACTTATTGAAAAAATTTTTCAGAACCCAGACAGGTAAAAATAATATCAACAATGTATTTATGTGTCCTGGGCCACTTGACTCTATCCCTGTTTTTGTGACTCTTCTTGGGCCAATTGGTGACCTCAATTAGCTTAGCACAAAAAACATATCTTGCCTTCCTGATATCATCCTTGCACAAAAACAAACCTCTTACCCCACCAGCTAAGAAAAAAGCTAGATAAGAATATTTTTTATCCTGGTTTTCTGAATGAAGTTCTGTGTTTGTTTTTGATTTAACCAAAGTATCCCCAGTTTTTTCTTCCAACAAAAATTCAGGTTTTTTGGAGTATCCCTTCAACATAGTCAAACATTGAAGCATAACAAGGATTTGGTCATGAAGAAGAGTGAGATGTCCAATAGAAACCTTCTTACTAGTTGACAGTGAATCTGATTTCTCTTCATTTTTGACATCTTTCTGTATCTTCAAGCTCTCCAAGTATGAGATAGCATCTAGGACACTATCTTCAGTGCTGCCAGTCTGAAAAGTTTCTCTTGAAGAATTCAATCGGGGTCCGGATAAACTGATTGCTTCCATTATAAGATGAGCCCAAGAATTCTTCTGACCCTTGGATGGCTCATTTAGCTTGAGAAGAGCAGTAAATAATTAGGTTGAATTCTTGAATTTACTGTTGATAAAGCCTGTATGGAAGATGTCACGTTGATACCATAGTTTAGATTCTGAGGGAAGGAGGTAAGAAGGTTCTGTAAAAAATTTCAACCACTGCTATTATAATTCAGATGAAAATATGAAATAACATACCTAAAGTCAAAACCTGCTGAAGCCATTTCCCTATAGAGAAGCATTATTGCTGCCAGGCACAGTTTGTTTAATTATTTGTTTCTCTAGAGGAATCAACCTTGATAGAGTGATGATACTCCAATATACTGTAAGAATTTAATGTCATTTTCCTCCAGGCATCTCGATCCATTCTACCTGAAAATGTGGAAAAAAAAATTTCCACAGATTCTGTATGCTGGGCCAAGACAAAGCGGTAATTTGATTTAGCAGTAGATGATGATGCCTCATTATCTGGATTGGATGTAGAAGCTGGGGCAGTGGAAGGAACGGCAGTTGAAGATGAGGCAATGGGAGCTGAAGTGGTTTGGGGAGGGAAAGATGTAGAGGAAGCAGGGATAGAACTTTGTTCTTTTGAAGTTGAAGAAGATTCTGGAGGGCCAGCCAGTTGCAATGAAGTTGTAGCAGATAAGGGTCTTGAGGATTCATCAGGGATAGATTTTTCAGCTGGAGCATTAACAGGAGTTTGAGTTGAGGGGGACTGAGCAGGAGATTGAACAGGGGGAGATGGAGCAGGGGGAGATGTAGCAGTGGGAGATTTAGAAGGGGGAGGTTTAGAAGTGGGAGGTTTAGAAGGGGTTAATTGGATGATAGATTTGGTAACAGTTGCTTTAGAACCAGCACGTTTCTTTGAAGGGAGTGATGGAGCTTCAATATTTTTAGCAGGTTCAGGAATAGAGACAGAAGGATTGGGGATACAGGGAGCTGATGAAGTTTCCTCTGGGGGAGGAGGTATCTCTGAGGTTGAGGCTTGTGGTAGTGAAGAATCTAGATTAGCTGATAACCTTTGCCTCTTGGGTGAATCCTTTTTGTATAGTGAACCTAGCTTTGAGTGAGGCTGGGAGTCATCCTCTGAGTCAGATAGAGCAGGATGGCTGGAAACTTTAATGGTCTGGTTTCTTTTTGAAGCCCTTCTTTCAGGTTTGTTCGTGAGATAAATGATGACAATTTGATCATTTGGTGGAAGCTGTTTTCCACTAGCAACAGCTAAAATTGAAGAAATTAGTTATTTGAAAAATAATTAATACTAGAATACATACTTTTTTCGGATTTTTCACATGCAAGTAGAAGCTCTTGAACCTTTTGCTTGAATTTGCCTGAAAGAATCTTCTTACCAGAAAGTTTCTCCACTGATGCTTGAAACTCAGATACAGATGTGAGGAAATCATCCTTTGAGACTTGGATGACTTCATCCTTCAAAATTCTGTCCTTGTGCTCTTCAAAGTCTTCCATTTTGTGAGCGTGATCTGAAGCACCATCTGAAGTAGAGCTTGTTAGCTCAAAATAAAGCTAATAATGATATAAAAAACTCACTAGAGCCTCCACCTAATTCTTGAGAATCTTTTATAGAGGAGAGAGGGCTAGATATATCCATGGACTTAGAAAACTTTCCAGACTCTAATTGATACAAGAAGAGACCAAAGTAAAAAAAAAACTCAAGAGGTAAAAATTACACAAAAAATTAGACTTGCCTGTTCCAGCATTATCTTTATCTTGAGTAGAAACTTGTGCTGTAGCAGGTACAGGCAATTCTGATTCTTCAGCCACAGAGGGAGAGCTTGGAGGGGCTTGGCTAGGGGTTGAAGTCTGGGAAGGCATAATATCTGAATGAGTTGAGAGATTTGAGCCTGATTGTGGTTAAAGGAAGAAAGAAGCAGCTGCAGATATAATTGCGCATGAATCTCAATGTGAAGGTCATCTCATATTCATTATTCACATTGAAGTTGAATACAATACATTTTTATTTATGCACAAATTTATATATATTAATTTAAATTGAAATATAATATTATAAAAATTAAATTGAACTCATATGTGCATAGCACAGCCATGTTATTTCACAGCCCGCCTGATTTTGTTTTTTCTTTGTGGTGTTTTTGATTTTTTTGTGATTAATTTGAGCCTACTATAAATTAACATATACTTAAGTTAATTGAATTTTTCTTTAAATTTTTATTAACTCTTAATTTTTCTATATTATTATTTATTTTGCCTAATGGCACATTTAAATTTTTTATTATTTTTTATTTTCATTTTTCATATGGTCATTTCTTTTTCTAACACTATAGCTAGATGAACCAGAATATCTGGTCCATCTAGCTATTTACCTTTTTTTTTTTGCTTCTCACCTCTAGGTCACATGCAGCAAAGTATTGCAGCAATACTTTGCTGCACGTGACAAGTAATGGTTTAGGTGGCCAGGACAAATGGACCATATCATAAAACAGATATGGTTCATTTGACCCAGCCTTTGGTGGCTAGCTGCTGGTCACATGCAGCAAAGTGTCGCAGCAATACTTTGCTGCACGTGACTAAGTAGAAGGCACCAATCCTGGCTCAAAAATGAGCCATAAGAAATTGAATGTTTGATTAATATAGCAAAAATACATGAGTTAAAATACTGTGGTCCCATGAAAATAAAAATAATTGTGGGATTTTTTTTCATGGGATCAGAGAATGTGAGTTTGAAAAAAGGTTCAATGCACCATAATTTAAACATTATGGTCCATCAAACCAGGAATAAGGGAACTGGGACAGGTGATGACTTTGGAATAAGTATATAGGTAATTCTTTTTTCAATGTGAAAAGTGAGTAATTGGGGCGTTTCATAGGACTAAATCAACAAAAAATTTATTTTTTTCAACTACATTTTACTACATATTTGATGGGAAATAACATATATATAAATTCGTGACTGGAAACATGGAGAGAGAGAAAAAAAGTAAGCAGAGATTAAACATAATATTTATATGAGGTTATGGATTTTAAGTTTATGGAATTGAGAAAGGTTTTTATGAGGGGTTTAACAGAATTTTACTAGAGAGAAACACCTTTGCGCAGCCTTTCCTGGCACTTTTTAAGCCCCTTTTCCACCCCCAGTCAGCCCCAGGGGGGCCCCACTGGGGGTGACAGAGGGGCTAAAGGGGGGCTTCAATGGTTTAAAATAAGTGATTCAAAGGGGTAAGTCAGAGGTAATAAAGGTAAAATTAATAATATACTGTTCTTAAAATATAAAATAATAATTTTTTTTTTGGTTTTTATAAAATTAAATTTTTTATGTCAAATTTTTTGTATAATTTTTTGGTGTTGAAGATAGCAATTTTCAAGATTCCCAATATCAAAGTACATATAAATTCCTTAAAATTTCATTGGGAAATTAAAAGCTGTTTTTAAATTTTAATAAGCTATTTCATAAGGTAAAATTTAATCAAATGTACTAAAATATATTGTGATATTATTCTATACACTGAACACATCTAGCCTTCAAATCTAAAACCATTTATAGGAAACAGGTTCTTAGAATGTGGCAAGATGATTATTCAAGTGAAATATGAAAAAATATAATCATTATTGATTTATGTAAGCAGCTGTAAGCTAAAGTAAATGTAGGCAAATCAGTATTATTTAATTATTGATCTCTCAAACTATATTTGATGACCTTTTTTTACAAAATATGAATTTAATTTATTAAATTCACCTCCAAAAAATTAAAAATAAAGTTCCTTGAAAGTTTTTACTATTTAAAAATGAAGATTTATTATGTAGTGCATGTAGTTTTTATATATAATTGAAGGATTTACATTATTAATTTAGCCCTTTATACTTCTGCATTAAATTAAAACACTTCCAAACAAAAAAGTCCCTTTGTTCCCAAAATATCAAGTCCTATATATAGGGCTCTGCTTCCTCAAAAAATTGTCCCATCTTTTATTTCTTTACCATCATGGATGTTTCTACTATCAAACCCATTTGTATTGGAATCTTGAGGTCCTACACCACAACTAGTCACAATACAGCTTCAGTTCAGAAACAGCATGTTTCTATTTATGTATCTAAAGCTGAAAATATTATCAAAATATTTTCACAGAAGCCAAAGTTTTGTGTGGGAAATCTTATCTCTACACATGCAAAGGTGCTCTACACTCTTCTTGGAAAACCATCCTCCTCAACAACTATAGCTCCAGTTGGTGGTTGGACGCCTGGTCAAGAAACACCTCTTCTACTCATTGATACTCTTCTTGTTCCTCACCTAGATCTCACCCTTCCTCCAACAATCAATATATTACTTTTCTGTTTACCGGCACATATTTCTTCCCTCTACACCTTCCTTCTTCCTATCAAAGAGGATATTTCTGAACCAACTAACTATACACCCTCTCTTCATTTGGGCTGTGAAGTTCAATATCCATTTTCAACTCAGCTTGAAGGTTCACTCATTCACATACAGGAACTCCTCTCCATCAAATTCAGTCACCCAGCTTCTATGGCTCAACCCTAACATTTGAAAACACGCCTTTTACCCCATCAAAGCCAGGCTCTTGCATTTATGCTACTTCAGGAAAGGCATACTGAAACATATTTATGGAGGTGCTGTGGAGATTCGACTTAGGAAAATGAATTGAGTGGAAGAGTTACCAACACACTTCCAAAATCAATTCTATTAGCAGATGACATGGGCCTTGGGAAGACAGTGTCAACAATTTCTCTGATTGTTAGTACTTTAAATGAAGCTGCTGAATTTTCACGTTGTAGACAATCCTATAGTACTAGCTATAGGCCTTGACCAAGGGAGTCAGAGAAAAACCAGAGAGAAAATCCCCTGTCCCTTTAGAAAAATAGAGTGAGATTTACTTGCTAAAGTAAGTTGGTTCCTGTTTTGCTAAAGCTCCTGTTTAACACACTTGACTGCTTGATGAGCCAAGAAAGTAGTCCCCAGATAGACTACCAGACCAAAGAACTGAAATGTAGAACAAAGTCCACACCAGAGACAGCAAAGATACTTGATGTAGGCTGCAAATCCACACCAGACACAGCAATAATACTTGCTATAGCTTGCAAGACTATAACAGAGAAAACCGTTGCCAAAGTTAAGTTAAATGAAGAACTCACTTGCAACAAACACAGCCAATTGTGGCCAGAAAACAGTGAAAACTGAGTGAGGAACAATGAGATCACCTCCGGAGGGTTGTATGATGATTAAGGTTTCCCCAAACTGTCTTATTCACTATGTACACACAGACCACTAACTAAGAGCCCATGTGCACCCACCAATCTTGCGCCTGTACCTGCCAGATTGCATAAAAAACCCTCCTGGAGCGCTCCCCAACCTCCTAAAAAAGAGGCGGGCGGGCCGCCCAACGTCAGAGATGCCGCCTGAAGCGGCCCGGCCTCCCTGACGCCAGAAAACCAATAAAAACCACTAATCTACTTAAAAAAATTAGCTACAACTACTAAAACCTTTAAAACACGGAATTTCACTATAACAACATAGAGATATGAAATATAGAGAAAAATAAGCTCTATCCAATGGTACTAAGCACTTAACCCTAATACTTAAGGTTAGCCCATAAAACACAAAAAACAAAATTAAACAGCAATCTTTTATAAATGAAAAAGGAGGAAATGTCCCCTTAAAACTCAGAATATGAAAAATGTCTTCAAGACATAAAATATAGAGAAAATCCAGGGCTATCCAATGATAGTACCCACATACCCTCAGACCCAATATCCACGGAATAAAACCAGAAAAATACCAAATTCCTTAACAGATGTCAATTAAGACATGCACAATCAGCGCCAAATCACACAACAAAGGCCCCTGCCAATGTTGGAAGACCACATCCTCCCTCCAATTGAGAATTTCCGCATTCTTTCTTCATCCAACCTCCATGTTTAACCTCCTTCCCGAATCTGCCTCTGAAATGGGCCCCTGCCAATACTGCATCAACAATAATTTAATCTGCGCCATAACACCACCTGTTCATCCATACAGAACGTCCTGCAATGTCTGCCACTCCAGAAAGAAGACCTTCCACAGACCTGGTCCACTTTCTTCCACAACAGATTCACCTCTGCCTCAACCTGGTCCTTCTTATGCCAGCACCAAAAGATCTAGGCCATCCATCCTGATACCCAGATTAATCAAAAAGCTCCACCCTTCCCAGAAGAGTTCCACAACCCATAAAACAACTAGTTCCCGCATCCCTGGTCCATCTGATGGTAAAGAACATTCATTCCTTCCTTCAGCTTTAAAACTGATAACTTCTCAGTTCCTTCCTCTTCTGATAGTGATGATAACAATGTAGGATCCATTGCACCACCAACACCAACGCACTTGCCCACTATCAAGGCCAAGTTCCAACAACACACATCTCAACAGAAGCAACTTCTGCTTCACTATTTCCAATCCACTCCTGCTAGAGATCCACAGGACATTGAGAACAGAAGACATCTCATTCACCAGTTAAAGGCTAATTCTGAACACTTCATTTCATCTCTTGATTCCCTCTGTTATTCCACTAGTACTTGAGTTTGATTCAGAAAAGAAAAATTGACCACACCCTCTATAGGATGTAACCACAAACAACCCTCAGTTTTAAGTCTTGGGGGACCATCCTCATTTTATAGTCTTGGGGGACTCAAAACCCTCAGTTTAAAGTCTTGGGGGAATCAAAAACCTAAATCATAAACCCAGAACCAGAGATCAACCACATTAAGACACAGAGAAAAAACTAACATTCTGGGGTAATTGTGAATAGAGCAGCCAGCCCATCAATTACCCCCAAACTTGCCTTTGCTAAATTCGGAGGCTCCCCCTGTGGATACCCTCCACCAATCTTTCAAACCAACTCCAACAACAAAACCCTTTTTCCTCAGTTTATAGTCTTGGGGGACTTACAACCCTCAGTTTAAAGTCTTGGGGGACTAACACAGTGTTCAGTTTAAAGTCTTGACGGACTAGTTCTTGATAAAATCTTGAAACCAGCCAGTTTAAAGTCTTGGAGGACTAACAGAAACCAGATTTCAGTTTAAAGTCTTGATGGACTGATAAATTTTCCAGTTTAGAGTCATAGAGGACTGTCAGAATCTTGCATGAATCTGACCCTGCCAATTTCATGCAATACACACACAGCTAGACCCACCGAGCGTCTGCCCTCACTTCATCTTCTACTCATCACTGACAAAATCTTCTCTTATCCTTTTCATCACCTTTCACACTACAAATAATGTCTGGATCCCCTGCTGTTGACTCCTCTACTCTTCCTTGCTTCACTGCTCCAAGGGACTATGCCTGCAAACAGTGCATCCACATGTGCAGACCTTGCACATTCACTCTTCCAAATTCAGAAGCCAAATTCTATAACAGGGCTTGTGACTCTTGCTATTCCAAAAAAAAGAAATGTGACAGAGATTCCCCACTATCCTATTCCTCCGCCTTCTCCTTCTCACAAGTACATCTCCAGATCCCCTACCAGGTCTCCAGAACTTGGTCCATCCTCTTCCTCTCTATCTTCAGCTCCTTCCAGAAGATCCAGAAGCTCAGCTTCCCGCACTCTTCCCAAAAGACCAGCCTTAGCTTCTCAAGAAACTGCTTTTATCACTGCTAAATTAGCTCCAAAAGCTTCAAAATCAACCCCTAGGCTTCTAGACTGCGTCCAGGCGGCCCGGCCGACGTCGGGCGGCCCGCCCGCCTCACCAAACAGTGAAAATCAGTGCCAAAACCTCCAAAAACGGCCAGAAAATAGCCAAATTCATCCAGACAACAATAACAACTCAACCCAACTACCTCCTACTGCTCCCAGAGCAATGCAATCCACCCTTCCAAAATCCAAAAACACCAAAATTTCCCAGATTTCTAAGAGAACTGCCAGAGAGCCCCAAGAAGAGACCAGAACACCACACACTGCTCCACAACAACAACTTCGTCCCTAACTAAGACAAAGAAACTACACCTCTCCTCTGTCAGCAAACTACTCTTCTGACTGTTCCATCTCTTCAAATTCTCCATCCAGAAGATAGCAGTCTGCTTCCAAATCCCCCTCTCCTGCTCCATCCTTTAACAACCCTGGTACTCCATCCCAGCACCTCCTCCAGCTGAATCCAACAGAAATAACAACCACAACAACAACAACAATCTCACTGCTCCAACTAGGCCCCAGGAACATCAGCAACTCAGTTCACCTTCTCAGGATCCTTCAGAGGAAGACCATGGGAATCCATATCTTTCCCTAGTTGATCCACCCACTATGACCATAACAAGATCGTCAGAGATCCAAATCCCAGCTGCTTACAGATTTGATGAGCTTCCAATCTGTAAGTACCAAATTAAATATTCCATTTCTTCATTAAAAAATAATTACTGATCCAATTATTCTTGTCTAGTTGGCACCCCTCCTCCTGAATCTATTATTGGAGTTGGCCAAACTCTTGAAACTTTTTTGACCCTGGATTATGGAGACATGAAGAAACACCTAAGCACCATGTGTTCCAATATGCTAAAAGCCTTTGCCCTCCATGGACCCTTGAATGACTTTGGAAAATCCCTGAGAAAGCGCCTACTAGACGACCACTGGAAAATGTCTAGGATCATTAAACACACCCTCCAGCACTCCATTCCTGCCTCTTCTTCTTCCTCCTCTGAACTTCCCTCTAATCCAATCCCTGATCATTACAATCCCTATAATCTCTCCAGCAGGATGCACTTCAAAGAACACAGTGCTTCCCACAATCCCAGCAAAAAAAAAAACGTCATCACAATCCGGACCAGCCTCCAGAAGCTTCATCATCCAGAAAATGAGCTCCTGCAAAAGATTAGAAACATAATAATAATATAAAACAAATAATAAAAATAATTTCAGAATTTTTTTTTTTTTTTTACTTGTATCTACTGATATATTATAATAAAAAATTAATAAATGAAATGAAATGAAATAACTTAAATGAAATAAAATAAAATATAAAAAATAATACAAATGGTATCCCCCAGCCAATTGATGAGCTGATCCCCTGATACCTTACCCACATCCAAGTGCACCTTGATGTGGATACACAATTAAATTTTTTAAATGATTAACAGAAAACAAAATCAAAAAAATTTTAGAAATTCAGACGTTTATAAAGATAATGAAACACAGAAACACATGAAATAAATAATAAATGAAAATAAAATATCATTTCCCGGCCAATTGATGAGCCTTTCCCCACCAATGCTTGCCCACATCCAGGTGACCCTGATGTGGTAACACCCTATCTTTTTGATTTTATAATTTTAAACAACCCCCATAAAAAAATTAAAAGAAAAAAAAGAGAAAAAAGAAAATAATCTAAAACTTCTATCTAGAAAAAACATAACTGCAAAAATCAAAGAAAGACCAGCTCCATAAATTTTCCAATAAGGGAAAGTCCGGTCCATAGAAATGATCACTGGGTGGGCTCCCTCAAATAAGTAAAAATGATGGGAGACCACCAGTGATCCACCACCAATCTGAAAGAACCAAAGATAAAGAAGCCAGTCCCAAACCAGTTTAAAGTCATAGCGGACTTGAAACCTGAATAATAAACAACAGAACTAGAATTCAACTAGGAAAAACAAAAGACTTGAGACAGAAATTCTGGGGTAACTGTTCTACAGAGCAGCCAGCTCATCAGTTACCCCCACACTTTCCAAAATAAAATCTAGAAGCCCCCCCTGGGTACCTTCTAACAAAAACACAACATTCAACACAAAAAAAACCAAAACCAATTTGAGTGAAGAGTCTGGCACTTGAAAACCAAAGCAATTTCCAGTTTAAAGTCATAGAGGACTAAAACCTGTGAAAATAAACCAATACTAGGGTTCAACCAAATTAAGAGAAAGGGTTGGAAACAGACAATCTGGGGTAACTGTTGATAGAGCATCCAGCCCATCAGTCACCCCTACACTTTCCAAGATCAAATCTAGATGCCCCACCCATGGGTACCCTCTAACAAAAGTTTCCAACAAACAGATGCATAGCATCACCACAAAAAAACCAAAATTAAAGAATGGTCCGTAGTTTATCCTCATTGCAGAGTCAATCTTCTTCATGCCTAGTGCCTCTGGGATAAAACCTCTTCACTTGGTCTGCAGCCACCCTCTTTTTCAAGACTGCACCATCCAACTCTTCCAAAGCATAAGAACCTCCAGACGCCTGAGATCTGACTCTGTAAGGTCCATTCCATCTGTCAGCAAACATTTTGCCCCACTGACTCTCCAAACTTCTATTATACACCAAAACCAGACAATCAGGTTTCAAGGGATTCCTGAGTCTATGAGCCAACTTCTTGTCCCAGTACCTGACTGATTGATTCCTAATCTTCATCATTCTAGAGTACGCCTTCTCTTGACATTCCTCTCTACATTCCAACTGTTGCATCCTGGCACAGAGCAAATCTTCTGTTGAGTGCACGTCATCCCAATCAATTCCAAGATAAGAGACATCTTCCAAGTCCACTGGTAGAAAGGCCTTCTGACCAAACATTAACTCATAAGGAGAATAGCCAGTTGTCCTCTTCACAGTGACCCTATCCGCAAATAAAACCAAGGGTAAATAATGCCTCCACTTTTTGGCACTATCTCCACACATCTTCACCAAAGCATTCTTGATAACTTGATGGGCTCTTTCAACCATGCCTTCAGCTTCAGGATAATACGGTGTAGCCACTCTAACCCTAGAACCAACACTAGCCACAGCTTCTTTAAATTCAGCACCAAACTCTGGCCCACCATCAACAGTCACCAACTTCATCAACCCATACCTATAAATCCACTCCTTCTTCAAAAACTCTGCCACATTCTTGGCAGTCAAATTAACCAGAGGCACTGCCTCAACCCAACCAGACAAATCATCCCTAGCAACAATCAAGTATTTATACCTGCCCTCTTTAATATGGACAGCATCCAGACTGACCCTTCCAAAAACAGTTGATTCACCAGTAGCACGGCCCACCTCTTTAGGTTTCAAAGGACTTCTTCTTTGACATTCTTCACAAGATTGAACCCAGCCCTGCACAGCCAACTTCATACCCGGCCACCAAAATCTGTCTGCTACTCTTCTATAAGTCTCCCCAAAGCCTCTATGACCAAGGTCTTCATGCAAAGACTTCAAAACCAATTCTTGACCCTTCTTCTGAGTCACCACCACTTAAGGATTAGGATGTCTCCTTCTCATCAAGCGCCTTCCTGACACATAAAATCCAGGACTCTTCTTCTTGATTGCCAAACAAGTATCATCATCACAAATATCTGGCCTCTCCAAGGTCAACAGATATTCCACCAAAATAAAATAAAACCCAGATTGACCCCAGGTCTCATCTTCAAAATCTAACAAAACAACATCCAAGGGTAAAACTCTGTCATAAAAATCACCAGTGTGAACATGAGCCAATTGAGCAGCCCAACCAGAACACCAATCCTTAAATTTTGGCACGTCCTTCTCTTTCCACTGAACCTTGTGAGAATCCAGTTCACTAACAAAAACACCCTTTTTCAATTTTGAGCTGTCCCAAACAACAACTCCATCTTCATCAACAAAAACATCCTGATCACCAGAATCAAGATCAGATCCAGCCAGTTTAACCTCTTGGGGGAGGTCAGAACAATCATCCAGTTTAGCCTCATGGGGGAGGAAAGAAAAATCCTCAGCACCCTTTGTGCTGGCCCTAATCACTGGAAAATCTTTGTCAAACTCTTCAGAATCAGAATCCTCATCTGTAGGTGGCCTCCTTGATAATCCATCAGGCATAGTAAAATTTTTACCTGGTTTGTGTACCAGGTCAAAAGAAAAATGTTGAATAAATGCCACCCACCTAGTCATTGGAGCATTTGGAAGACTAGGTGTATTGATCATCTGAACCAAAGATTTTGCATCCACCTGCAGCTCAAAATGCTGCCCCCACAAAACGGTCTGTAGCTTCTTTAAAATTTTAGCTACGCCACACAATTCCAACTTAGGTTGAGAATACCTAGATTCCACCTCATTAAACACCACAGACTCATACCTTACTGGCCTGACCCTCCCAGTCTTATCCTCCTGAGACAAAACAGCACCAGCAGCAATATAACTTTAGTCCACTGCCAGATAAATCTTTCCAGCACCAACACCATAATCCAACTTGTGAAGAATTATATCTTCACCAACAACCTTTTTCAGCTTCTGAAAAGCCTCTTCACACTCTTCTGTCCATTCCCAATCTGCATCTTTTCTGGTCAACCTTCTTAAAGGTGAAGCCAACAAAGAAAAATCCTTAATGAAAATCCTGACATATACACATACACCCAAAAATCCTCTGACTTCAGTAGTATTTTTAGGCCTTGGCCATGCCTGAATTTTATTAATCTTCTTCTTTGCCATAATCCTTCCCTCTTTACATACCACATGACTCGGAATTTCCAAAGCGGGAACACAACAACAGAATTTTGACCCTGAAATGGTCAAACCAGCCTCTTCAATCCTAAACAACACTTTCTCTAGAGTTATTGCATATTCCCACACAAACCTCCTTATTCCAGGGTTCTCCGATAACACCTCATTACCATAATCAGTGGATGGTCCTTTAATTCCAGCATCATCAATAAAAATACCAGCATGAGTAGGAACCTCATCCTGCAAAATCCAAGCCATCTGTGCTTGATAAACTGCCACTGAATTAGTTGCTCCTTGAGGCAACCTAGTGAGCTGAAATCTTCCCAAAGGAGTCTCAAAAGTTGTGAGAGGCCTTGAATCTGTATGGAGTTCCATCTCATCAAACCACCCATTATATCACCCAAACCATAACACACCCGTCCAGAAAAAGCTTCAACAAAATCCTCTGCACTTGGCGGCATACCAGCGTCCTTGATAGTGACTCTATTCAAGGCTCTAAGATCATGAACCACCCTCAACTTTCCATTCTGCTTCTTAACACAGAACACTGGACTTGAGTAACTGGATGTTGATTGTTTGTATAACTCAGTCCTGAATCTTTCCCTAACAATCTCTACAAAATCCTCTCAAATAGCAGCTGGAATCGGAATAGGTTTGATTTGCCAAGTTTCATGACAAACAAAAGGAATCAAGTAAGGTTCCCCATAAGAGTGCTTCAATACACCCCTTTCCTCCTCAACAAATGCCACCGCTTTTTCCCTTAGCACAATAACATGCAACAACAACTTCTTTTCTTCCTCAGACAACCACCCATCAGGATTAAAATTAACAACTTTCAATCTTTCCATGGTCACCCTCGCCGTCTCTACAAATTCTGGAGGATTCTTCACCAAAGGAGTACAGTACGGATCTCTTGACAAAGGAGGTCTCTTCAAAGGCGGATTCAAGCCCACAGGAATAGGCTCATTGACAGGCCTAATCTTCTGCGCTACCTTCTTATACTTTGCCACTCCACCTTCAACTTGAGGGATCTTCAGGAAATCTTCACCACCAGACCTGGAACAAAAACCAAGGGCTTCCCCATTGCTCACATGCGTGGCCAAGGTAATGTTTTTGAAAGGTGTAGAAGAAACCCTAGTGGTGCACAATTGGGAGGATTTACTTTTACACCCCAATCTCACCACTCCAAAACTTTTCCACAATTCCACATCTTCATCCTCACTTCCAACTTCCAAATCTTCAAATCTTGATTCATTTTCTGAATCACATCTTCTAAAATTGTGCAGTTTATCCTCATGCTGGAGGTCCAAAAATCGATCTTGATGATCTTCTCTCTTCAAAATTTTCTGCAGTTTAACCTCATGCTGGAGGCCCAAAAATAGATCTTGATGATCTTCACAAAAATATTTTGCATCTTCTTTCTTCATTATCTTCAGATTTTTTTCTTGATTTTCATGAATTATCTTGAAATTTTTATCTTCTTTTCTTGAGTTTTCTTCTGTCCTACAAATATAGCCAGGGGTTTCCCCAATGCTCACAGGTGTGGCCCAGGTAATGTTTTTGAAACGTGTAGAAGAAACCCTAGCGGTGCACAATTGGGAGGACTTACTTTTAGACCCCAGTCTCACCACCCCAAAACTTTTCCGCATATCTTTCAATAAAGATATATAACCAATCTTCTTCTTTAAACTTAAATTAAAAATAATTAAGAATCTTGAGAGAGAACAGAGACTTGATAAAAAACTTGATGAATACTTGCAGAGAAGAGAAACATTAAAAAGAGAAAGTTGAAAATCCACTTGGTATATCTCCAAGGAAGCTGACCTACTACAACCTGGGATTTCCTCATCTCGGGGAGAGGTTGTAGCACTATGGTGATCAGCACTTATTACTCTAAAAAAGACAGACTCTCAATAGATCCTGAGCCGCACTCCAAAAAACCAGAGGCAGCACCCACTTCCTTCCTTCTCCTGCAGCAGTCCATGCACTGGCACATTGAAGATAAACCAGGCCTAGTCTCCCAACCATCCTCTCCAGGGGATGATAACCTCATGTGAAGCCTCCTTTCGTCTTCACCAGTCAACTCCAAACTGATTCCCAAATCAAATTGATAACCAATTCTTTCCTGAAAATCCATCAAGAATGGCCCACCCAACACTGCTTTTACATTACCTTTAGAAATGTAAAAATGAACCTCCCCTGAGGCTCCGCCAACATCTAACTTCACAAACTCTGAAGTTCCAACCAATTCAGTGAAATGACCACCGATCCCTCTCAAATTCCCACCAATAACAGTTTTGATGGGGAGGCCCATATGAGTTGCCTCAAACAAAGAAATCATGTTTATCTGAGAACCTGAATCCACCAATGCCCTTGCCTCCCTGCCATTCAGAGTGACATTGACATATCCCAGAGGAGCAGAAAAATGAGTTTCCAACCCCTCACCAAACTATTCAACAGAATCACAAATGTATTCTACCTCACCAGAAGAAACCCTTCTCCTGGTCAACAACTTCTTCTGCCTATCAGCCAACCCTGTACTGATAGCATACAATTCCCCATAAGATAGGGAAACCTGACCCTGGTTCATCCTTTCCAGGACAGAGTCCATAACATTAACTTGACCAGACACTACTGGCCTCTCAAAGTGAGCTCTTTGCTCAACCACCTTGCTCCTAGAAGATTCTTGAGGACCAGCACCACCAACAGATTTACCATTAACAGGAACCAAACCAGATCCCTCACCAGAACCTCTGACTCCAACAGGCTTTGGCAATGAAGCCAAAGGGACATCCTCCTCGGAGTCAGAATCCACCTCCATTGGCATTGGCTCACCATTCAGGTCCAATGCACCAAAACTAGGGGGGCCCATGTCAGACATACCCTTCTGCATCTTGTACAGCTCCTCTTTGCTGTACCTCTTCCTAGCTGCACTCAGCTTAGGATCACTCTTTGAAGCATTTGGCTTTGGTTGGGCCTGAGAACTGCACTTAGGCCTACCCACCTTTCCTGCTTCCACATCATAAACACCAGCCAAGCATTCACCACTTGACTGTCCACCACAAGAATACAACTCCAAACCACCAAAGGAAGTAGAAAAAGAGACCTTATTGACCTCCTTCCCCTTTCCCTTGACGTCCTCATCTACCTTAACAGAAGACTTCCCCTGATCAGGAATCTCCTCAAACCTTGGCCTCCTTTGATTGAGACCACCCCTTCTCCTAACCAAATCAACATGAGCCTGCCCCTCACTGGGCTTCACAAAAGAACCGTCAGGGAACTTAAAAACCCTGCCATCAAACTCCACTTTTCCCACTGACACATCTCTGATCAATGCCCAACAATCATTGGACCTGTGCCCCCTCCTACTGCAATAAGAGCAAACCCAAGGATCACTCCTACCAGCCCTCCTTTCAAAATCTCTTGACTCAGAAGGTGCCTTATTAACTTTCTTGGCCTCCTGGACAAAAATGTGCAGCTGTTTTGTCAGATCAGCCAGCTGCTCCACCATTGGGTCCCTCTCCTGTTTGGGAACCTGCACCAAATTCTTCTCCTCCTTCTTTACCCTAACTTCCTCTTCAGCCAAAGCCTCACTGACTTTGCTGACATACTTGGCACACCCCTCCTGATAGGTGTCCACAGCCAATAACTTCAAATGGGCCTCAACAGCCTCCTTCACCTTATCCAAGGCAGGAAACTTCTGATCCCCATTAGAAAGAGTTTTCATCAATTCCTTTCTTGACAACTCCTTCAACACATCCATCCTGACATCTCTAGCCAGGGCAGACCAAAAAACATCTTTGGCAGCATTTTCATGTTCCAGCTCCTCCACTTCCACCAAATATTCCACCACAGGATCAAACTGTAGCAGAAACTTTCTGTAACTATGTAAATTACCAACACCACCATAAGATTGCCATTCACTGACAACCTTGTTCAGATCCACCATAGTGAACCTGACACCCCATCTATCCACCATTTCCCTACACAACAATTTCCAATCCCTCTTCTTGTAGCCAGAAATGGCCACAATCTTCTTCTCCACTGACCTATCACCAATGAAGAAGATAATCTGCTTCACCATGTCCAGGTAGGAAGCACCATCCACTCCAGCAGCAGTTTCATATTTCTCTAGAAACCACTTGACGTCCTCCCCATTAAACTTGGTACCATCCCAAGTTTTGATCCTCACACACTCCCTAACCATCACAGAAGGAGGACCATCCCCCCCACTGACAGTCACAACAGGAATAGCAGAACCAGAAGCCATTCCTCCTGACCAAAATACCAAAAAGAGCCAACCAAAGAAAACAGAGATTCCAAAGAACTAGCAAGTTCCCCCCCACGTTGGGCGCCAGAAATGTAGACAATCCTATAGTACTAGCTATAGGCCTTGACCAAGGGAGTCGGAGAAAAACCAGAGAGAAAATCCCCTGTCCCTTTAGAAAAATAGAGTGAGATTTACTTGCTAAAGTAAGTTGGTTCCTGTTTTGCTAAAGCTCCTGTTTAACACACTTGACTGCTTGATGAGCCAAGAAAGTAGTCCCCAGATAGACTACCAGACCAAAGAACTGAAATGTAGAACAAAGTCCACACCAGAGACAGCAAAGATACTTGATGTAGGCTGCAAATCCACACCAGAGACAGCAATAATACTTGCTATAGCTTGCAAGACTATAACAGAGAAAACTGTTGCCAAAGTTAAGTTAAATGAAGAACACACTTGCAACAAACACAGCCAATTGTGGCCAGAAAACAGTGAAAACTGAGTGAGGAACAATGAGATCACCTCCAGATGGTTGTATGATGATTAAGGTTTCCCCAAACTGTCTTATTCACTATGTACACACAGACCACTAACTAAGAGCCCATGCGCACCCACCAATCTGGCGCCTGTACCTGCCAGATTGCATAAAAAACCCTCCTGGAGTGCTCCCCAACCTCCTAAAACAGAGGCGGGCGGGCCTCCCGACGTCGGAGATGCCGCCTGAAGCGGCCCGGCCTCCCTGAAGCCAGAAAACCAATAAAAACCACTAATCTACTAAGAAAAATTAGCTACAACTACTAAAACCTTTAAAACACAGAATTTCACTATAACAACCTTGAGACATGAAATATAGAGAAAAATTAGCTCTATCCAATGGTACTAAGCACTTAACCCTAAGACTTAAGGTTAGCCCATAAAACACGAAAAACAAAATTAAACAGCAATCTTTTATAAATGAAAAATGAGGAAATGACCCCTTAAAACTCAGAATATGAAAAATGTCTACAAGACATAAAATATAGAGAAAAACCAGGGCTATCCAATGATAGTACCCACATACCCGCAGACCCAATATCCACGGAATAAAACCAGAAAAATACCAAATTCCTTAACAGATGTCAATTAAGACATGCACAATCAGCGCCAAATCACACAACAAAGGCCCCTGCCAATGTTGGAAGACCACAACGTCTTCAAAACCCTTGATCAAGCACAAAGAAGGTGAAGGCAACACTCATAGTGGTACCCTCAACTTTATTGAAACAATGGAAACACAAAATTTTACGACATACTGATCCTGATTTGATGATTAAAGTGATTATTCATCATGGAAAGGGCAGAAGTGAAAATTTCATAAGCTTTTATGAGGCTGACATTGTCTTAACATCATATCATATTATGATAAATGAATTAGGAAGTTTAGAAAAGGAAGGTTTGTTCCATGTTCGATGGTTTCGTGTGATTCTGGATGAAGCACAGTAAGTTTTTAATCACTATTGATTTAATAAATTTGATTCATTTTCCTATAGTCAGATACGTGATCCATCTTCAAAGTCCTCCATATCTGTTACTGCACTAAAGACATCTTGCTGTCTTAGTCTAACTGGAACTCCCATCCAGAACAAAGTCCAAGATTTATTTCCCATCTTTCAATTTTTACGTCTTGAGCAACTATCAACCTCTGAAGGATGGAATAAATACGTTGGAACTCCAGCAAAGAAAGGCCAATTTACCAATGTCAAAAAGATTATTCAAAATGTCTTATGGGACATAATGATTCAAAGGACAAAGAATTCTATATGTCTGGATCAGGGGGATGTTAACTTCATAAATAGAGTGAAATATCAAAACTTCATTATCAATTTGATGGGTCAACTTTCAGAAATGTACATCATGCGGCATGATACCTTATTCAAGCAGCTCAAAATGGATGAAAACAGCTTACCTGCTAAAGATCCCTCTGGATTAGTGGCTCTATCAGCATTGCGACGTTTCTGCAATCACCCTCAGTTCCCACAAAATTCATAAATATCTGTGGTGGAAGAAATGGACTGGAAGGAGAGTCCAAAATTTGTCTACCTGGTCAACTTCCATCTCAAATTATACTCTATTGAAAAAGAAATGAAATGTGTCATTTTCTCTGAGTGGACTGACACACTCAAATTGTAAGTTTTTCTTTCAATGAAAAAATATTAAAACTAACCTTCAAAATAATAGAATTTCATTTTCTCTTTCTGAGTACAATATCCGAAATCTCAAATTTGATGGTTCACTTGACATGAGTGCACAGGAAATTGTCCTCCAGTCATTCTCTACCATTGATTCCAGTGTTCTTTTGGTGTCTTTGAAGGCTGGAGGAGAAGGTCTTAATCTGACAACGGCATCACATGTTTTCTTAATTGTAAGATTTCAATTTCTCAAATTATGATTAATCTAACTTTTATTTTTAGGAACCTTACTGGAACCCTTTGATGGAGAAACAAGCCATTGACAGAGTTTTCTGGATAGGTCAAACTAAAGAGGTCCATGTTTACAGATATATTGTTGCCCCTACAATAGAAGAAAACATTACACGAGTGGGTAATTTTCCAAGAATCTTTATGAATATTATTGCTCAATAATTTAAAATTTTAGATTCAATTAAAAAAACTGTACTTGGCTGAGTAAGCTATTTTCATTTTCAACTGTGATTCTTTGAGACTGAATTTGAAATACTTTTAGCTTGGCTGTTCCTGAGAGAAGCATCTAGATGGGCAAAAATATCTTCATAATCATGTTGTAATTACATGTAATTTTAATAAAATGTTGTATTTTCTTATTTTGATTAAAAAATGTTTTTAGGTTCACAAGTACACAAAGGAAAAAAAAAATTTATTAGGCCCTTTCAAAGTTATTAACAAGGGGAAAATATTAAAATTTGATATATAAGGTGTACTTATCCCCTATTTTCCCCCATTTCCCCTGATTTGTACATATTTTTAATTACCACAAACAATGTCTTCATGTAAGTTTGCTATTCGATAGGCTATAATTTTTTCACTAATGTAAAATTTTAGATTCTACTTTAATACCAGCAACAGGTTTCAAAAGCTCTAGGGAATTCAATAAAATTCTTGCTGAAATAGGTGTTCCCAACTCCAAGGCTACCTCAACAGCTTCTATAATTAATTTTATAAAGCTTATCCTTGGGAAATGCAAGAAAGAAGATACTTATCTATCTTCTCCAACTGTTTCTGAAATCTCTTCTCTTGTCAATCCTTTACCTTCTACTTCCCTTCCAGAAATATCCGAAGCCACTGAAACCATGGAGGAACTGCAGTTATTTCCCTCTGGGCGGCAAAAAACAATTCCACTTGTTTTTCATCATATTTGTCATAATGATGCTAAAGCAGTTGGAATACCTCGACTATGCTTTTCTATGAATGATGACACAGAATGGAATCAATTGGTTATCTCTCATCTGACAAAGCACTATTGCTATGCCTTCAAAAACCAGGCATTTCGATATTATGTCTTTGATCATAATGAGTACCAAGAGGATTTTTTGCCACTCATAATAGAACAATGGCTCCGCACCCAACAGGGACAGTCCAGATCACCTCCAATTTTCTGTCCTGGAAAAAAAATAAGGAAACTAGAAGAAAAGTGATTCAAGTTTTTTTTTTCTAGAGGAACTTTCATTGAAACTCTACTTCAGTTACAAAAATCTCGGCTCCATACTGAAATATCTGTACTGGATCAAGAATATCTCTTCTTATTTGATAACCTGAATTATCACTCTGACACTGAGCAGGATGAGGAAGGAAATCTTTGGAAGAGAAAATTGAAATGGAAATCAAATGAACTTTCCAATTTTTATTCCCAGATTGATCAGATTACTTTGAATAAGTTAAGAGGAGCCATAAAATGTAAATCTTTGTATAAACATGTTGTTTCACTTAGAAAAGAATCATCCATTATGTCGGAAACATCATCTTGTCCAAGTAATCTTCCACTGTGTTTCTATAATACTTATTCATTAACTACATCCCAGTTTTTATTGCTATGCAGGAATCGATCCTTTAAAATACCCTCTCTTTTACATTTATTATAATATTTATTCTATTATTTATAACCTTATTTATTTTAAAATATGTGTACATTCAATAGCAACAAGAAAAATTATTTCACTGTATTAATGAATTTTGCAATTTTTAATTTTATCCATTCACAAGAATTCCTTGAATGATGAAAAAATTTTAAAAAAAAACACTGAATATCATTTTTCATAATTGCACCTGAAAGATTACCTTTGAATGGTTTAATTTTTAAGTTTTGACATGTCATTGCTTAAATATCATTTTAAATTCATAACTTCTTTCATTTAAATTCTATTCACTCCATAAACGTTATTTTAGAAATAAATTATATATATGGTTCATTATCTATGGTTAAGCTGAATATACAAATATGATTTTTGAACAAAATTTTCCTTTTTCATTTTCGTAAAAATATAAATTACATTCTTTAAATTTTAAATTATACTTCCTTTTTTCATTGACCAAAATACTCAGAGAATCATGCAGTACAACAAAAAGTACTCTAATTTTTAAATGAAAAAAGTTTAGCATCTTGTCAACCATTTCATATACATGTATGTTCAATATCCCTGATTGATTATGGTACAGAATTTTTTACTTGTATCTGTATCTTCTACCATGCAGTTCATGCAATTTCATGCTCCTACAACTTTAATATTAAACCCATGAAACTTGAAAAAAAATTTAATTCAATTTAGTATATTATTCAAATTGAATAATCAGTAATGATACATATTTTGGCATGGAATACATCAAATTTCGTTTCTCCCTTGTTCCTCTATCACCACCATCCTAAGTATTATATTTTTATAAGCCATTTAAAAATGCCAACTAAGTACAAGATTTGCATTGGCTCTGAACTTGGCTGTGATAAAAAGACAATTACTAATCCTAATGGTGAAATTGAAAGAGGTGTTTCAATGTCTTCTACAACATTTTATAAACATCAACAAAAAATTTTACTCTTTAAAAAAAATCAAGAAAGACAATCACCAACAATTTCCAACATTCCATCCTCTCTTCTTTCAACCTCCCATCCTGAAGTAACTTTGAGTTCACGTCCAATTGCCAGCACTTCACAACAAAGAATCCCCCTCTCAGAAGAGGTATGCAATTGAATTATTCTCTAATTTTATATCATTTCTAACCACCAAAATAATTTTTATCATCATAGCCAACCCACCAACCCATTTTAACACCTGATACTTTGAATACCGACTCAACTACCCCTATTTTAAGAAAATCTAATATCTCAAAATCATCTAGTTTGTCAAACTCGAATTTCACACGTGTTGATTCCTCTGATTTTTCTCCACCTGCTCTTGCCCATCTCTCACCTTATATTTTCTTTACCCTCATTGAAATCGCTCATGGCCACTTGGTACAAAACCTATCTAGGGACCAAATTGAAATAAGAATTAAAGCTGAATTTTTCAAAATTCAACTAATTTCCAGAAGTTTTGGAAATCCTGCTAGTTTTGAACAAGAATATCAATTACTTCCACACAATATATACACTATTATCCAGAGACTTAATCTCGAAGCCCCTTTAAAAACATTACTCTGTTGTCCTAATTGCTTTCATCAACCTTTCAAATCAGTCAATTAGTACAACTATGATCATAGTCACTGCAAACAACTTCTACTAAATCCCATTCCTAAGAAGGATGAAGATTTGCTGATATGCAACTACCCCTTGTTCAAAGTGAAAAATAATAAATCCTTACTAGCACAAACTTATACAAATCAGTCCCTTATATCTTGGCTTGCACATCTTCTACTTCTTCCTGGATTTGAGGATGATCTCGGCACTTCTTTGAGAAGACCACGGCAGACACGTGGAAAAATGTGTGACGTATGGGATGGGTCAGTGTGGAAAGAATTTAAAGATTCTATTGGAGGTTATTTTACAAAAAAAAGTGGGAATTTGGTTTTTAGTTTGTATATGGATTGGTTTAATCCATTTGGGAACAAAATTGGTGGTCATAATAAGGTATCATTTGGTTCAATCATACTGATTTGTCTCAATCTCCCACCTCATTTACGATATAAAAAGCAACATGTCTTTTTGGCCGGAATTACACCTGGGCCTCATGAACCCAGTTTGGACCATTGTAATCACATTATTACACCACTTTTGGACAAAATTCTTGCCTTGTGGAAAGGATGTTTTTTCTCCAAGACTTATAATCACCCAAATGGATGGTTAATCCAAGCAGCAATATTTCCTTTGATTGGCGATCTTCCAGCTATCCAGAAGCTTTCAGGATTTTCCAGCTAAAGCTCTAACATCCCATGCCATTTTTGCTACATTTCAAAGGAGGAACTGAAATCTAGCAAAACTCCTTCTGAATTTCTTTCTCGGACTGATTCTCACCATCGCACATATGCTCTCAAATGGAAAACTGCTTCCAGTGCACAAGAAATGAAAGAAATCTTGGAGAGTAAAGGTTTACAATATTCATCACTTCTTCAGCTTCCATATTGGAAACCAATTTTATTTGTTGGAATTGAGTTGATGCACTGCTTACTCCTTGGAATGGCAAAGGACTTCAGCAAAACGTACCTTCAGATACATGTGGCTGGAGAAAGAATTCAAAAACAAAAGAAAAATAGATCAAAAAGAGGCTTTAATGATTTCGATCCAAATCCTTCCATATCAAGCCAAAATTCATTTTCTAGTGCCTCTAGTAATTTCATATATTTGTTTTCAACTGAAAAGAAAAAATCAAAGTCTCCTTCTTACCCTCATTTATCCTCTCAACCTTTGAGAAAATCTAATAAATCAAAAAGTTCTGTTTGTGTACTTCTACCTCCACAAAAAATTCTTAAACATAAACCTTCTCATCAAGATAGTTTTCATGAGCAGGTCAAGAAAGTAAAAACAGCTGGTCCATCAAAAAGTCACAATCAACTTCCTAAAGATATCTGTTTGGATGAAAATGATTCTAGATCCAATTTTTCCAGTTCAAGTAAGTTAAAATGAGCTATTATTAGATGAAAATTGTATCTCAAAATATTTTTGTAGATCACACCTTTCAGAAATATTCAGATTTATCAAGACCCAAAGTCACTTTGAAACCAGCACAAAACCCAGATGCATCAACAGATAATTTGTGTCTACAATCAAGTGAATTGTAAATTGTTCAAACATGTATCCGCAATACTAAGACCCCTTCATGGCTAACCTGTGTTTCTAGTAGTCTAGGAGAGGCTGGTAAAAATCTTAAAGCTGCTGAATAGTTTGTACTATGTAAAATTTACTATGTGGAAGCTTTGATACCAGTTTGGGCTATTGAAAATTCTGACGCACAAGAGAAGAAGTTGATTAAATGTCTTTCACTTCTGGTTTCAATAATCAATATTCTGACTTCCTTGGAGATACGTGAAGCTCAAATTTCATCTCTTCAAGGTCAGTTAAAAGATTATATGAAGTGTTTTGAAGAATTTTGGCCAGATATCAATATAAAGCCAAACATCCACTTAGCACAACATTTTCCTGAAGTTCTGAGAAGATTTGGGCCAGCACCATCAACTGCAGCATGGGCCCACGAGCGTATAAATGGAATGTTAAGCTCCATTCCAAACAATAAGAAAACATGTATGATTTCCTTAATTAAAGCTACTTAACTTTATTAATTTCATTTTTTTTAAAGATCAAATGGACAAGACCATTATGAATAGGTTTATTTTGACTGGTCAGCTTCAACCATTAATGAACAGAACTAATGATTGATTTGAGAATGAAATGAAAAATGTCTTCAGTTCAGAGAAAAGAAAAATTCCCTCAAAATCATCTCAAATACTGTGTGAAGACTATGAATTGTGGATAGAGTATCTCAACATGATTGATGGTAAAAAAATATTTTCCAGTATTTTTAAAAAAAATCAACCATCTGTTTCATCTCAAATTCTATCACCTCAAATTATTGAAGTAGATAACTTGTTACTGGATGGAAAAAACTACTCATTATATTCAACAAATCAAGGAAATGGCAATGTTGAGGTAAATTCATCAAAAGGAAATGTTGTTGGGGTTATATTGAAAATGTGGCAGTCAACAACATTTTCAGGTCAAAATTTTATTTTAGTTGGCTTATATGACATTGTGGATCCTAAAATTGAAAATCCATATTTAAAAGCTGGGCTTAATGTTTTTTGGTGTTATGATAAATGGTCAAAAAAAGTAGTTATGAATAGCAAGGAAATTATTGGTCATGTTTCAAAAACTAAACATCCTAGTGGTTTTGCAAATGTTTTCTCAAATACTTGTTGTATGATATCATTAAAAAATATAGCCAGCAGCTATTTTGATTTTTAATGTGGTTTTAGAATTGTATATTTTTTGTGGACAATAAATATATATACAAATATTTACTGCCAGTGATTGAGCTAACTAATAAAAGTAAAAAGTATGGACTCCAAATTTCACTCCCTGATTCATGAGAGGCAGTTTTGAATATGGATCACTTGAAGTTCTAACCAGGTTACAGCAAGGTTAGTCAGAAATACAAAAAAACGACTTGCCTACAAGTCCTCATTTTTTCCCCCCCTGTGATGGTTTCAATAATGAGCAGGCTTTTGACTCAAAGGTATAGTTGTGCCATCAACAAAACCTACACAGCCAGGGAAACCTTTGGCTTGCATTACTTGAGAGGATTCAAATCATTGTTCTGGAGTTGGCCAAGCAAGTGTTTGAGACTTGAGGGAAAGGATAGAAATCATACAGCACTTGGTGTATAATATCACCGTACCATATCCTATGTTAAATAGATTATCCAAATGTCTTACAGCAGCACCATTTCCATTTGAGCCAAAGAGACATAGTGCAACAGCAAGTTGAATGGCAGGATTACGCTGTTTTTTATGGGAATTGTTATGAAAGATAGGATGCTCAGAGATGAGTTGATAAAGTTTGAAGAAAGAATTGGGTGAAGTTCTAAATAGCTGAGTGAAGTTTAGTTGGGGAATGTTGAGAATGGAGCGGAGGTCATATCGGTGATCATGATAAATATTTGGCCCCCTGGAAATGAGGTAACACTTTTTGGAAAGAAAACACAAATAGGCTAAGGCATCTTCCAAATCAGAGTCAGATTTATAGTAGAGAACTAAAAGTAAAGTGATAGCATTAATAGTGGAGTGAAGTAGCCATCTAGTAGAGAGGTGCTTCATTTTTGTCAGTAGTATAGGTGTCAGTAGAAGGTTTAGGTGATGAGTGGGAAGTGAGAATTCACCCCTAAATGTGAAGTTGGGGTGTGTAGATAGAAAAAAAACTTAAGTGTTTGCCACCAAAATTAAGTAGCATAGAGTGAGGAGAGACTTAAGGATGGCATCAGAAATTATATGTCATGTGACTTTCTTAAAAATCCATCATGGATGTGATGAGTTTGGGATCAGGAAGTAGGAAAAGAAATTGGGGTATAAGAGGCAGGATAATGCATTATGATGGATTCCTTATCCACTAGCCCTGGGGCTAGTGGATAAGAATCTTTGGCAATTAATAATGTCTGATCCCAGGAAAAAAAAATTCTGATCTCTAATTGCAGATCCCTGAACATTGATACCCCCTAATATAGAAATATATTATAAAGCCTTTATAAATTGATATTATCTTTTTATTAGCTATAACTATATTTTATTAACCTATATTCCACCACTAGCACACACCAATCTAAATATTGTGAGTTAACACTGAGCATAATTAATTTATTAGTATTCCTCTGAGGTTTAATCACTAAATCATTTATCAATAAGTAGTTGGACCATTAATATTTACTATTAAATCTTACTTAGATAGTAGCATACACTGACATAAATTGTGCCATAAGAAACCATCTATGTAGCCTAACCCTAACACTAATGCTAATGCTAACACTAACACTAACATTTACTATGAAAATGATGGCATTCTAGCCCTAACATTGAGGAATAATAAGAATGAGCAAGTGATACTGCTAACTTGATTGAGGGCATGATGCTGCTAACTTTTTAGAGCAAATGATACTGCTAACTTATCTGAGGGAAAGGCACTGCTAATGTCGTTGGTTGTATACTATGCATGGCTAAATACAAAGTAGGCTGTGCATGGTCGAAGTTTGTATAATTTTTATGGAATTGCTATAATTAGAAATCTAGGCTGTCACCGGATAAAATTCAGTTTGTCGCCGGATCAAATCCAGGTTGTCGCCGGATAACTGCCCCTTTAAAAAACGTATTCTTTATTATATGCCAATTTGTCACTCCATCAATGCTACCTGACTTAATAAAATACTTACTACTATCAAATCCGTTTTTGAGAACAGCTAAAAAGAAGGTTTAGAGACTTTTGAAAAGCTACTGTACAAGTTTTTTCCTCAAAAAGATTGTATGCGTTTATACTTATAAAGATTGAACGTGGAGTAAATCAGGACGTTAAATTAAATAAAATTTTGAAATAGTATTCCGGATACATTCACATAAAAAAGTAAGTATTTGAACACGAAAACACCTAGAAAAATCATCATTGTAATACCCAACGACAATTTATGAACACCACGCGATCACACATAATACTATAATAAGATCTCAATCATGTTGCTTAAAATCAATGAATCAAGACAAATCATTATGATATAGGGGCTGAGGAGTAAAAAATAAAAACGAAATTTCTTTTACAAATTTTAATAATCATAATCACCTGGTTCTTTTTCTGCAATTATTTTTGTTGGTGCCTCTGGCGGGGCTGAAAACGCTTGGATACAGTATATCTAGAATTAAGGGAGAGGGAATTTTTGTTAACTTGATGATAAAATTTTAGCCTAACAGTTAAAGCATTTACCACTGCAATGACTAAACCAGGTCCAGAAGGGAAGGACCTTAAATAAAAATTTCAGCGCTCAATTGCAGTTTTGTGAAAATGAGGGTAGGCTTACCATGTTGCCTATTATATTATATCAACCATTCAAGAAAGGAAAGCTTAATCAGTAAAGTTATATTTTCATTAAATTGTTTATGAACACCTACCCATTCCACAACAAGTGCAAATTGCTGTACCGAGGTCATTTTTTGGGGAACGTCAAAAGCGTTAAAAGCTATAACAAGAGTCAACCATGTTCATAGTGATGAAGGAATAAACTAAGATCAGCTTGGATTGATCAAAATAAAAAATAAAATTTACTTGCCAGTGGCAGAATCCATTGCCATGAGTGAAAAAAGCACCGATACGGTCGCTAGCAACCTGATTTGTACGATGAAAGTATATTTCCTGAGTTGGGTATAATATTGTTCCAATTTTTCCGTCTCTTCTTCTAAGGTGGGGAATATAGGAGATGGTGAAGTTGCTGAGCTGAAAGCTGCATCCATTAGCCAGCGACGAAACTCATTCCAAAGCAAAGGCGTTTTTGAAGTTGAGCTAGCGGTGATAGATCCCTCCTTTTTTTGAATAGAAAAAAAACCACAGGTTGTGCGACTTCTTTGACGGGCCATCACATTTTGAATTAATTTAAGTTGGGTACCATAAAACTTCAGAAGGTAGACTGAAACTCCAGTCAAAAACGCAATAAGAATGACATGAATAATAAGGTATATGCTTGCTAGTGCTCGATGGATAAAGTTGATCGAGTCCCCTAATTTAACTAGCCTGACGATTGCCGCAGTGACTTGCATCTCAAAATCCAACGGCAAAGACATCCAATTGTTTTCATATTTTTGTGCCAATCTGGTTGAATGATCAACCAATTGCCAAAGAGTATTGACTTTGTAAGTCTTAATAACTATCATAGTGGTGAATGGTATGGGTAGAGTCATGCCAAGAAATAAGCTCAAAATAAGACAAGCGTTAAAAATCTGTGGAGTTAGAAGTCTGGGATTCAATTTTCCAGAATGTAAATTAAGTTGAAGATGGGATGAAAGTGAAGAGTAGAACACTCCCCACACTTCGATTTATTAAATGTCAGTTTAATAATCAATGATGTGGACGCAATCCACTCACCAAACACTAAGTCACTGATCAAGACAAAAATTAAGAACAGAGTAAAAGTTAAGGTAGTGAGACCCAAAAATCGAACTTTTCCCATAAATGAGTTTGTAACAATGCAACCTTTGAAATGAAAAGTGTATTTCAGTGGTTAATTATCAGCAATTAATTTTTCTGAACTTACATGCGTTGCCCAAAATGCTGAACAAAGCGTAAATTTTACCAACTTCAAGTTTCAGATAGCCTGAAGAATCTTTAATTACTAAGTTGAACGAGCCCGATGACGCTACCTTTTTGGTGAGAGATGCAATAAAGATGACTATTCCAATTGCACTTAATAAATTCGAAGCTCCAAGCGTAATTCTTTGCCTTGAGGTTAGGTCTGTTTCAAGCATATCTTTAATGAGCTGATTTGTTTGATTCCACTTCTCTGATTGAGAGATGGCCGATAAAGGGGACAAAGTAGCCATTTTCCTGATGAAGTTATCAAGTGCTTTGATAGCAAGCTTTTGAATAATGATGAGACTGCTATATATTATGTTGGTAGGAAGCGCGCCTATTTAACGTCAGTGAACATCAAGGCCGGCCTCCAATTGATATAACCAGATGAGAATCGGCCCCAGTCTTATAATCAATATTGGGTGTTTGGAAGCATCAGCCACAGCATTCAGAGTATTCCTCAAACTGGGGAGTCTTATGATGTTTTGATTAGAGAAAAAACTTCACACAGACCCAATGCTAGAAGATTTGAGAATCAGGGGAACTCTGTTCGAAAGGGTGAGATCGTCAAGTGATTCCGATTTAAATACTTTTCCAGCTCAATAACTGGTATTGATGCACGCCTATGAGAAAAAGTATTACTTGAAGTCGTCAGTGAGCCTTTCTCCAGCGTTTGAGGCCTAAAAATTTGCAGGAGTTGTGAAAGTCTGGGTTACTTCACGTCCTGGTGAGGTATATTGCATGATGATATCTACATACATTGTTGAGTTGTAAATACAAACTTTGGCCAAGCAACAGTGAGAAGCAGAACTTCTGCTAATCATCAAAGGGGATAAAGAAACTGTTTAGTGTAAGAGCCATTTTTTCGCCCCACACATGCATTCAACTCCTAAATCCCTGTAGTTGAATCTTATTGCTCGTCTTTCATTCTCCTTTCCTTGTCCGATAAGGATGTAAGGTTATATAAACAAATACTAAACACATCATCTTCATGTCCTCAGACGAGTGGGATTTTAAGAAAATAAAAAATAATATTATGCACAGCGTAGCCATCTCGCTCCACTAACTCTCAGCTCCCCCTTCTCAGAGAAAGGGACATCTTTCTTCCTGAAACTAATCCCTTCCTTTCAATTCTTACTCTTCTCTTTCACCTTCACCATCAACTTTCACATCGTAGATAATTTATTGATGACTTTTCAATACGTCTCTCTTTTCCTCATCTCTCTCCCCCATTATTGAGCGAGCTTTTTTTGTTTGTCGACTTCATCCCCGGATTTCCATTTGCTGGTAAACTGATCATATCTATCATCTTGCATGACACACCCCTCATCAATTTTTCCGGAGGTATATGTTTCACTGTCTAGAAGCACGTTGCATGTGATGCCGGTTTGATAATCTCCCCAAGAGAGAAAATAAGTGTACTAATAGAGATGACTTATTCAGTATTGTAATAATAACCAATTGTGATATATGGTCACAGAAAACTCTGTGTAGCAATGACAGAATCTCTTTAAAATTTATCATTTAAAAATAAAAATTACACCTACGCTTTGAAAAAGATACATTTTGTAAAAATAAAAACCTTTTGTGAAAAAAACAAATGCAATTTGCTGATTAATTTGGAATTTTTTTTTTCTAATCCAAGGGTGACTTTCCCTTGCATCATTCTTTTCATTCCCAACCGCTCCAATAAATCATCAAATTGCTTTCTTAGTCACAAAAGTTTGGTACCTTTGAAAAATACTTATCATTTTCAGTAAAAAACCATCGAAGGATCCAGTCATTACTATAATAATTTTCCTTGACAAATATTATCGTCATAAATATCCATTTTACTTGTTTTATATGTAAATCTTAGATATCATGATTGTACATTTAACTCACTTTCATCTTACAACTAAGTCATAAAAGCTTGCGGAATTTTTGACGAAAAAATAAAAGTTGTTCTCAACAAAAAATGATTTGCCTATTCAAAAGGGTTGGGGATAGGGCGGGGGTACTTCCTTTTGATTAGGCAAATCATTTTTTCGTGGGCGAAACTTTTATTTTTTCGTCGAAAATTCCGCAAGATTTTGTGACTTGGCTTTATGCTGAAACAGTGGAAAGTTCAAGTTTGAAACAACCAAAAAAATAATAATCGGAGATCAGCTGGCTAATAGTACAGCTATTTGATAACACCTTGCGGGATCTTGTCTCCTATTCCCCGCCAAAAACATGAGTTTAGATCACCTGGCTTATACTTTTGATGGAGAATTAGAAACAAGAAAACCGCAAGCATTTAGAAAATATCTTTATGTGCAAATGTTCTGTGTTTCAGGTGTAGCGACACCCATGTTCTGAATTTCTCTCAATGATGCTTACGAAAAGTCAGATTATCTGCTATCTGGAAAGTTGATAATGTGTCTATAATTGAATTTTTGATATGAAAGCGAGACATTTTCGGCACTATCTTATTTATTCGTAATTTATTTTACAGCTATTTGGAAAAACCTTGCCCTTTTTTTCCCCCTCATCCCTATGACCCTTTTAAATAAATACTCGGATCTTGTTAGTTACAAGATCGTCTGAAGTTGGCGAAATAATGAGCCAACCTGTACACGTCAGTAACGAAGTGTCACAGTATAGACGTCGCAATAATTGATTAACAAATTGATTACAATTGGTTAAAGTGATCAATGAGGATAAAAGGAAGAACAATAGCAGTATTTATAAGTATCATCATTTGATCTAACCTAAACCTATTGTCAAGTACTGATGCAAAGCACTACTGTAACAGGTATAGTAAACTCTACACTATTTGAAAAGTATGGGAATAGGAAAGAAGGTTATGGCTTTGTAGGGAATGAGTTGAGTTAACACTCCCCCGCTAAAAGCTGTAAGAACAACTAGTTATCTCTGTAGCACGGTGTCAGCCTGTAGAACTCCGGAAAGAACCATATGTTATCATTACTTTACCTGTAGCACGGTGTCAGCCTGTAGAACTCCGGAAAGAACCGGAGAACAGGGGACGCCGCGACTACAGACTATATACATTTGCACACATAACTAAGTACATAGTCCTAGTGACTTAACATCCCCCCCATTTAGTTATGAAAAAATATACTGATATCCCCTATGCAAACATAACCAACTCAAAAATCAAAAAAGAAATAAAAAGAAATGAGAGAAATAAGAGAAAAAGAAAAGAAAAGAAAAGTAAAGTAACCCCATCACCACACACAGACATCTTTCCTTCTAAGCATTGTCAGAGATGGGCCCAGTGATTTTGTGAGTATATCTGCTCGCATCTGAGCAGTAGGAACCCATTCCAATGTTGCCTTTTTAAGGAAGAGCTGTTCATTTACAATATAAAAACATCTATCCACATGCTTGTTCTCTTGTTCCCCAGGTTATCGTTTGCATTTGCAATTGCTCCCTTGTTGTCACAGTATATCTTAATGGGGGGATATCAAGAAATATGTCCTTAAGAAGATTTGAGATCCAAATGGCATCCTTCATACCACCACCAAGTGCCATATATTCAGCAGTGCATGATGAATCACTAACCGTCAACTGGCGTCTTGAGGTCCACACAATAGGGGGTATCAATGTTCAGGGATCAGCAATTAAATTAATTGCGGATAAAAATCCTTATACCCCAATTATCTTCCGCAATTATTTTTGCTAATAATTAGGTTATTAGACACTTTACGTGTCAATGTTCACCTCTTATCCGACATTTTTATCCTCAATATTTCATAACCACATCTTGGACAACTTTCTGGATATCCCAGCCTTCCCACCTTGCTGCGCACTCCTACCCTCATCCCATCCTGTCATCTACCCTGAAAAATTCTTCATTGAAATGTCCAATTCTCTTTACCATAGACAATCTCTCTCACCAACATCTTGAATTCCGGGCCAGAACCTCCCCTATGTGGTAAGAAAGAAAATATTTTCAATCTATGAATCAAAACATTTAGCATTGTATGATTTCATAGCATATTTTGAACAGAAATGGTATGATCTTACTCAACCTCCAGACTTGAGAGGCAGTGTTAGACCTATCTTATGGGAAGTAGATGGTAAATAGATTTTCTATTTTATGTGACAAGCTATTGCTTCTAACCAGGATACTGCTGTATTCTTTTTATTTTTTCCTCCTCTAAAAGAGACTCCACCTCACTGCTTCACCTCTACTTGATTCCCCACCCTGCAAATCCACCTTGCTTGCCTCCCATTTACCTCCAATAGAAACCCCACTCCTCAAACTTACCTGACTCTCCATCTCTTCATCTCCACTAGACACCCCAGAACACCCTTTCAACTTTAATTGACACCCCACCCCTTTAATCCATGTTGCTTTACTCCCATTTGCCTCCAATAGAAACCCCACTCCTCAAACTTACCTCGCTCTCCATCCCTTTATCTCCACTAGACACCCCAGCACACCCTTACAACTTTAATTGATGCCCCACCCCTTACAACCACCTTGCTTTACTCCCATTTGCCTCCATAGACACCCCACTCCTAAAACTTACCACACTCTCCACTAGACACCACAGCACACCCTTTCAATTTTTATTGATGCCTGGCCCCTCAAATCCACCTTGCTTTCCTCCCATTGGCCTCCAATAGAAACCCCAACACACCTTTTTAACCAAACTTGATGCCCCAAGCATCAAATCCATCTTGCTCCCTTTCTCATCATGCAAAAATTAACTTGCCACCTTCTCCATAGCCTCCAACCAAAAAACCCTTCACCTTTACATCCAATATTCTCTTCTTCACTTCATCTCCACAAAAAAATTGATAATCTTAAAGTATGTAATATTAAATTTATAGAGATGAATAAAGAAAAGTAATACAAATATATCAAAATAAGTTTATGATACAGACAACTGTTTTGCAATAACTGAAATATTCTATAGGACAAGATATATCATTTAATAGCCCAATATAATAAAAATGAAAATTATATGAAGAAAATAGCTAATAAATAAATAAATTATGAACCAATGAATAAAAAAATTATTATATTTCACACCATTAAGCATCTCCAAAAAGTAACTAAAAGTCTGACAAACAGTCACTTTAATAAGTACAATTATATATTTGGCAAAACCATAAATGCTTGGCCTTTTTACCAAAAATTATTTAATACTTTTTTGCCTGTATCAGCACTTTTCCCGCCCTAATTAGAAGTTTTCAGGCTTTTTTGGGTGATGCATTCAACATAAAAGATGCCACAACAGTAAAAAACGTCCACGAAAAAATGTCAAAAGGGCCAAGAGTTATCATTCATGCCATAAATAAGTAAAAAAGTAAATTTTTTCCCAAAAAATATTAGAAAATTATTGACCTGCATCCTTTGTAATTTTCCTGAATAAAACAATTACAGCCCTGTTACATTCAAAATTTTTGAAATATATATTTTTTCTCTATAATGATGTCTATAAGTAAAGGTTAATGTGATAGTTTGTATTAATATTAAATTTTTTTATAAATCTTGATTAATGTGGACAAATTAAATATATGTTCAAGGTACTAAAGAAGCACATAAGAGGGTGGCGAGCTAATTTTTGGGTGATGAGGTGTCAATTGGAGGTGAAGAGGAAGGGAGAGAGGTGGATTTGATGCTTGGGGCATCAAGTTTGGTTAAAAAGGTATGTTGGGGTTTCTATTGGAGGAAAAAGGGAGTAAAGCGAGGTGGATTTGAAAGGTGAGGCATCAATTAAAGTTGAAAGGGCGTTCTGGGGTGTCTAGTGGATATGAAGAGATGGAGAGCGAGGTAAGTTTGAGGAGTGGGGTTTCTAGTAAAGGTGGAAGGGAAGGGAGAAAGGAAGATTTGAGGTGTAGTGGAATTGGTGGGAACACGAGGGAAGGATAGGATCAGAAACTTATGTTAATTTACAAAGGAAATATTTACAAAAAAGGAATGAACCATGAATGTAAAAAAGAAATGAGGGTGTGTAGATAGAAAAAAAGGTTAAGTGTTCGCCACCAAAATTAAGTAGCATAGAGTGAGGAAAGACTTAAGGATGGCATCAGGAATTATAAGTCATGTGACTTTCTTGCAAATCCATCATGGATGAGATGAGTTTTGGATCAGGAATTAGGAATGGAAATTGGGGTATAAGAGGCGGGATAATGTATTATTGTGCATTCCTTATCCACTAGCCCCAGGGCTAGTGGAAAAGAATCTTCCGCAATTAATAATGTTGGATATGGGCGAAAAAAATTCCTGATCGCTAATTGCGGATCCCTGAACATTGATACCCCCTAATAGGGCAAGAATTGAGAAGGAGGAGATGTCCACTTTGAGCTCTGGAGAATTCTTTGTTGTTCCATGTGGAATCAGAAAAAGAAAGGAGTTCAAGTGGAGAATTTTGGTCAGGGTGGATATGAAAACAAAGGGTGGCAGTGTGTTGGACATATCTGAGCAGATGATTGAGAGCAATCCAGTGGGTAGCAGTAGGTTTGGAGGAGAAGTGTGCTAAAAAATTGACAGGGAAAGACAGATCTGGCCTAGTTTCTACTGCCGCATAACTGAGAGCATCTAGAATGGAGAGATATTTAGTTGTATCAATAGCTACCTCTTCATCCTTGGCTGTGGTGATTTCTAGATTATTTGGTAGGCACAATCTTGTGGTCAATCCAGAGGGGTTATGAGTCCGCAGAATCTTGTCAATGAGCTGAAAATTGTGCAGATCAAAACCTTCTGGAACTTCTTTGATAGAAAGACCTACAATACCATCCACATTATCATTCCACTTTACCTTCAAACTACCATCCAAACCATCCTCCAATTCCTTCAATACCTCCTCACTACTTCCAGTCACTATACCATCATCAACATGAATCCATATCACACCCAAACATCCCTTATTCCTAAGAATATAGAAACTTTTGTCATACTGACTTGCCTTGTACCCCAGAGCATCCAAATTGCTGGCTATCTGAAGCCACCAGCATCTTGCTGCTTGTTTGGTACTATAAAGGGCTTTCTTCAAATTTAGTGCATTCCCAATGGCATGTAGCTGGTAACCTTCAGGAGGGCATACCCAGTTTGCTTCATCAATTGGAATGTGAAGGTAAGCAGCTGTAACATCAAAATATTTTACTGGCCATTTGTGATAAGCAGCTAAAGTGAGGAGAATGCGTTGTGAAGCAAAAGTGGCAGTTGGGGAAAAGGTGTCAGTGAAATCAATACCATACTGCTGTAAAAAACCTTTGGCCACATATCTTGCTTTGTATGTTGGTGATTTGGATGAAGGATTTTTGATGGTGAAGACCCATTTTGCATTGGTGAGCTTAGCGCCAGGAGGAAGCTTTTCTTCATACCATACATCCATATCTTTCATGTTCAAAAGTTCCTTTTTGCATGCTTGGTCCCACTTATGGCTATCAGGTGAGAGCATAGCTTGCAAATGGGTTCTGGGGATAATGGATGAGTGGGACAAACCTTTTTTAACAGTTTCATTTACCGCTTTTTCTTGAGAAAGAAGAGTTTCTTCATCTTTTAGATCACCTAGTTTCATATTTTTGAGGATATGAGCAAAAGAACTTTTGGATGGTGGTGTTTGATAAGCAGCTTTATGAGCTGGAAGTTGGTCACCAGGGAAAACAGCCATAGCAGATTAAAAAAAGGAGTTTGGCTCTGGGTGCCAAAAAATCCAACATGCATTATTTAAAGAATAACCTACACACTTACAAATCAAAGCATGTTGGTCTAATTTGTGTCTGGTTTCTTTATGAATATGGACAAAAGCTGTTTCACCAAATATTCTGAGGTTGGAGTAGGTTGGGTCACAGTTGTACATGAGCTTCAGAGGAGTTTTGTAACCAGTCTTGACATTTGGGAGCCCGTTGTTTACATGAGCTGCCCATTTGTAAGCAAGGTCCCAGAAGCATTCAGGTAGTTCACTTGCTAGTAATATTTTCCTGGAAATGCCCCCTACTTCTCTGTTGAAACGTTCAGCTGATCCATTTTGTTCATGGTGGTGGGGACAAGTAATTTCATGAGTTGCTCCAATGTCAATCAGGATCTGAGCCATCTGTTTACTGTGCATTTCTCCCCCATTGGTTCTTAAGGCTAGTAATTTCTTACCATTAACATTTTCCAGATTTTTATAAAAGGTAACAAAAGCATTTGTGGCCTCAGATTTGGCATTGAGAAGAAATACCTCACCATAAGAAGTTGAACTTTCCCTGAACATTGCTGCCCATCTTGCCCCATGAACAGTTGGATCCATAGGACCAACAAGGTCTCCAACAATAAGGCTCATCATAGATTCAGGTCTTGATTCACGTGAAGCTGATGGTTTTCTGGTACTTTTTTCTATCAAGCAATCTTCACAGTCAATCTTACCTGCTGGCATAGAGAGGGGGAAGCCAGTACCAATTCCAGTTCTGATTATAGTTCTAATTGTGTTTTCACTGGTATGGCCAAGTCTTCTATGCCAGTCTATGAGGGAGCCTTTTGCGGCAGGGGGTCAGTTGATGTTTTCATTCTTTTTAACAGTATGTAGGAGTGAAGGATTCAAAGAATAGTGGTAAGAGGAAACATTAATTTGATTTCAGTCACTAAACCTAATGACATCTAAGATCCATTGTCTCCTTGTACTTTCTAACCGTCCTGTCATAATCAGATCATTTTTAAAATAAATCCCCAAGTTCTTGTCTTCAGAACATAAACCAAAACAAAAACCACTGTCCACCAAATCAAAAAGAGAAATAAGAGTAGTTCTAACATCAGGACAGTAAAAAACATTGGTAATAGTAACAACTTTCCCATCTCCTTTTATTTTCAGGTCCCCTATTCCAGTAATAAATGAGGAAGGAAAGTTAGTTGCTGCTTTGACTGGAATTTGATTTTTAAGAAGTCTGAAATTTCTGAGAAGGCTCACATTGCCAGTGACATGATGGGTGGCACCAGAATCCAATATCGCCACATTCCCTGCAAGTGTTTCAGGTGACCATTCTGCACTGTTCAGATCAATATGTGCCACCTGTTCATACAAGGCTTCTACATTTTTTTCAAAGATAGTGACTTCATCTGCTTCAATCTGAACATATCTTGCTCTAATTGGTCTACGTTGTGGTCTCTTGTTAGGGATTTAAATGGGTTTGTTTTTTGCATTTGGATCAGACGCAAAAGTTGTGGCATGTTCTCTCATTAGGTAGAGTCTTGCAGAAAAGGTTGATGAGTTAAGGTTGTAGGTACAGTGAGTAAAAAAATGAGCTGTTGATTTGCATTTGTGGCATTGTCTTTGAGAACTTGGCATTGTGGATGAGCTGTTGCATTAAAGACAGGTCTGGTTGACAAAGATTAAGTAGGAGCTGTTAAGAAAGAGTCCCTATCTGCTCTGTTCTGAGCTAATGATGGCATGAGCTTACAGAAATCCTCAAAGGTCACAGATTTTGAGTCAGGGTGGTTATCCATAGCAACACAAAGATCAACATAAAGGTCTTTCAAAGATAAAGGTAACAAAGTGTCGGACATTAATGCCTTAAATATTTTATGATCAAAAATCACTCCTTGACATTCAATGGCCTCAAAGTATTTGTTGAATGCCTCTAGATACTCAGTGTGGGACGTAAATTGAGTTTTTTTCAGATTAATAAAACTACATATTTCCATCATAGTTGAAGTATGATTAGATCTAGAGAATTTGTTTCTGATATGAAGGTAAGTTTGATGTGCTTTCCAGTCAGTGGAGATTTCATGGCGCAGTTGTGGTGAGATGGAGTGTACTAAGATTAAATGAGTAATTCTATCTTCAAATTCATCAGGGCCAGGATCATCATTTAAAGTGTATGCTTTTGTACCAACAAAGTCTTTCATAAGTGCTAGGACATTATTATGCCAGTCAAAATAGTTGGCGCCATTATTGTCAAGTGTAGGGATAGTTTTAGTAAATTCGATGATGCTTCTTAGAGTTCATTGGCGCTCAACCATGCTAATGGGGGACTGCTGATGTTGTGTTGTCATATGGGGAGGTGTGGCGTGGGAATGACTAGGGGGAACAGACTCCCCTTTCTGGGAGGCTGATCTACCTGTTTGCCTTGTAGTAGGGGTGGTGTTCATAGCTTTGTTTATGTGGCTATGGTTTAGATACAAGGTTGGGGCAGCAAGGGGAGTAGGGGGACGGATGGTCCAGCTTCCAATTGCCTCCCTGAGATCCTTGATGGGATTCGGTAATCTTTCCGATGATCTATGCGAGGTTGGTGAATAGAGGGGTCTATTGGGGGGGTGGAAAGATTGTTGTTGCACATGGAGGGGGGTAGTATTGAAGGAGAGGGTGAAGATAGGATTGAAGCAAGTGTAGGGGCAGGGATAATGGAGGGATTAAGATTAAAGGAAGTACGAGTTTCTTGGATTTGAGAATTAATGTGAGCGGTTGGATCAATACCAATACTTTGTAGCTCTTGGTTTTAGATGGAGCACTTTATTCAGGTAATTTTAATCTTACCAGCACTAGGATTAGGGTCTTTTTCAGACATGCGCTGGGGGTATTTTGGTTACTAGCGTTCCTAGTGTCGCTAACACAGTGGAGTTGTCTATGACTAACGTTTCAATTCCCGCGGGTACAGCCCATAACCTGTAGCATGGTGTCAGCCTGTAGAACTCCGGAAAAAACTGGAGAACAGGGGAAGCCGCGACTACAGACTATATACATTTGCACACATAACTAAGTACATAGTCCTAGTTACTTAACAATCTCATCATATTTTCTTTCTATTTTTATTTTTTTATGATTATAAGAGTAGTTATTGATTCAAATTTCATAGAGATCACACCACGTCTTATTTTCTTTACAATCATGATCTATTTCTCTCATGCTTTTCCACGTTGTTCTTATTTTATGCTATTCATTCTGTTATGTGTAGTATAATGGTAGCTTAGTGATTATTAAGTACAGTGGCCAGACAATAGTTTCCACCTGTTTTTTTCCATCATAAATCCCTTTATATTCATTCTACAGACATGAGCTTGTACATTTCTAACTCATAAAACCATGTATAATAGGACTGTCAAAAAATAAACTCAGCCGGAGACCAATTCTTAGAAGGATTACATTTTTTGAAAAAACATCATTCTTGAAATCAACAACGAGCAAGTTGACAAGTCTATCCTTTTACTTAATGAAAGGGATGGGGTTGGTATGAGCATTGAGCAAAAAAGATTGGTGAAAAGTGGAAAAAATTGAGCAAAAAAAGCATCACCAAGATGTTGTCAGAATTTAAGGGTTATTGGGCTCCTTGTCTCACTTTTCTATCTGCCTATTTCATATATTTTTATTAATTTCTTATATTCTACCAGTCATTATAATATACTGAACATTTCATGACACTCGTTCATTGCTATTTACCTCAGGATAAAAATTTAAGCAAAGTTACATATAAATACATAGTTATATATATTTCCATTCAGATCTATTAAATTTTCATTGATTCACTACATTAATATTTAAGTACATTTCCTAGTTTGTTTTCCTATAAACTGGTGATAGAGATTGAGTTTATAAGGATAGTGACATTTGTCCATTTTTTCTATCCCTGTTTGCTCCATCTCCATTTCCAGATCGATTAGCACTTGATCTCCTTTGTGCCATAGTCCGCGTTGTATTTTTAGTTGGGACTTTATCCCCACATGAGTCAGGCCATTTTCCCTGCTCCCCTTGCATTGAGACTTTTTCCTCCACAATGAATCTTTTGTTCCGGATCTTTGTCTCCAGCTATTTTACACTGGTCCATTGTCCCCATTTTCCTCAACCTTATTTTTAAGGCCGTTGTCCCTGTTGAATCTTCAAATCAAGCCATCATCCTCACATCCTCAAGTTGGGCCGTTGTCCCCGCATCATCAAGTCAAGCTTTTGTCCTTGCATCTTCAAGTTCAGGCCATTGTCCCCAGAAATCTCTTCTCATAGGCATTGGGCCTTTGTCCCCTCTAGACTCTCATCATCTTATCTGGGCCATTGTCCCCATCATTTAATATTATTTTATAAATTTATATTCATTATTTTATTGGCCCTTTTATCTCCAAAACTTTTATTATTATTTTAAATCATAAATCATCTAAAATGATTACAGATGTAGCTTTACTGTTTGCTTCCCTGGCAACTTGCACCTTTGAAAGAAAAGATGCAATAAAGTTTCCAAAATATGGTCAGAAAATTAATTCTAAGCCTATTTAAAGGCATTAAACATAGCAGGAACTGTCATTAGGTGATAAAATTACAAAACTATACTTCTGAGGTGTTTTCATGTTTTTGAAACAAGGCTTGAATAATGTGGTTGGATTGTGCCAGGAGCACAGATTTTGAATTAATTTTAATAGTATCTAGATGGTTTAACTATTGTGATCTTCATTTCATGGATGAGATGTTGTTTGCGAGCTGAGGACCATGTTGTAGTTTGAGTGAAAAGCAGAAAAAAAGGTAAATATTGGATAAGAGATTAATGAGTCAGTTTTGCAATAAAAGAGAAAGAAAGGACAAATTAAAAAAATGTGAAAGGTAAATCATAAAATTCATATGATCTTGAGGCATGAGTAGCAATGGTGGTGGTGTTAGGAAGAAGAAAAAAAGGCTGATAACCTGGATTATGCATGCACCAGGTGAAGATTGTACATAGCCTGTAGTGCAGCTGACACGTCTAGCTCTGGTTCACTCTGGATAAAGCGCTGACACTGCTACCATAGGTGAGTTATGAAATAAATTCTGGTTTACTCCGGTGTAAAGAGTTCAATAGTAATAAGCAGTAGACACAATATGAGATGGGTTGGTTTTTCTTTTCAATTTATAAAAAGAAGCACCTGCCACTCTTACTTTAGAGGCAGCACAATAATTTTTAATACTAGTATCTGAATAGATAGTTTATGAGCTGAGAGATGAGTTAAAAGATAAGGAAAAACAAATATTACTATCTGGATATTTCTACTCTTAATAAGCACTAATATCCACAGCTACTCCTTCTTGAGGCGCTCTCTCTGAATATGCCTTATTATAGCAATAAATTAACTTTAATAATAGTTTATCCTACTGAATCTATGTATTCCCTCTGTTTTGCGCCTTTTCACTAAACTATAAGAAATACACTCACAAACGCACAAACTTTTTATCAGAGTAATCACAAAAATAGACAAAATAGCTATATATCACAATATATTTCAAAAGAATATAATATGAAGCTCTAATGTTTGTAATCAAAATGACTTATCTCAATAATAATCTTTTTACCTCAATCTCTTTTTTTTTCTATAAGATAGCCTTTCCTTCTTATATTTTTCAATGCTTCAGACGCAGTTCCCTAGTGGATCTCCAGTGCTGTTTCTAGCACCACATGAACAAAACAATAACTAATTCATTAATAAACTAAATACACATCTTGGAACAACTACAGCACCTAAACATACCCTAAGCCTACTAAAATTAGTATTTAATTGTTTCTCTCATGTTCCACATGCGTGCTTATGACTTTAACTTGCATTGTTTCAGTGCTACTTCCCACCTTGTCACCTTTCAGCGCTGATCCTAGTCTCTTTGACTCTTGAGTAAATTTGTGATTGAGTCCCCATTCTCCTCATTTTATTACTAATTCCATAGTTCTGAAAATTGACTTAACTAATTAGTCTCTGCAACTTACAACACCTATTTCAGTAAGTAACCACACTAGCTGCGGTGAAGTATACTATGTACTTAAGGCCTTCTTTGTGCCATAATTCCTTCCTTAACGCATAACACACAATTATTGGAAAATACAAATCCATAATGTTCAGCACTTGCACTCTTAAGTTAATAATTCCTTTATGCAGCACATCCCGCTGAAAAATAAAAGTGCACAGACCCTGAATCTCCTTCTGCAATTTTCTTTTTCTTTGTTCTTTTAAAAAAAAATTACATATTTATAATAGCGCTATCTTCTGTACTATGCTTCTCCTTTGTTCTTCCTGGGATACACAAGCTGATTGGTCCAAAAGATAAGTTACCTGCAATGTGCGTACCACATTCTCCCTCTACTTGCAACTGTCCCCAGGAGCCTATAAATACCCTGCGCTTCACAGCATATTCTTCTTCTTCTACCTTTTAATAAATTTTTATATTATCTTAAATTTTTAAATAATTAATACAAGAAATACCACAATTAATACTGAAAATGCCGCCAACATTGTGGAAACCATTTGACAATTTGTGTGAATGCAGCCCCCTGCTTCTCCCATGACACCAATCACTATGCTGATGGGTAGGACAAGATGCACCCTGTCAGCCTGGATATCCCCAGGACTGAGTAAAAAGTACTTATAAGCTATATTAAACACATGGACTATACATGGGAGCAATAAATTAGAGTACACAAATAGTATACATAAGTAAAATTATGATAATATAAAAAATATGCCATTATAACACCTTATATACACGCATATATCCACCTTTTATAAGTCTTATGTACTTAATATTAAGTTGGAATATGTTAGGGTAATCTTAAGAACCTTTAATATAAGGCTACATAACTTTTAAGTGCACTTAAAGCTGTTGTTTTCATTGTTTTATGTAAAAAACAAGAAATGTGCTTTAAATCACAGAAAAGTTGATTATATGTGCTATAAATTTAATAATATTAAAAATGCGCTTATACAGATCAATTTTTCTCAATTAGGACTATTGACTTGGCTACCCAAATGCATAAAAAAACACTTTTCAAACTTGGTGTTTTTTATGCCAGAAATGGCTTCTGTGTACTGGCCACATACTGCCTGCATTTTTCCTGTGTGAATAGCTTCATTTTTAGAAAATTTAGCTTTTTCACACTATAATTACACCACATTCTACGCCCACTGTGGGGAAACACACTAAAATAGGTGACAGGAGCTTATTTAGTGTCCTAGCTTAATTATAAATGCGCTGACTGTCCTTATATGCACTAATTTCATTAATAACCTCATTCTTGGCGCTTTAATTCACTACCATGCTTAAATTTTCCTAAATTTAGTCAAGGATTTACCCGTGCAAGCTCCTTCCAAAGACTGCATTTAGCTACCCCACATCTCATGCCCTTTTTTGGGTTTTTTGGTGGTTTCTCAGTCAATTTTGGTTATTTTTGAATGGGGAATTCACATAGTATAATGTCATGATTAGCCCCAACATTTCTACAGTTAATCCCCCTTATTATTTAGTAATAATTAGTCATAATTTCCCTTTTTGGCCTTTTATATTAATGTATAATATTCATATACTCTCTTTTTTGCTTATTCTTTATTTTTAATGGATTACCCCTATTACTACAGGATTTTTGTCAGTATAATCAAGTATATAAGTATGATATAATAGTGTTTTTTTATGGTCCTACTACTTATTGATAAATGATTTAGTGATTAAACCTCAGGGGAAAACTAATAAAATAGTTATACTCAAATAAAACTCACAATACTTGGATTTAAATGCGTGCTAGTGGTGGAAAATAGATGAATAAAATATAGTTATAGCTTATATAAGGATAATATCAATTTATAATGGCTTAATAATATATTTCTGAATGCTAATAATTGTATTGTAGTGTTTTTTTGAATTGTAGTAATTGAATGATGATAAATAACTGTCAAAATCCCTTCTTACTTATACCCAAATCCACTGGAGTGCACAGACCTTCAATCCAGATGATGTCACTGCTATCCCTGGCAATTACAGCACTGTGAGAGCCCATCACCTCCCCATGGCGTCCACTTCAAGCAGATTCAACACCCAGACCTCCAGTAAGGACCCTCCATCACAATTAATGATAACACAGATCTATAGCACAAATAGAAAATCCAGATTAAAGTGGATACCATAAAGAAACAGGTAAAATAAGCAATCAAAAAGAGATTTAATGAAACCCAAAGCATATAAAGGAAAAAAATAAAATGTCCAAGCCCCCAATAACATCCCCAAGCATCCACATTAACCCAGAAATGACCTTCCAACCCATAAATACGTGAATAACCATCCAAGGAAGTAAATTAAGTTGTCCAAACTGAGTGTATGCACCTGATATAGATGTCTATGCTTCTGTAGGCGTTGTGAGTCCACTGATTTTGTCCATATGACCTAAAGTAAGCAGAAAAACAAAGGTTATAGGCTATTAAGGGGCTAAAACCCACTTATATACCTAAATATACATAATATACTGCATATTTCTATGAATATGATATTTATGTATACATATAAGCTTATGTATGTCAATAATTACTTCATATCACTTAAGATAAGTATATTATGACTCCATTAATACCTTAATAAGTATTATTAGGCTAGGGATAAGCTATTTAAACTACTTTAATTTATATAATAGAATAATAATTATATATATATATAATATAATAATATATATTATTATTTTAACCTTATTTTTAAGATATAAGCTTAATTTAATTAAGGTTATCTTATTTTAAGCATAAGAAATACTCAGTCCTAGGGATATCTAGGCTGACATTTTTGGTGGGTGATATCATTCTAATTATGTTACTAGTCATTCTTTTTGGTTCTGAACATGTCTATTGGCTAGAATGAGGCGTCATTAACTGTTTATTGAGCTGGTAAATCATAGGGGTCATTGGGGAAGTAATTGTGTATAAAAGGAGGAGGTTTTTGGTCTTATTTTCTTCATTATTTATCATTACAATTAAACATATAAACAATACAATTTCAATACATATCAATAGTACTCGTAAAGTTTTTAAATAGTATCTGAATTTATTAAATCTGTTTTTCTACCAACTATAAAGATTGTAAGCCATATATAATTAGTGATATTAGAATTAATGAGACCCTTATATTGAGTTTTATTTCAATGCTTATTGGATTTGTATTACAGTATTCATATAGGACCATTAAAATCTTTAGACAACTGACCATTCAAGCTAGTTCACATCTCTGAACTTGACCTCAGCCTGAAACACCCACTGCATCAAAAATGGCATAACCTCCTGCCACTTTTCAAAAGCCCATCATAGCAGCACTAATTTTAAAATGAGTCTTTCTTCATTTTTCTTCCTTCTCTTTTATTCAATCATTACTAACTCCCATTTCTTTTCATCCTTTTAGCCATGCAATTTTTCAAAAGTCGCAAGAAGAAGTGTAGCTAAAATGGACTGCTCACCATTGCGCGTCTAAATCCAGATGCCTCCACCTTGAGTATGATGAGTCAGATGACCATCTAATGTCCCGTGCCTGCACAGACTACTCTTCTAGTCAACAAAAATGCAGATTTAATTTCCAAGCGCCTACTCCTAGTAGTGTCCCTTCCATTCCTAGATTGCTTTTTTCAGAAGAGAGTCTTCATACTATAAGCTCCTTTCTCACTTTTTTTTTTCTCGTGACCTAAAACTAATACTCTTCTTTTCTTTTTTTTTAGTATTCCCCAGCCACTCCTTATGCTGAGACACCTCCTCCACCAAACAATTCACTTTTCATACCTGGTCTGGAAGAAGATCCCGCCTGGGATGCCGCTGCTCCTCAAGAGTGCATTCCTTGACCTGAAAATCCTGACTGGAATTCTATGCAGCCAACTGATAATGCTGTCATTCTGGATGAATGGCCCACTGATTCCCCTTTTCTCAACAACAAAGAAGAGCCCACCATAGCTCAAAACTGGGAATTCACAGAGCAAATTTCCTGAACACCATTCAATACAACCATGTGTCAAGTGAGTGATATGTTCACTGCTGTCAAGGAATTTCTTGAGGAAGTCCCGGTCTATACTTGTGCCAAGTATAACCAACGTACTTGGCTCATAACCACCTTGCAAGGAGACATGCAAGAAGGTTTTAATGATTGGGATTTCTGTGTCCCAATCTTTGGTGACGCAGAATACTAAAAAAAAAACTTTTCTTTTTAATATTATTTATCCTTTACATAGCCTGTAAAAATTAATAAAAAGTTTTTCTTTTTTTTATTTATATTTGCATTTAAATTCCTTGTGTGAGCACTATGTAATGAGTTGCCCCCAAAAAAATCCTCCTTCTTCCAAACTTGCCAGTGCACCTTTTTTTTACTAAGTGCCTCGGAAAGATGAAACAACAGAAAACAAAACAAAACAACTTAAGATCAGCGCTACTCCCTATAGCAGCAAATACATCCTCTGCGTCATATAAGCACAAGTTCCCTTGAAATCCTCAGATCTTTGCAATATGACTTTCCCATGACTGCAACAGATTCCACTTTTGCTTTGGGTTCCTTTTTTCTCTGAAAAGAATCCTTCACATGTTCCTTAGAGACCGTTCAGTGCTCAAGTCAGAAATTGCATAACTGACGCCTTTTCTATTTTGCCATTCTAAGCTGATAAATAGCCCATCTAATAATCAACATTTCCATCATCTTAGTATCATGACTCAATACTGCACTGTTACCAGAGATTAAGCATGCTCTATCTGCAAATGTCACAATTTACATTACACCTTTTCTATGACTTGGGGGTATTCCTCCTTTACACCTGCCTGCAATAATTGTTTCAGATATCATAAGACTTGTAACACCTCCATAAATCAAAATAAACCTTAGCCTACTGGCTACATTTTTTTCAATTCTAGTTCCACCAGTAGCACTCCTATAATAACCACTACTAGTTCTACCAGCGTTAATTCTTCTCCCATTACTGATGTCCCTTACAAATCATCATAACTTCCCGCTTTTTTCAGGCGCAAAATATCCATTCAGCCTAGCACTGTGCCTTCTTCCACCCCAAGCTCCAATGCTTCTATGCATTCAGGCTCCTCTACAGCTGCTCCAGATGTAGTTACTGTCTCCTCACCATCAGCGCGCCCCCATAACTTATTAGCAAGTAAGTTCCATTTCACTATATTTACGCCTTCATTACCTACTGACTCCTGATCTAACTTGTAGGCTTCAGTGAATTCTTCTCCCTGGGATGAGTTCCTATTCCATTACCTTTTGTACATTCCATGCAAATTTTTACCAGAATTTGCCTTATATATGACACTATGCTTCTATCTTATAATCACGCAACAGCCTTTTCTGACACTGAGCTCAAGGCTTGCTATACCCACATAGAAATGATAGGTCAGCTAATGAATGAAATCACACCACAGAAAATTTGGGGGGGTATTGCTAGAAATACCCCTCATTTAAAAATGTAGGGAAGTGGTTGGAAAGCTGTTGGAAGGCTGTTGGGAGTTCATTATGAAACCAGATTTAAATTAATTGGACAAAGATTTGGTAATCAGTTAGACCTAGGTTCAACCAAACTCAATCACAGGTTTCTTGGAGCTTGGTGATTACTTTGATTTTGAGCTGAGCACAGATTGAGCAAAGCTTGAACATATCACTTAACATATCATAATATTCACTTTCCCATCTTGTGGAAAGCAAAATTTGATATTCGTTCTAAGAATATCTACATATATTTTCTTGCCAAGTTGGTAACAGAAGGTTAAACTGTAGTATCTCAATTATTACACTAGACTACATAGATATTTGATAAAACATACAGTTCAAATCAATTTTAATATTATTGAGATCACCATAAGTGTCTTTCCAAAGACTTACAAAAAGTATGTTAGTATCAAGATATCGTTCTAGGTAGTAGTTTCAATTTGGATTTTGAACTGACATCTAAAGCATTTTACTATTAGACAGAAACATAAATAAGTGTAATAAGAGTGAAATTATTCTATTTTGTGATTATAATGTAACAATAATGCACATTTTTATTGAGAAAATTTTTCTTCCTCCACAAACCAAAATTTACTCTATAGGCTCAAGATTTATTTTTAAGACATATTATTCATTCCAGTTATCATTGATTTACTTCCAATATTTATTAAAAAGATAATAATAATACATGTGAAAGAATTATGAGGTTAGCATAGCATATGCTAAAAAGTTATTTTGTCGTTTTATTCAAAACTGATTCTTCATTTTTTGCTTCAATTCATCTTTTAACAACCACTATCTTCAGATACTATTCTTACTTAATATGTCAAGTCTCAGATGTGTTGGAAAGTTCTCAATAACAATTGATCAAATTTATATGAATGTAATTTCAAGATTTCAAAACTCACCGACCCCCACAATTTTACAGCGAGGCCATTCGAATGTTCATATTTTTGGACTATTTGAAGAAAGAAAACCAACCCTTGTTGGTAATCTTTCTCAAGTGCAGAGTCAGCACATTGGACCACTATTGGGTGACATTGGCTCTGGATCTCACCATTTAAACCAAAGAAGTGCCTTGAATCCTATGAAGCCTTTCTATTTTCATGCTTACTTGGTTCCAGTTTTTGGTAATCAGTATCAACTTTGGGGATGCCTCTTTTCTTCATGTACACTAATCAGTCTTGCTAAAGAAGCATTTTCTTCTGCACAAATCGATTTATGTCCAATCCTGAACTATGACTCCACTATCTTTTTTAATATCCCGCATGTAATTTTTGAAGGCTCTTTCCAAATATCTCAGAGTACTCAAGATTGGAAAGCTGATCAACTTATCCGAGGAATCAAAACAGTTCTCAAAACACATCAACTTCAAGCAATAAATTTTATGATTGACAATGAACGAATGTTAAAGGAAAAGTTGGATATCATGTGGAGGCACCAGGACAACCATTGGCTTAGAACTGGATTCGATGACTATAAAGATCAGTTTCCTAACAATCAATTGCCGCCTGAAGGAAACGGGTCAATACTTTCTGATGATATGGGTTTGGGAAAGACACTTTCAACTCCTTCTCTTATAAGTGCAACTTAAGGTGAAGCAAGACAATTCCAGGTATCAGAAAATCAAGAAGGTATTAATCGGAGTTCAGCCACACTGATTATATGCCCCCTGGCAACACTATCGAATTGGATCAATGAAATAAGTGTGCACTTTGAAGATAATGCACTTCCTTTCAAGGTTCTTTATGGGAAGGATTGTCAAAATACTAATGTCAATGAGCTACAGGACACTGCTATTGTTTTAACGACCTATGAAATAGCTAGCCCAACGATGTCAAAAAATCAAAGCCAAAAAAAGATACCGGTGACTCAAATGCTCTTTTGGTATAGAGTTGTTTTAGATGAAGCTCAGTTAGTGTCCATTTCTATATATAAAACTTAAAACTTAATTTTTATAATCAATTTTTATAAATATTCTTTTAGTTACATTAAAAATCCTTACTCGCAGAGGACTCAAACAATATTTGACTTGGAATCCCAACACCGACTATGCTTGACTGGAACTCCACTTCAGAACAGGCCCACTGACCTTCAAAGTCTCATATTTTTTCTTAGAATCGAAAAGTGGCAAGAAGACTGGTTATGGAAGAATTTCCTTTTTCCAGGTTTTCAAAAAGGAAAGGCTAATTCTATTAAATCAATCAATCACTTAATGAAAGTCATAAGCCTACGTAGAACAAAGGATGCAATTTTGTCTCTTCCAAAAAAGATTCAAAGGGGGATATTGGTTCAATTAGCAGATCCATGGAGGTCTAAACTTGATGTGCTTCAAGAAGGATTCACTGAGCAATATGGGCCCTCCAGAAGCACTGACTTCCCTTGGGACTCATCTGAGTTTCTAAGAGAGCTGATGATTTTAAGAAAATTCTGCAACCATCCAATCTACGAAAATCTGGATGAAACTCCAACTTTTGATTTCACCTGGCAGCATTCCACAAAGATTTGTCATCTTATAGGCCACTTAAAAAACTTTTTGTCTGGTGAAAGGGATATAAATTTTCCAAAAGCTGTTATATTCTCCAACTTTGCAGACTTTTTGCAGATGTAAGTGATTCTATAATGAATTGTTTTACAAAATTGTGTTGGCTTATTAAAAACAATTTTCTAATATTTCAAAATAGAATAAAAATGGCTTTAGATGACCACAATATTAGGTATACCCAGCTTACGGGTGAACTCAGCCGGACAAAGCGAGACAAAAATATGCATGAATTCCATTTTAATAAAAATTGCTAAGTTTTGGTTGGAACGATTCAGGCTGCAGGAGTGGGTATAGATCTCAGGTGTGCTCAAAATGTATATATAATGGTGAGCTCAATGTCTTTTATTTCATATTAAGAACAAAAATATTAAATTTTTTATATGTTCAATGTTGAAATAGGAGCCAAATTGGAATCCAGCAGTTGAGCAACAGGCTGTTGATCGGCTGTATAGAATGGGGCAGCAAAATGAAGTAAATGTTTTGAATTATTTTGTACAAGGAAGTATAGAATTCAGCATGTATAAGATTCAAAGGAAAAAAATGGAGCTAACAATGTAAGCCAAATTTCATTTCTATAAATTTTAATGATAATAGTAATCATTAAAATCATGTTTTTGTTTTCAAGGCTAAGTGTCCCAAACAGTGGAAATGAGGAGTATGAGTGTGCAAACCTATTATTAAGGGAGTTTGTCAATCACTCACATTAGAGGAAGAAAGAATTTCAAGGAGAGCAGGTAAATTTATGGGATTTTTAGGATTTAAAAGTCTGAGTTGTTGAGGATTTAGAGATGCAAGATATAAGGGAGAATAACAGTCATTCCGCAAACCCCGGGGGACATGAGAAGGATTAAGGTTAGGGGATAATGTTGAAACCAAACTGATTCTTTTGTACAAGGCCAAGTCTTTTAGCACACTGCCAGAGTAGGTTGAATTATCTCGAATATCAAAGTGTTGTTGGTCAAGATATTGTGCAACTTTAGAAAAATCTTCAGACCTCCATTGCATTAAGATACATCTTAACAATCCATCATTATCAATTTCGGTGTCTGAACAACATTTGATGTTTGTGAAAAGGTTGTGATAAGTTTCACAATGTGGAAGTTGTTTAAGAAGTTTAGTTCGGTTAACTGAATTCTAAGAATCTTTGTTATTTGAAATAAAGGTCATAAATAAAAACGGTTGAAAAAAAAGGGATTTTCATACTTTTTTTTTTATTCTATATTTATGCTTTCTCACTTTGATTATTTCTTGAGAGCTATGAGAATCCTTCCCAAGTCTTAATCTATCAGAATGACCTAAAAACCAACGGTGAAGAACTCCTATTTGATTTGAGAAGCTAATTTGAGTTGAGTCAATTGGATATGCAATCAAATTATTGGTTTTTAAGGCATTGTCCCAGTGTTTAATGAGAATATTTGCCAAGACCTGGTTCCATTTGTCAAACCAATCTAGGTTCCAAGCAAAAGTTGATCCTGGGAAACCACACATGCGAAGGTGCTCAATAAAAGATTCACGGAAAATTGGTGGAAACTTTTCTGAAACCGCTGAATTTGATTCTGGATGAGGTAGTTCAAAGGCAATGTTGCAAGAATTCATGTCGAATGATGAAAATCTGTCTAATTGCTCTTCAGTAGGGTTTTGTTTCCATCCATTTGATTCTGGTGACATATCCAAAAGTGAACGACAAAAATTGTGTATAGATCTACAAAAGTGAGAATTGAATGGAGGCAAAGTCTCATTAAAAATTCTATTAAGTGTTCTTGTGTTTGTGGGCAGGTTTCCATGAGGAAAGTAAGAGCTACTAGGGTTCATAAATAATTAGATTAAGAAAGTGTTCAATTAAATTAAACAAAGAGGAAGGATAAATTGTTGAGCTCCAAAACTTTATGATCAAAGTTGATTTAAGGAGAAATATCACAAAAATTAAGAATAAGAAATATTTCGACTTTATGGAATTATAATATGCATAAATTATATTTTTATATGCAACTTGAACTCAAAAGGAATGGTATAAAATAAAGAGAATGATTATGTGATAAAAGCAGACTCATTTAAGAAACGGATTTTTTTTTCTTTTCAAAAAATTCTTCCACAAAAATAATTTGTTAAATGTGAGGCTATGTTCATTTTTTGATTACCAAAAAATTATTTTTGGTCCAATATGATAGTAATACATATTCTTTTGAGTAATTTTTTTCAACCTGAATAAATAGACTAGAGTGTCACTTCATCACATTTATGTATGAAAAGTTATACAAGGTTTCAGCTTTTATGTAATTCTTTAAGGTTTACACTTTTGTAGCATCTATTATTTGAGTATTTTTGATTTTTTCTTTATAGAAAATTCTACCTAGTACAGACCAATTTTCAAATTGAAAGAAATATGTTTGTGATTGTTTTTTACAAAATATTAAACTTATTTTTGGGTTTAACTTTGATTTTTGGGGTAATTTTTTAAATAATTATGTTAAAAATATGGATTACTTTTCTTATAGTCCATAACTAAGAATTTTTATCAAAATCAAATAATTATAGGGTAGTTAGATATAACTCAGAAGGCATTTGATAGAAAAATAATTAAGATGCTTGTGCGTACAACAGAATTTTTTCTATGATAGAAAATATTCTGATAAACATGCATGCATTGTTGTACAAATGCAGAGAGTATACAGAATACAAATAAAGTAGACTGCATAACTTTAAATTAATATATAATTTATCCGATTAAAAATTAAACATTTAAACTTAAATAATTTCAACACATATTCCATCATATTCTTTTGATAAAAAAATGTAGCTTATATTAGCTAGTGCCTTTCAAAAAAAGGAATACCTTCAATCGGTAACTTCGAATAGCTAACTTATTCCTACAATTATCACAATTACAATGCCTCCATTTTTTCATGTATGTCAATGTCAAGATCTTGGATGTGTCAATAGAAAGTATCAAACTTCTTCTGGGTCCTTTGAAGTTGGTATGGCTTTCAAAAGCTCTAATTCTTATGCAAAACATCAAGAGGAAAGAAATAGGAAGGCCCAGATGGTTATTTCTTCCAACAATCCACTTAACATTGGAAGTTCCCGCTCCACAGAAACAGTAAGCTGTATATCTATAGTTCAATGTGAGAATTAAAGTCTTTATGATGTTTCAATGATTTATTACATAGGGGCAGTTGCTATTGGGGGCAGAAGTATCTTCAACAGTCTCTAGAAACTCAAATCTTGGGGAACGGTATAGCCAAATAATTATGTGGCAGGCAGCAAAGCTTTCTCTGATTCATCATTTGAGCAAAGAAGGTTGTACTCAATTTTTGGATGAAGAAATTAAGAAGCTCAAACTTCTAGGTGATAGTGGAATACTGGATTCTGATAGCATTGTCCGCCTGGTCCCACGCTTGATAGATACAGTTTTTAGTCGATTAAAGCTCAATCAATCATTTTTCACTAAAACATGCTGTCCTAAATGCTTTGCTCTTTATGAGTATAACTCTGAATCTCAACCATCTATACTATGTTGCAATCAACCGTTTCTTTCATCATCAAAGCGCTATTTAAAAATGTTTGGAGCAGGACAAATTTCAGTTAAATGTGATGAAAGGCTGTATTTGATGGAGGAACATCAAGAACATGTAAAATACTTATCTCTTAAAACATTTCATCACCATTCTTTTATCGACTGGCTTAAGGAAAAGATCAAACTGTTCAAATTTGAGCTTCTGATTGAGAAGAAAACCCCTGTGGCAGAACGTGTAGAGTGTGATTTGATGAAGGATGTTTGTGATGGTTCAATTTGGAAAAACTTTCCCATAACCACTCCAGCTCTGGATAGCAATGATGATGAATATACGATAACTTCAGGCAACTTAATGTTTACTTTATATGTCGACTGGTATAGGCCTGGTGGCAATAGGATTGGAGGTCATCAGAAGTCTGTAGGCAATATTATGATGGTGTGTATGAACCTACCTCAAGAAGATAGATACAAAATGGAAAATCTTTTTTTGTATTCTATTATACCCAGACACACAGAACCCACAAGTGAACAGCTTAATCACCTTCTAAAACCACTGGTTAATGATCTACAAACTCTATGGGATGGTATATTGATTGAAAAGACACATCTTTATCCACGAGGCCGGAAATTAAGAGTTGCATTGTTCTCTTTGATAGGTGACATTCCTGCAATACAAAAATTGGCTGGCTTTTCGAGTCACTCTGCAAAAATGTTCTGCTCTTTCTGTAATATCTCTAAAGATGAAATTAGTGAAAAGAATGTGGGAAATTTTTCAATACGGAATCATGAGGATCATATGTGCTGGGCAACAAAGTGGAAAAATTCTAAGTCACATTGGGAGCGTGTATCAATTGTTCAAAATCATGGGGTACGATGGAGTGAGCTGAATAACCTTGAATATTGGCGTCCAACTGAATATTGCTCAATTGATGTTATGCATTCACATATGCTTGGCAACCTAAAAGATCACAGTCTAAGCTATTTTCAAATCCAAAATGCAGCAAAAGATCTAGAAAGAAAGCTGGAAAAGGATAAAAATTGGCATGTAAGAGAAGAAGATGATGATTTCTTTTCTGATACTTCACTGCACAAACATTCGAAAAAACGTAGAAGTAGCTTAAGCACCACGAATAATGATGATGATGATACAGGACACACGAGACAGCACAAGCGGCAAAGACGTACGAGTTCAAGACAGTCATCAAGTCATCATGGACTAGATAATGAAGGATTGGGAACAAATCGATCAAGAAGCCAGAGTAGGTCATCCAGCTCCAAATTTATTCCTCCATATAGCGATGTGGCCTCAATACAGTCTCACAGCAGTGACAGTAGGAATTCATTGTATAACTTAAGGCAAAGAAGCATTAGCATATCACAGAGTGAAGGATCTCACTCATCAAATGAGACAGCTAGAGATGAAGAAAATAAAAGGAAAGGTAAGGAGAAAGAAAATGAAGGTAGTAGTAATCCACGAATCACAGCAGCAGAGCTACAGGTTGTATGGAAGATGATTGATCAAGTAAGAAGACCTTCCTGGCTAACACGAGTTCCAAAATCAGTAGGATCTAAAAAGGCAGGATCCCTCAAGGCAGCAGAATGGCACATGCTGTATACTCTCTACTTCCCTTTGTCACTTATACCCCTTTGGTTTGAAAAATTTAAAGAATCTGAATCTTCAGCTTCCTCAGCTGATAAACCAAGAGAATATTATCTTCTCAAGTCACTTGTAACATTATGCTCGATCACCAATTTTTTGACATTAAAAATATACAGACTAATGAGCTTAAAGATCTAGATCAATTTCTGTTAGAGTATTGTGAGTGCCTTGAAGAGGGTTGGAAGAATATTAATGCAAAGCCAAATCTGCATATCACTCAACATTATCCTGAAATGATAAAGCGTCTTGGTCCACCATCAGGTACAGCTACTTGGTCTGGAGAGCGGGTGAATCATATATTATCTGAAATTCCAAACAATCACCATCCACGTATGTAATGTTTGTAAGCAATGATTTAAAAACTCAGCTGTGCTAATTTATTAATATTTACCACAGGAGAGATACCGCTAACAATGCTCAAACATTGGTATCGGAAGTCTAGGGTATTAGATCTTGGTGAAGCTGAAGATAATGATCAATGTGAGACTAAAAAAATCCATATTGATCTCGATAAACAAAACAAATGGATCCATCTAAGTATGGCATTATTTACTAAATGGGTAAGGGCACAAATGGGAAAAGAAACTTCAAGACAGGCTTTGACACCATCAGAGAAAAGTGGGGATTGGGTAGTTGAAAATGTAGCAAGCATATTGATACATGGAAAGAGGTTTACTAGTTACCATTGACACATTGCTAATTCAACAATTGAATTCTACTATGGAAAAGATAGCCAGTTTGGGCAAATTGATGATATTTTCAGATCAAAGGAAGAGAATGATCAAATATATTTAATAGTAAGTCCTTTCAAAGAGCTCCGTCCAGAAGAAACATCAAAGGATCCCTATGAGATTTTCCCACAAGTGCATTGTCAGTTAGTAAGAGTAGCCAAAGCAACTCAAATTGTGATTAAGAAAGATGCAATAATTGGACATGCAGCTACTGTCGAGCACAAAAAAGGAATGTTTGGAATCAAAGACGAGGTTGTCACTGCCATTGGACTACAGACAGTAGTGAGTGAAAAAATTAATCAAATTTATTTTCTGTTGACTAACATCTTTGTGTTAATTTGGGATTGGGGAAATTTGTAGGATTGGTGATATTTGTAAATGGCGAAAGAAATAATTCAATTCTCGATTAAAAAATGCAATGCATCCAACTTAACTTATCATAAATCAGTGAACAATTACTTTGGTTGCTTTTATTGCGAGAGAACCCATGCTTTCAATGAGTCATTTTTATCTTAAATGTAAGAATGAAAGAAATAAAATCATGATAATGAGAAATATGATAAAATTTTTACTTAATGAATGATCTTCTTGCTCATTCATCTACTATAAATAGTTTGACCTTCCAACTTTAGCTGATAGCTATATATTATTCACTTTATTTTTCGACAAGAGAACATACACGTTTACAAGACTATATACATAGTATCTTTTTTTACTTTAGCTTTGATAGGTATAAATTTTAACAACTGATTATTTTTATTTTATTTTATTTTATTACAGTTCATTATGGATGATAATTTTGAAGGGATGTCTGTTGACCCAACCAATTCTGATTGTTTTCCGCCTCAACATACTAATACTGGAAATACTCCTCCACCACCCTCTGCTGATCCACCTCCAGATGCATCTCAATCTGTACCACCTAATCCTAACCCACCACCTAATCCCAATCCAGGCCAAGAGTCTCATTCAGAACCGAGAAATTTTAATCCCAATCATCCTTCTGCTTCTGAAAGTGCTGATCAGCAAGCTGATCAGCTAGGAAGAGATTGGGCTAGTGAAGTATTGAGGGAATTTTTCGGAGACCAATCATCATCTGCTTAGCCTAGCCAAGGAGCAAGCACAAGTGGAGCAGGTAAGTCAAATTTGTAGTGTATTCTTTTATTGAAAAATAACCAATTTAATTAACTTATTTGAATTGTTAGTGAATCCCTCAATCATTATGGGTATCAGTGATTACCACAGACTCAATTCAGCAGAGTCTCATGAGCGAGAACAGGGGTTAAGGGCTGTAAGAGGCTTAGTTAGAAGGAATGATGTTCCCAGGAGCTTGGACAGTCTAAATAGAAATATTTACCACTTTCTGAAGTATTGTCTTGGGGGACCAACACAAATAACAAAATATCCTGCGAGCCCAACACCTTTGGAGATTGAAAATTGGAAAGATTGGAGCCAATTCAAACTAAAAACCATTCAAACTGTCCTAACCCAAGTCCAATCTTCTAACCGTGCCAATTCTGCAGCTGATCGACAGTTTCTGATAACCAATTCTATAGCCTTATTGCGATCCAAAATTCGACTACCCGAATTTTTTCCAGCAGCTGAGCCTCAAGGACTAAAAGGAGGAGCACCGATCCCACTTTCTGTCAAAAGAAACTTAGAGCGTAAATTGCAAGAAAAAGGTTTTCGGAAATTCGCGTTTGATTGGACTTGCCGTGATTTTTCAGAATCAACTTGGAATCAAGTCATGGGAAGCATAGTATGCGACCACTGTACCAGATGGCTCACCACCTTGAATACAATCGATCAGTCAAAGCTTCAGTTCACTCAATGCGTTATTGAGAAATGGGTAGTTAATAAGGGGAAGGAGATGATAAGGTTGTTTGGGCAAGAAGAGGAAAGGGTAGCAAGAGAAAAGATTGAAAAGAGGGCAAGGGCACAAGTAAAACGTTATCGGACCAAGGTAAGTTTTTTATTTTACTTTGCTTTTTGTTATTATGAAGCTGATTTAGTTGGAATTCAGATTGCTAGTGCACGCTACAAGTTAGCAAGAGATCTCTGCAGTGATGTGCCAGGTTTTGTTGTGCTTTTTCATGATACTAGGTGCATCTCTGATATCGAGGAAGGCCCAGCACCAGCCCCAACTGCACCTATCCGAGCTATTCCTGGATGGCGAAATCCTGAACTCAATGATTTGTTTAAAAAAATGGATAAGATGACAAAGGACTTAGCCCATACACCAGCTCAAAAAAAATCAGCATTAAAAACATATTCACGGTCATCAGAAAGGACAGTTGCACAAAATGGTATATTCAATGTTCCCAAATACCTCCCCAAGAATTGCTATTCAGCAACATTTTTGCAAGGATTATCTGTGAATGAATGTGAGTCACTTGGGGTTGGAGCTGATATTGATCTGGTAAAGATTCGGGAATCAATTAATAGAGCATCAACATCATCATAACTTAGGTATAACGGTGATCTTCTGTGTAATATAGCTATCTTATATTGAATTTTATGTATTCTGTTTTTTTTCAAAGCAGCTTGGTAAATGTTATAAAGTGATATTGAGAGAGAGTAACATTTCATTTAAGAAAAACAAATAATGTATGAGATATAAAAATGTATTTTCAACAAATTGATGGTCCATACCTCTTTATGTCACATTTATGTATCCATATTAATTTCAATCGAATTTAATGTTGACCAATACATAGTGAATACATGCTATGCCACTTATACTTGCCAGGCATTGCTACCATTAAATATGCCAGTATCAAAAATTAATTTCGATCGAAATTAATGAGCATGATAATCATGAATTTCTGGAGTCAACTGCTTATTTTTATGCATGGTGCCTTGCCAACATTAATTTTGATCGAAATTACTTTTGATACTGGCATATTGCATGGTGTCTATTCCTGGAAAGTGTAAGTGGCATAGTGTGTATTCATTACGTATTGGTCAACATTAATTTCAATAGAATTTAATATTGACATTTTCATATTGAACCCAAACCAGCAAACGACCCAAAAAATTCTTCATAAAACTGCTCATTAATTTCGATCGAAATTAGTGAGCACCATATACATATTGAATGGTAGTTATATCTGGTGTGTGTAAGTTGTAAAGCTTGTGTTCAATGTTTATTGGTCAACATTAATTTTGATTGAAATTAATATTAATGTGTAAATGATATTTACATGCTCAATATGCATTGTAATGTGTTTACTTAAGAATATAGTGCCCTACTTTTCATCTTACATAAAAATGCTTGGTAGCATGTCAAATTCAATTTTTATTAAAATTAATGTTGACATGTTACCATTCATAACAGTAAGCAACTGACTGAATAAATTGATGATAATCATGAACCTTAATTTCGATCGAAATTAATGTTGCCAAGTGCAGATTGAAAAAAAGCTATGCCACTTACACTAGCCAGGCATATTTACTATTTATTATGTATTGGTCAACATTAATTTTTATAGAAATTAATATGGATATGTAAATTTTATATTTACCCTCAACATGTATAGTAAATTTCAATACTTAAAAATACTTGCCGTCCTTTACATGTCATGCAAAAAAGCATTATATCATTTCAACATTAATTTTGATCAAAATTAATGTTGGAATGCCAATATGCATTGAAACAACTAACTGACTGAAAAAGTTCATGATCAAAATGCTCATTAATTTTGATCAAAATTAATGTTGACCAATACATATTGAATATAAGTAATCTCCACTTACTCAGACCAGATATAACTACCATTCAATATGTATATGGTCAGCCTTAATTTCGATCGAAATTAATGGGAAGTTTTATGAAGAATCTTCTGGGTTGTTTTCTGGCTTGGGTTCAATATGCAAATGTCAACATTAAATTCGATCGAAATTAATGTTGACCAATACATAATGAATACACACTATGCCACTTACACTTTCCAGGCATATATACATGCAATATGCCAGTATCAAAAGTAATTTCGATCCAAATTAATGTTGGCAAGGCACCATGCATAAAAATAAGCAGTTGACTCCAGAAATTCATGATTATCATGCTCATTAATTTCGATCGAAATTAATTTTTGATACTGGCATATTTAATGGTAGCTATGCCTGGCAAGTGTAAGTGGCATAGCATGTATTCATTATGTATTAGTCAACATTAATTTCGATTGAAATTAATATGGACATGGACTATGCATAAAATTCCTATAAGTATAGGTAAGCTAAGCAGTTAGATAAACTGGTTTGATCAAGTACACCATATAAAAATTGATGTTTTAATGCCTTGGTTAATTTCGATCAAAATTAATATTAAGCCATGCATGTTGAATTTTATCTATGTCTGTGTAGTCCATGTGAAATGGCTTGTATTCAATATGCAGGGGTCTATATTAATTTCGATCGAAATTATGAGGTTCATTGCCTCATAAATTTGATGGTTTCTGTCAGTGTTTCATGCATGGTGCCATCTGATACTTGTTGATTCCTATCAAAATTAATTTCAACACCAATATATTGAATACAAACCATGGCACTTACAGTACTTGGTCATAGCTAAAATTCAATATGCTAGTCTCAAAATTAATTTCGATAGAAATTAATCAGGATCCATGAAGTTTATCAATAGTGTATGAGTTAAGTTTCAAGTCATATGTTTCATCATTTTCTTGCACCCATTTCTAGGTTATCTCAACAATTTTTTTCAAGTTTTATTATATTAATCAAAACTGTGGTAAGTTGTGAAAAATTAGCTAATCCAAATCTCAAATTGAATATTAATATTTTAATAATTTTGAATGTTGCTTAAGGTATTTCATTGGGTGATTCATAATAATATTTTATCAACTTAGTAGTCCTATAACTTTTGAAAAGTAACAATTTTGGTATAGTTAGGGACAACAATGCAATATCTTGTGCAGACTAAGATATATTGCAAAATAAAACTATTCAATTTTTTTTTTTCCCTTAGTTGTATCCAAGTTTATCAAAGGTTTGGTCACGGTGCCCACACCCTAGCCTGACACTCCTCCTGTCACTTAAAAAACAAATTCTTATCTTAAATTCTAATGTTACCAATTTTATATTTATAATTCATTTCTTGTTTGATGAGGCATATCAGTATATATGTGAATCTCGCATTGTCATCTGAAATTAAATTTAACAAATATTCATAAAGGATTATCCTTTTTTTTTCATATAATATACTAATTAAGTGTATCTCCATTGTTTAGGAGTAAATTCTAATTTAAAAAATTTTGTATTTACCCGTGGCAATTTGCATATGGGATATACATTTGTTATTATTTGTTTTTCACACTAAAAGTCCCCAAAGAATTACTAGTATTTTCTGTTAGCTACATCAAATTTCGCTTCAATATAAACAGATTGTGATTTAGCATGTTACTTAGTTTACCCCACTATGAATAATACATGTTAAAAAAAGCTCAAATAATATAAAATCCCCCTCTTTATGTTTTCTGTTTCTTTCATCCTCACTTTAATTTTAATCTTATTCAATTTTTTATCCTATTAAAATATCAACTTCAATTTTCTAGAATAGAGTTTCTTATAATTATTCATCATATTACATCATAATTTTTTGATATCGAATACTTTTTTTTAATATTCATTAATCAATATGTCTAGTATACAAAATCCTACACCTCCACTTTGTATGTATATCATGTTCCTCTCTCTTAATTTATATATTTCACTTATGTTCTATATCTTTTTTTTTCAAAAATTTGATTTTCCAGCACCCAAATGTGTTTCATCCCACTCTCTGATTGATACTCGCTTTGAAGCTTTTGAGCTTGCACCATGTCTGCCACATGGCATGGCACCTAACCCTCTTGTACTTAGCAATGAGAGGCAGGAAATAACAAGAGTTCAGTATCGCAATTTACTTGAATTGGCTAGAGATAAAACAGAAGAGCTTGTCAAGATCCTTAACAATAATCCTTCTCCTTCATATTTATCTAACCCTTGTAATGAATTACTCCAATATGTGAAAAGCCTTGAAAAATGTATGTTCATCACCTTTTTTGTCTCCTTTTAAATTAGTAGATAAGATTATTAATATTTTTTTTTCTTCATATATATTTGTAGCTTATGAGGAGGGTATGATTCCTCCTGATGAAGTCATTGTCATTAGGGATGATGATGAGACAGATGAACCATCAGCTTCAACTCATGCTTCAACTTCTAAGGAAAATCTTGAAACACCTGTTATCCACTCCAAGAAAAAGAGATTATCCCAAGGCTCCTCTTTTGTTCGACGTATTAAACCGGCTTCTGCTAATGAATTTTCTGATGTATCAAATAATAAATCTCAAAAAAAAAGCAAAGGTTTTGATAATGAGTATATTCTTGTTTCCTTTTTTTTTTATTGTTATTCTTTTATCTTTAAAATTCAATCATATATCTCTTTTATTGCTTACATATTGTACTTTTTATCTTTCTTTTGATATTTTGTACCAGAAACTCACCTGCTGTAGATTGTTCCATCCATAAACGCCCTCTCCCTGATGAAGATGATGAAAAGAGCAATGAAAATAGCGATGATCAACTATCAGAATATGAAGCTATGCTTGTTCATCAAAAAAAGCAAAGTTTAAAATCTTCTTCAAGACATGTTGATATGTTTGATAAAGATGATGATTCAAACAGCTCATCACCAAATTCCTTCATTTCTAAGAAGCAATACCCATCACCTCCTAAATTACCTACTTTGACCTCTTTGAAAGCTTCTCTACCAATGAAATCAACTCCAATCAAGATATCGAAAAAACCTCTAACTTATTCACCCTCAGTTCTAAAAGAATCTGATTTGCAGGAGGAATTCTGTAAAATTCATAATTTTTATAAAGGTAGAATCAGCACGGCAAAGGTCCTCAGGTCGTGGTTGGAAATTGTTACTCTCCTCGAATTACGCTCTTCTACTTCTTCCCAAGAACCCATGTCAAATATTCCAATGTTTACTTTTCATTGGGAAAAATCTTGTGGAGAAGATTGGCTTTCAAAACTTACTGAGTTATGTAAGTTACCATAATTTTTAGTCTTGACTTTTGTTCTTTTACTTATTTTTTTTTCCTTTTGTAGCAAATATTTTTTTAGAGATTGATAGCTCACAGCTATGGGTACTCGATAATATTGATTTCAAAAAAATGGAAGATTTATGTGATCCTGATGGTTTAAATACTGAAATTCTTTCCTCAACAAAGAAAACAGATCACCCTGAATCCAATCTTATCCGAATGCTCATGAGATTAATCATCCCAAGTGACCACTGCCGTTCTTCATGGGTATCTCTTATATCATCTTCACTTTATCTGACCGCACATGAATTCAGCCAGCTTCCATCACATCAAAACATTAACTCAGATTGTCCAATTGAACATGGTCTTCAGCTTCTAGCTCACCTTTCAAATCTGAAGAGTCCGATTTCTGATGGCTTAGAAGTTGGTCCCACTGCACTTCAAACCCGTGATATATCAATGTCAACTCTTCTTCAAATCAGCAATATTATCATTGATATAATTATGTCAATTATCATTCTTAAATCAAAATATTGTGCTGCAACAATATCAAGTGGCAAGACTAGTGAAGCTCAACAATCAAGTGAGAAAAACGAAAATACTGAACTGACTATAATGAGAGAGAAACAAAAGGCTGCACTAAACAAAATAAATTCTGAATACTCCCACCACTGATATCAATCTTTCACATTCTATATAATTGATGGTGTCCGTGGTTTATTTCTGAGCTCTCAAGATCATAGATTGGCTTCAGCAGCTGATTGCTTGGAGGTAATATCAGAAGTTAAGTTTCTTAATTTACATGAAAAAAAATCATTTGATGGAAGAAATAATTTGGAAAAATTTAAATAACTATATTTTAACATTAATAAAACCTTTTATAGGCAAGTGTGATCCATTTCCTTTAAAATTTGATACCCCAAGTCCTCCGGGAATCGCTAGGGCTATTTCTGCAGATTTTCTTAATCACTGGAGCTCCATTCAGCCAGTATCACCTTTTTTTGCTAAACATAGCCTTTCAATAAATTAATATTCCAACATGTAAATAGATAAAGTTCTGTCTATATGATATATCTTGTATAATTCAAGTTATTTTCCTTCAAATATGTCAAAAATGTGACCATCTTTAAAATTTATTAAGTAACCTTTGACATGATTTTCTAAATTAATTATTAAAAAAAATTATTGTAAGTCCAGCAATAACAAAGATTTTAAAATCTACTTATATGATTTCAAATACTTGTATTAAATTCTTAAATATTTTATTGTTTATATAAAAATATGATAACTGCTCTAGTTTTGTTACTTTACCTTTAATATTATATAATCTATTAATTATTACAAATATTTTCGTTGATTGTAACATTTTTAATCAGAAGTAGAACAATTTAAATAATTAAATGAGTACATTCTTAAAAAAATACAATTTAATCTATTATTGATTCAAAATTCTTTCTTCAACTCTTTATTATTACCTTTTTTATTAATAAGCCTGTTTGACCTAAAATACTATACAGTTAATTTGGTAGCATTAAAAGCACATTTTTATGGCTAATATATTTCAAATTCTTTATTATAGTTTTTTTTATTTTAGAACCTTTGCTACCAATTTAATAAAAATGACATTTAAAGATTTCACAACTTATATATTTCCTCAAAAGTAAATCAAATTTTCTTATAATATTATGAAAAAAAATTATTTTATTTCACAAATAAAAAAAATAGATAATACTATAATTATCAAAACTGAAAATGTTACAGCTACTCCCAGTATTTATCATGTTTAAATTTGCATTAAGTTGTGTATATATAATATAAATTTTTAATATTTATATATCTAGATTTTTTAGATTTGTCTTAACATTAGATAAATAATACTTTGCTGATTCTATTTCTTCCTCTATTAAGTCATCTCTTTTCAAAAAAACTCTCAAAGCACTAATCAAATATTCTAACCTAAATTTTTCTTTTTTAATTTCTAAGTATTCTGAAATATCAATATCAAAAACATTAAGCTTTTCTATAGCATGAAAAAGTCTAGTGCTGATTTGAATAGAAGAACCTATCCTAGTGAAGCCAGGAATTTCATGACATCTTGAGGTAAAATACCTAAGTTGATTTGCAGGCCATAATGTCACTGTTATTCCATTAGTTGCTTCAAAGTTGATTTTACTTCGAATTTCGGGAAACATAAGTTCTCCACCTATTTGTCGTGGTTGGGTCTTATCATACTTCATATGAATGGTGTTTTTTTCTGTATCTTTAGGAAAAAATATTCCTAAAGTATACTCACTTGCATCCTTATCGAGATGAACCTCATTAGAGAACCCATTACCATTCCCTCCAGATGTCCAAGTTAAATTACTAGCAAACGGTACACCCTCTTCTTCACTAGAAACTTTTGAAAATCCAGGAATACCAAGTTTTGCGCAAAGATTAGTTGCCTCATTGTACTTTACATATGATATTTTTTTAAAAAATATTCAAAGTACATTGCAATCCTCTTCATTCGTTTTTTATATTCATCCGTTTTTACAATATCATCAGGGTATTCATCTGCAAGGAAAAGCATTCAAAAATTCAGTATTTAAATTAAAAAAAGTGATGCTTACGAATATGTAAAGATTTCTTTCTATCTAAAATAAAGCCACCACCAAACATTTTTCCAAAACCACCAGCTCTTTGATGATAACCATTATTTTTAATTTCATGTTCGCAGTAAGAAAGATCCTTAATGCATCACACCGTAGCTTCTAACATATCTAGTTCTTTAAGCTCATGAATTTCAAAAGTCTGCACAAGAACATTAGGTATTAAGACACCTTTTGGTTTATAAATACTACATCCAGGAAAAAAATTGTAATAATTATTGCAATCTGTCATATTATTTGTATAAGATCGTGCATAGAAATGTGGCTTCTTCCCGTTTGTATCCATTCCAAGAGCGTTTACAAGTTTCATTCCAGTAGCAATGTCTTTCGCCCACCTATCGTTAGAGTTCTTCCCTGGCCGTTTTTTTTTCAAATTGTTACTCATTGATGGTTCAATCCTAAGAGAATTCAATTTGATTTAAAATAGAAAAAAATCAAAAATTAGAAAATAGTAACATAATTTCAATTATCAGTCAATGATACCTTTAACTTTATCATATCTTCAATATTAGAAATACAAAAGTTAGCATATCTACATATTAGTAAATTTATATACTTTTTCTTTATTTCAAATATTAAGAAAGCGTTTCAAAGGTATACTTTATTAAATTATACATATAAAGAGTATAGCTTTATCCTGTATGCATTCAGCAAGTACGAGATTTGGCTCTACACTTAATATTAATAATATAATGAAAGTATAACTCCAATACACTAGTAATATTAAAAAATTTACGGAATTATGATATCCACATATATAAAATGAAAAATCTTGCTCTGATCAATATATTGACTTAGAAAGTTATACTTCAATGAATTATTAATTTTTAAATTGTAGCATTGTCCTGTATGCTTTCAGCAAGTACGAGACTTTGAAACAACTTAAAAATCAATAAATTAAAGGTAAAGTACAAACAATCTAATTATTATTATGAAAAGCAAAACATTATCCTGTATGCTTTCAGCAAGTACGAGATGATGTTTTACTTTTCATATTAATAATATAATGGTTGAGAAAGTATTAAAGAAATATAGAAAAATGATAAGCAAAACATGAACTTACATGTCTATAAAATCTTCTTCCATTTGTAGCTGATTGATCAAAATTAATTATAAAGTTTATTTTATAATCACTGTTTTAAAAAATAAATGGTTAGATAAATAAATTGAACATTTTTGATAAGGAATAAAGAAAAGTAAATTGACAAACAAATAAAAAAACTTTAAGTTAACTGAAAAAGAATTATTTTATAATGAATCGAAAGGGTACAGTAAAAGATACCATAAAAATAAATTCAGAATTAGAATCATTAGATTAACTTGTCAAAAGTGTAAAAAAGTGTAACAAACCAAAATGATATGAAATGCAATAGCAAGAAAAATTTGCTTACCGGTAATCAGATAAGGTCAAGAAAATAGTACCAATAATTCAAAATGATAAAGCAAAAATATGATTGATAATTTTTGAAAAAGGTAAGTGAGAAAGAGAAAGGAAAAATAAATTGGGTGGCAAACAGATGTATATATCATGAATTTTCACTGATCACATTTTCAAAAAAATGCAGCTCTCCAAGTCATATGATAAACTTCATCTAAATTCCAAGAATGATGTTGCCAAGGCACTGTACACAGCATGATCATTTTTTCCTATGCATATACTAATTCCAGCTAGAATTTACTTGGCTGCATGTTGTACAGATGCACATTTGTGGAACACTTAATTTCACATCTAAAAAAAATTGACGCCACATAATTCTAGCTACCATGTTTCACGTAGCTAAAAAACATACACTCATCACATTTAAATTTACATTGCGCCAAAATTAATTCATTTTTGAATTTTTTTAAAGGAAACTATAATGTGCACCACCTATTTCTAAAATATGAACCTCCGCACCATATTAAATTGGGAGACTTTTAATTATGCAATTTTTTTGCCGTGACCTTTTTCCTGATCTTACTTGGTTCAAAATATTGAAACATGGCCAATGTTGATGAAAGAAACATTTGATTTTGTTTCTATGTGTAACAATGGAAGGCTGTTTCTTACTGGCTGAAGAGTGTTGTATATTTTATTTGAACAAATTTTTATTTTTTTATGTATTTTATTTAAAAAATTTACTTTTTATTGCAGCCAGATTTATACTGGCTGCTTTTTAGAAACCTTAATTTATGACCCAAGCCTTTGAAATTGGCTTGGGTCCCTTACATTGCAATTTAGTACTTCCAGCCAGGTTTCCCCTGGCTGGAAGTGTCTCTTTCAAGCAATCGAAGTCGCTAAAAGCGACTTCGATTGCTTGCTGTAATGTTTGCCACCCTCCCAGCTAATTTACTAGGCTGGGAGGTGGCCAAAGCAGTGTGCAACGCGCGTTGCTGCTGCAAGTAACGCGTGTTGCACAATCGCTACCATATTTCATGCAGCTGATATCAAGTCAGCTGCATGAGATATGCGCAGCATGTGCAATGCGTGCTGCATGCAGCAGAAACGCGCGTTGCATGCAGCAGCAATGCAGGCTGCATGCAACGCGCATTTCTGCTGCATGCAATGCGCATTACTTGCAGCAGCGATGCGTGTTGCATGTGCTGCATGAAGTGCATTGCACAGCCAGTTTTTTTCTGGCTGTGCAATGCACACAGAGAAACCAAAGTCCCTGCAAGGGACTTTGGTCTCTAAAATGGAAGCGACTTTCCCTACCAGGTGCAATCTGGTGGGAAAGTGAGAGAAACGTTAGACCGAAGTTGTTTGAAAGCAACTTCGGTCTTAAAAACATTAAAAATCATAAAAAAAAAAATGAGAAATGTAGAAAAAAAAAAAAATTAAAAATTAAAATGTGAGTATAAGAAAAAAAATAAGTTCTAGTGATACCAAAAATCCAAGCCAATTTCATTTGGCTTGGTTATTTAATAATTATTTTTTAATACATTAAATTTAAAATTCAAACACCATAAAATATATGAATTTTTTTATATGAATATTATAAATTTAATCTACCTCTTTCTCATAATTATATTTATAATTTTGTTTTTTTAATTTTTGACATTCACCACACAATATGGGGGGCGGACTTGCTAGCAAGTCCGCAACCTTGGACCCAAACTCACCATAGATTGAACACACATTGAGCTATTGATAAAGGAACCATTCAATCAGGGATGAACACCACTCAGCAGAACAGTTTTAGGTGGGTGTTCAAGTAGAGTTCAGTATGGGTTCAGTATGAGTTCAGTCTGAGTTCCATCTGAGTTCCATCTGAGTTCAGGTTGAGGACTTGCTAGCAAGTCCACCCCCTATATTGCGTAGTGATTTAAGTTTATTTTTTGGAAATACAAAATTAAATTTTCAACTAAATTTTTTAGTAAGGTAAAATAAATTATAAATTTGACATTTTGTAATTGAATAATGAAAAAAATTTTAAATTTATTTAAAAAATATTTTTGTTAGAAGAATACAAATATTTTAAGGGTAGAAATATGGTGCAAATTGTAAGTAAAAAAAATTATATTTTTTTTTGTGAGGGGTTATTTCTATTTTTAAAAATATTTTTCAAAAACATTCATTAAATACTGAATTAAATTACTTTGAAACTCAAATTTTTTGTAAAATAATTAAAAATGAAATAATAATATTGTTGTATTTGATATAAAATTTGAATTGGTAATATTAATGTCTCTTTAAGTAAATTTGAAAATCATTTAAAAAGACCATGTTGATAAGTACTTCATTTTTGATATACAATGGTTATATATATATCTTATATATATTTCTTGAGTGTTATTTTTATATACATTCAATAAAATTTGTAATATAAAATGCCATTTAATAACTAATTAATGTTCAACTTAGTTATAACAACTTCATATTTAATACCAGCCACTAGTATTTACTTTTTAATTTAAAACTCCAATATAATATGAGAGTATCCTTATTTTGTCTGTATGTAATGAACAACAATAACAGACCATAAATGAGTGGATAGTTAATTACAATAAATAGTTGAAGAATAACCTATAAGAAATGATAAGTTTATCAAAAAGAGTACATTAAAAAATATACTTTTGAATTTTTTTTGATATAATTTGGGTAGTTAAATGAAAATTTAAATTATCAGACATCAAAATGGATAAAATCTAAAAGTAGTGTTTATATAATAAGCCTCATATAAAAAAAGGATAAAAAATCTACTATGTAACTAAATTATTAAATATTAAGGTATTATTAAAATTATTGAAAAACTTATTTTACAGTTATAATGAAATCTAAATGTGAAAATAATGGTGGGATAATAGTAAGACTATGTGGAAACACTTTAATTTATACATACTTTCAACTATGTTCAGATAAAAAAATTGTTAAAATTGTATAATAACATCTAGTTAATAGTGATTCAATTTTATTTAGATCAAGAATAAATTTTTCTGAGGAAAAACTAATTAAATTGAGATATGGCCATCTCCTTTCAAGAGATAGAATAATAATAAAAATTTAAAAAGTTATAATAAGTATTCTTATTCACCATTTTTGAAAAGTCTCTAGTAAAATTCATTATAATATATCATTCATTGATTACATTATATGGAGTTTCATCTTGAAGTAGTGATGTGCAGCTTTGAACTTATGTTATGAAAAACAAAAAAGTTAAAAAATATATAGTTATACTAATGAAAAAGCCAAAAATAAAAATACTATTATAAATTAAAAAAATAAAACTACATAAACTTTATTCTGCTCTAATGATGGAAGGGTACTATGTATGAATTTCCACATGTTAAATCCAAACCTGCTTTAAGGCTAGTTTACAGGTAGAGCTATTAAGTTTCCTTAAATTCTAAAAATAACTTATGCATTTTACTAATTATTTTTTCTTGTTTTCTTTCCAAAGTTGTTAGAGTTGCTTAATTAATACTGTTATCTTGATTGTAAGATATATAAATTTTTTTGAATACATGATTTATTGTTTCAAAAATTATATTATAAATTTAAATCATTTATTTCATTTTCTAAAGCTTCATTGTCAAAGACACAACTCCATTTTCTATTACTTAACAAATATATAAAATGTGATAGTAAAATTTGAGGAATTTTCTTTTTGAGAGGGTCAAACTATATTGTGAAGATTTTTATCTAGAAATTCTTGTACTCTAAAACCAAATAATTTTCTCCCTTAAGTAAGCCATTTCAAAAATATGAGAATATAAACAAGAATATTAACTTATCTTATTTTTATTTTCTTTACTGAAAGTTTTAGTTCAATCCCTTTTTTTATATGACATTAGTATAAAAACATGGTTAAATGCTACTATATAATTAATTTTTATTATATATATATATATATATATATATATATATGAAATATTTAGAACGTCATCCTTTTTTATTTACTTGAATAAATGGCTCAATTATAATACCCAACACTTATTAATGTTTCCCAAACTCAATAACAAATTTCTCATATGAAATATTAGCTTCTAATATAAGAAGTTTATCTATAGATGATATTCAACATGTGATTTTACTTTTTAGATTCAGCTAAAATTAAACAAAAGGAGAAATCATGCATATGTGTATAAATGGTAACCATATGTTACTTAGAGGATTGTGAAATTCACTCATCAGAATGGTTTAAGTATTAAAATAAATTGAGGTCATTATTTTCTAGTATTTGAAACTAATTAGGAAATTATTCTAAAAATATATTTTAATGTGTATCATGTTTAAAAAGTTGGAAATATGATTTTTGAAAATTGTGAGTTTCTTATGAGATACCAAGCTTTAGTTTACATTGTTTCAAGTAGAATAGAATTTTAGTATTAGAAATTGAAAGCAATGTACCATTATCAGATTTTAACTGTGTTCTACTTATAGAATGATTACATAACATTAAACATTATTTAAATCAAAAAGGTTTAAAAGATATTTAAAATTTTACCAAATTTCACCATTTATTAATCTTTGATTTGAAAACAAACTATGATGTACACTCACTAGAAATAAGCAATCCCAATTTTAACATAATTTATCAATCCAAAAATAATGAGTCAATTTACGTGAAAATATATATTATTTCAAAACCAATTCTCTAGATTTAAAATATAATGCTTTAATGAAAAATTATTACAAAACTTTAATGCAATGAAGTCTCTTAAAAAATTCAAAAATAGAATATCAAAACAAGTAATTTCTGCAAAAAAAACTACTAACTATTGTAGATAAAGCATAAAAATAAGTCATATTTTTTAAAAAAATGATCTAACAATATTTATTTTTGTTAAAAAAATCAAAACATTGTTAAGTTTGCTTGTTATAATAATGTTAAAATCCACTAAACATTATCTAAAGGTGGTAAAATATGTTAAAAATATGTTGAATTTTGTGAGATAAAAATCAACAATTTTGTATCATTTCCTGTTGTGCTATGACTTTATTCCACCCTTCTTATCTGATTCTTCCAGTATTACTTTGCTATGATCACTAGTTTTCAAGTTAAAATTTACAAATGTTCATTATACTTGATAAGATGAAAAATAACTCAAACTTTTATAACTACAAAATAAGATTTTGTAACTCCTTCTTTCAATCAATATTTGAAGAAATTTTTATTTTATTTGAGCAATGATTTTAAGAATAACAAAAAATTTGAAATTCACAAGGAATTATTTCCAGAGACTATAATTATTTACTTGTGTAATGCATGAGCTACTTATCAATGATGTAAAACATCAGAAAAGTAAGTTATAGTTATAAATCTACAGATTATACTGTTTCTGGTATATATATCTTCAATAAATCTTTTAAACTTATCTTAGCCTACATACCACACAATAGAAAATCATTATATTAAAAAAGGAAAAAATTCTATGATAATATCATAAAGAATGATAACCATGGATTAATATTCCATAAAAATGGTTAATAAAATTTTAAGAGAACCTAAATCAGTATTCTTTCATCAAAATATATCCTTTTTGTCTTTGTAATTTATTCCAAACAAATTTTTTGAAAGTTGAATCTATATATCTAATGCCAAAACCACTATTAAGTTCCCTCTTAGACTTTTTAAGAAATTATATATATATATATATGTATATATATATATTATTTATCAAAAATTGAAATAAAGAATAAAAACATAATTTTATTTACCTTTAATTATTTAAATATAGAGTATTTTCAGAATGCATTGTGGTTACTTGTGAAGGTTAGAAGATTTGAAGTTGGATTTATGAGTTTTTAGAAGGGCAAATATTGTAAAATTCTTTCATAAATATTTATTTCATAGTTTCAAATGTTGAAATCTACAAACTAATGGGATTTAAAATTATATTGAGATTTAAAATCTGTTTTCTACTCAAGTAAAATAAAATAAAATGATGATATCAAAATTGAAATTAAGTTTAAACTTTTGATATGCTCTATCTTCAATTTTATTGATAGTGCATCAAAAATTTAATAATATTTTTTTCCTTCATCACTTTTTACATAAAAGATAGTTTTATCATTTTATGAATTAAAGATTGCTTATATAAATTTAACATCTATGTCAACTGTTTATGACTATTAATCTATATAATAAATTTTTTAAAGAAAAAATAACATCAGTATATACTGACTTTGAAATTATTCAATTTAAAATAGTTTACAGGTAGATAATGAAGGGTGATTTCATTTTTGAATATGAACTATAGAAGTCTTATTTTATCAATTTTAATTCTTTTTGAGCTCAAATGTATCCACCGCAACTTAAGTAAGAATAAAAATTATTTTTATTGAAATTTACATGAGAAAGTATGCCTATTATTCAAAATCAAACTTGCTCTAATGGTGTTTTTCAATCATTATTTCCATTCATAACAATAAAAAACATTTCAATTTGCTGATGTTTTAGTTTTTGATATCCCCAAGTTTATATCTCAGGTGTACTATTCACAAAATTATTAAAAATATAATTTTCAAAATACATGATAAACTTGAAAGTGAGGGGGCATTAAATTTTTAAAAATGAATTCTAAATTCAGGATGGATAGTATTTTTTCTATTTTCACAAATGAACAATTTTTTGTTTCAATTAATCCAGAAAGAAAATTTTGTTGTAAGCATATTATATTATATTTATAATGATTTTAAATACTATATTTTCAAGATTTGTGTTTAATATTTCCTGTGAAAGTTAATGTTAATGTGAATTTAAAGTAAGCTTGAAGAAATTTAATCAATAGGCATATTGGATATTTAAAATAATATTTTGCTCCAATCTTGAATCATCCTGGGCTAAAAAATATCCCAAATAAGGTTTTTGTGGGTCAATTTGGATTTAAGTAGGATTAAGTGAGGTTTAATAAAGGACAGATAAAAGGCTAAATTCATTACTAGTGACTTTTTTCTCAAAATAGTTATAAAATATGTATCATTCTGGAATCAAGCTTCAATAAAGTTGAATTGAAACAGAGATAATTTCTAGCAGCACAACACCATATTTACAAAGGTGTAAAATACCTCAAATATTACTCATAATATAGGAAGGAAAGGAATCTACAAAATTCACATTTCAAACGAGGATTTATATTTTGAATTTGAAATTGAGAAATGGAATATTATTTTCCAATTTAAATATCTATTAGTCATTTTAACAAAAGTTTTCAGTAATCAGATTGAATTTTGATGGTATTTTGTTGTAGATTAATCATTTTGATGAGACATTTACTCAAAATTACTGGTTTTGTTTCTAATATTCCATGTGAAATTCATTACAAATCTTTTTGAAAGTGAATAGTTGACATATTGGATATGCAAAAGCTTATGTTAGATCAAAGTGAGATCAAAGGGAGCTTAACTGATGATCAAATTAGGATTTTACAAGATCAAACGGTGATCAATGTAGGTTCATCTTGAGCTCAATTTGTGACAAATCTCTGACTAAATGTAAGGCCAAACAATTTCCTACATGGTGATGATGTGTGCATAATTCAAGCATAGATTTGTGGCTCAACGGAGCTCAAGCAAGGGGTATTGCTAGCAATACCCTCCCATTTTTTTTGTGGTGTCAGTTCTTTGACTATTCTTAGATTCCCTGCCAATCCTTGTTGCTTTGTCATTCCTCAAGAATGGAAAAGATATCCTCATAGCTTTAAAAAAAAACTGAATAACCCACTAGCACTTTCCCTATAAGCCTTCTTTTTCCAATATCTCTGTACATAGTCTCTATTTTTTCTATGCCTTTAAATAAACATCCTAGACACAGTGCTATTCTTTTACACCTGTCTTCAATATTAGTTGGCTTTTAAATCTTGTAGCACCTAACTTTGCTCCCTCTACTTTTCCTTAAAAAGACTATAGACCCTGTAAAAAAGTCATAGAATAAACCTTAAAAATTAAAATTTTACTACCTTTACTGCAATACAAAAATACATGATGTAAATAAGTGATTGAACTGTAGCGCTGTGGTCTTCCGACATTGACAGAGGCCTTTGTTGGTCTGTTTGATGCTATTTTGGTTTGTCTTAATTGACATTGGTTAAAAAATTGGGTGTTTTTCTAGTTTTATTCAGTGAATATAGGGACTATGGGTATGTATGTACTACCATTGGATAGCCCCGGGCTTTTGCTATATTTTATGTCTTGATGACATTTTTCATATTCTATGTTTTAAGGGGTCATTTCCTCATTTTTCATTTCTAAAAGATAGCTGTTTAATTTTGTTTTTTGTGTTTTAAGGGCTAACCTTAAGTCTTAGGGTTGAGTGCTTAGTACAATTAATTAGAGCTAATTTGGCTCTATATTTTATGTCAAAATGTTGTCATAGCTTAATTTTGTGTTTTAAGGGTTTTAGTAGTTTTGGCGGATTTTTTTAAGTATTTTGGGCTTTTTTGGAGATTTTTGGTGGTTTTCTGACTTCAGAGAGGTCTGGCTGCTTCTAGGAAGGCCACCTGCCTCGGTTATAGAAGGCTGGGGAGGGCTTCTAGAAGGTTTTTATTCAGTTTTCCTGCCAAAAGCGCCAAATTTGTTGCTGTGAATTTATTTTTTAGATGGTGGTCTGTGTGTACATACTGAATAAGACAGTTTGGGGCAACTATAATTATCATAAAACCATCTGGAGGTGATATCATTGTTCTCACTCAGTTTTCATTGTTTTTTGGCCACAATTTGCTGTGTTTGTTGCAAGGCGAGTTCCTCTTTTAACTTAACTTAGCAACTGGTATCTCTGGTATAGTCTTGCAAGCTATATCAAGTATTATTGCTGTCTTTGGTATGGATTTGCAACCTACATCAACTATCATTGCTTTCTCTGGTGTAGACGTTGGTCTACGTTTCAGTTCTTTGGTTTGGTAGTCTGTCTGGAGACTACTTTCTTGGCTGATCAGGCAGTCAAGTGTGTTGGAAAAGGGGCTTGAGCAAACAGGAACCAATTTATTGTAGCAGGTAAATCTCACTTTATTTTTCTAAAGGAACAGGGGATTTTCTCTCTGGGTTTTCTCCAACCCCCTTGGTCAAGGCCTATAGCTGGTACTATATGATTTTCTACAATGCAACACTGCTGCCAAAATAAAATTGCATGTTCCACCAAAAAGAACTAACAACACCTCTCTTCTGGCAGCTAATTATTCCTCTGATAGTTCCCTTTCTTCTAAATCTTCATCTAGAAGAACACAATCAGCTTCCAGGTCACCTTCTCCTGGTCCTTCCTACAACCAACGTGGAACTCCTCTGCCAATATGTAACACACCTGCGCCAAGCAATAATATAAACAACACCAACAACAGAAGACCTGCCATTCAACCCAGTCTGCAGGAAACTCCTTCTTCTAGTCCATCTTCCCAACACCATTTAGCAAATGATCATGAGAATCCATACCTCCATCATATTGATCCTCCTTCAAAATCCATTCAGCATTCTTCAACAGTCCAGATTCAGGCCGCTTACAAATTTGATGAGCTCCCAATCTGTAAGTACCAAATTAATAAATACAATTTCTTTAATAAAGAACAATCACTGATCCAATTCTTCTGTTTAGTTGGAATCCCGCCTCCTAAAACTGCCATTTGGATTGTCCAACCTCTAGAAACTACCTTAATGCTGGATTACGCCAACATGAAACAAAACCTAAGCATGATGTGTTCAAACATGCTTAAGGACTTTTCTCTCCACGGTCCATTGAATTAGTTTGAAATAAATCTGAGGAAAAAGCTCCTTGATGACCACTGGAAGATGTCTAGAATAATCAAGCACACCTTCAAACACTCTATCCCCGCTTCTTCCATTTCTTCACAAAGATTACCTTCTACTACAGTCCCTGACCATTACAAACCAGATATGATTTCCAGACATCTACATCACAAAGAACACAGTTCTTCCTCCAATCCTCACAAAAAGAAAAAACGCCACCATAATCCAGACCAACCGATGGAGGGTTGTTCTTCCATACATTAAAATAAAAAGAAAGAAATTAATAAGTCACTAAATAGAGATAAAAATAATAATTAATAGATATATATATAAATTTTTTTTATTTTTACTTTATTTTATTTTTTTTAATTATTTTTATTATTATTTTTATTTTTATTTTTATTTTTATTTTTATTTTTATTTTTATTTTTATTTTTATTTTTATTTTTATTTTTATTTTTATTTTTATTTTTATTTTTATTTTTATTTTTATTTTTATTTTTATTTTTATTTTTATTTTTATTTTTATTTTTATTTTTATTTTTATTTTTATTTTTATTTTTATTTTTATTTTTATTTTTATTTTAAATTTAAATTTATTTTTTATTTTAAACTACTAACATACTAAAAAAACTTGAAAATAACAAACAAAATTAACCAAAAATATGAGATATGAAAAAAATTAAAATGAAATGAATAATAATAATAATAAGATGAGATAAACTATAGTTAAAAATGGTCTCCCCCAGCCAATTGATGAGCTGATCCCGTGATACTTTACCCACATCCAAGTGTACCTTGATGTGTATACACCTTTAAAGAATTTTTAAGTGAATTGAGAAAAAAAATAAATCAAGAAAAATAATTTAAATAAAGAAATTATTATATAAATAGAAATCAAAGAAAATAATAAAAAATGAGATAGAGATAAAAAAGAAAATACATTGCCCAGCCAATTGATGAGCCTTTCCACACCAATGCTTGCCCACATCCATGTAACCATGATGTGGTGACACCATATAATATAATTTTGTGATTTTTCCCTCTTTATATCCTAATAACCCCCATAAAAAAATTAAAAGAAAAAAAAGAGAAAAAAAGAAAATAATCCAAAACTACCATCAAACACAACCATAGACACAAAATTTAAAGAAAAGAAAAAGACAAATTTTGGCTCCATAGAAAGTCCAGTCCAAGAAAATGATCACTGGGTGGGCTCCCTCCAATAAGTAAAAATGATGAGAAACCACCAGTGATCCACCACTAGTCCAAATAGACCAAAGAAGCAGGTCCCAAGCCAGTAAGCCAGTTTAAAGTCATAGTGGACTTGAAACCTGCATAGAAAAACCAGAACTAGGATGTAACTAGGACAAAAAAAAACTTGAAACAGACATTATGGGGTAACTGCTCTACAGAGTAGCCAGCTCATCAGTTACCCCCACACTTGCCAAAAAAATATCTAGAAGCCCCCCCTGGGTACCTTCTAACAAAAACACAAAATCTAACACATTAAACCAAAACCAGTAAGAGTTAAGATTCCAGCACTTGAAGACCAAAAGAGTTTTCAGTTTAAAGTCATAGAGCACTAAAAACTGTGAAAAGAAACCAATACTAGGGTTCAACCAAATAAAGAGAAGGGGTTTGAAACAGAAAATCTGAGGTCAATGTTGATAGAGCAGCCAGCCCATCATTTACCCCCACAATTTCCAAAATAAAATCAAGAAGCCCCACCCATGGGTACCTTCTATCAAAAAAAAGTTTCTAAAAAAACAGATGCACAGCATCACCAAAGTCCAAATTAAAGAATGGTCCTCAGTTAATCATCATTGTGAATTAATCTTCTTCATTTCTAGTACCTGTTGGGTAAAATCTCTTCACCTGATCAGCAGCCACTTTTCTTTTAAGACTGCACCATCTAACTACTCCAAAACATAAGAACCTCCAGACACATGAGATCTGACTCTGTAAGGTCCATTCCATCTGTCAGCAAACATTTTAACTAACTGACTTTCCAAACTTCTGCTATACACCAAAACCAAACCACCAGTTTTCAAGGGATTTCTGAGTCTATGGGCCAACTTCTTGTCAAAGTATCTGACTGATTGATTTCTTATCTTCATAATTCTAGATTATGCCTTCTCTTAACATTCCTCTCTACATTTCAACTGTTGTATCCTGGAGCAGAGCAAATCTTCTGTTGAGGATACATCATCCCAATCTATTCCAAGATAAGACACAGCTTCCAAATACACTGGTTGAACAGCTTTCTTCCCAAACATTAATTTATAAGGAGAATATCCAGTTGTCCTTTTCACAGTGAACCTATCAGCAAATAATACCAAGGGTAAATAATGCCTCAACTTTTCAACACTATCTCCACACAATTTCACCAAATAATTCATGATAACTTGATGGAATCTTTCAGCCATGCCTTCAGCTTCAGGATAATAATGTGTAGCCACTCTGACTTTAGAACCAATACTTGCCACAGCTTCTTTAAATTTAGCTCCAAACTCTGCCCCTGCAGCAATAGTCACCAACTTTATCAACACATATCTAAACACCCATTCCTTCTTCAAATATTCTGCCACATTTTTGGCAGAAAAATTAACCAGAGGCAGTGCCTTAACCCAACCAGACAAATTATCCCAGGCAACAATCAAGTATTTATACCTGCCCTCATTGATATGGACAGCATCCAGACTGACTCTTCCAAACACAGTTGTTTCACCAGTAGCACAGCCAACCTCTTTAGATTTCAACTGGCTCCTTCCTTGACATTATTCAAAAGATTGAACCAAACCCTACACAGCCAACTTCATACCTGGACACTAACATCTACCTACTACTTTTCTATATGTTCCCCCAAAGCCTCTATGAACAAGGTCTTCATGCAAATACTTCAATAACAACTCTGGAACCTTCTTTTGAGTCACCACTACCTGAGGATTTAGATGTCTCCTCCTCATTAACCTCCTTCCTGACACATAGAAACCAGGACTCTTCTTCTTGATTCCCACCCAAGCATCATCATCAAAAAAATCTGGCCTCTCCAAGTTTAACAGATATTTAACCATAATAAATAAAACCCAGTCTGACCCCAGGTCTCATCTTCAAAATCCAACAACACCACATCCAAGGGTACAATTCTGTCATCAAAATCACCAGTATGAACATGAGCCAATTGAGCAGCCCACCCAGGACACCAATCCTTAAATTTTGGCATGTCCTTCTCTTTCCACTGAACCTTGTGAGAATCCAGTTCACTAACAAAAACACCCTTTTCCAGTTTTGAGCTGTCCCAAACAACAACTCCATCTTCATCAACAAAAACATCCTGATCACCAGAATCAAGATCAGAACCAGCCAGTTTAACCTCTTGAGGGAGGAGAAAACGATCATCCAGTTTAGCCTAATGGGGGAGGAGAAAAAAATCATCCAGTTTAGCATCATGGGAAAGGAGAGAAAAATCTCCAGCACCCTTTGTGCTGGCCCTATCCACTCAAAAATCTTCATCAAATTATTCAGAGTCTGAATCTTCATCTGTGGGTGGTCTCCTTGATAATCCATCTGGCATTGTAAAAGTTTTTCCAGGTTTGTGTACCAGGTCAAAAGAAAAATGCTGAATAAATTCCACCCACCTAGGCATTAGAGCGTTTGGAAGACTAGGTGTATTAATCATATGAACCAGAGATTTTGCATCCACCTGCAGCTCAAAATGCTGCCCCCACAAAACAGTCTGCAGCTTCTTCTAAATTTTTTCCCCACCACACAATTCCGACTTAGGTTGAGAATATCTAGATTCAACCTCATTAAATACCGCTGACTCATACCTTACTGGCCTGACTCTCCCAGTTTTATCTTCCCGAGACAAAACAGCAACAGCAGCAATATAACTTGAGTCCAATGCCAGAAAAATCTTTCCAGGGCCCACTCCATAATCCAGCTTGTGAAGAATAATATCTTCACTTACCACCTTCTTTAACTTCTGAAAATCCTCTTCACACTCTTCAGTCCACACCCATTCTGCCTCTTTCCTAGTCAACTTCCTCAAAGGTGAAGCCACCAAAAAAATCATTAATAAAAATTGTGAAATACACACAAACCTCCAAAAATCCCGTGACTTCAGTAGTATTTTTAAGTGTTGGCCATGACTGAATTTTCTTAAATTTTTTCTTTGCCATAATCCTTCCCCTTTTACATACCATATTATCCAGAATTTCCACAGAAGGAACACAACAACAAAATTTTGACCCAGAAATGGTCAACACAGCCTCTTCAATCCTAAAAAATACTCTCTAGATTAATTGCATACTTCCAATCAAACCTTCTTATACCTGGATTCTCCTTCAGCAGCTCATTCCCATAATCAGTGGATGGTCTTTTTATTCTACAATCATCAATAAAAATACCAGCATGAGTAGGAACATCATCCTGTAAAATGCAAGCAATTGGTGCTTGATATACTGCTACTGAATTAGTTGCTCCTTGAGGCAAGCTAGTGATCTAAAATCTTCCCAGAGGAGTCTCAAACGTTGTAAGCGGCTGTGAATTCGTGTGAAGTTCCCTTTCATCATAACCACCCATAATATGTCTCAAACCATAACACACCCTACCAGCAAAAGCTTACACAAAGTCCTCTGCACTTGTCGGCATCCCCGCAACCTTGATAGTGACTCTATTCAAGGCTCTAAGATCATGTACAACCCTCAGCTTCTCATTCTGCTTTTTTACACAGAGAACCAGACTTGAGTAACTAGATGTTGATTGTTCATATAACCCATTCCTGAATCTTTTCGTAAAAATCTCTACAAAATCATCTCTAATAGCAGCTGTAATTGGAATAGGTTTGATTTTCCAAGGTTCATGTCAGACCACAGGAATCAAGTAAGGTTCCCCATAAGAGTGTTTCAACACACCCATTTCCTCTTCCACAAATGCCACCACTTTCTCCCTGAGCACAATAATATTCAACAAAAACTTATTTTCATTATCAGACAACTATCCTTCAGGACCAAAATTAATAACTTTCAACCTTGTCACAGTCACCTGAGCAGTTTCCACAAAATAAGGTGGATTCTTCACCAGAGGAGTGCAGTACGGATCTCTTGACAATGGAGGTATCTTCAAAGGAGGATTCAAACCTGCAGGCACAGGCTCATTTACAGGCCTAATATTCTATGCTACCTTCTTTTAATTTGCAGCACCACCTTCAACTTGAGGGATCTTCAGGACATCTTCACCACCAGACCTGGAACAAAAACCAAGGGTTTCCCCACTTCTCACATGTGTGGCCAACAAAATGTTTTTGAAAGGTGCAGAAGAAAACCTAGTGGTGTGCAATTGGGAGGACTTACTTTTATTCCCCAATCACACCACTCCAAAACTTTTCCGCAATCCCACATCTTCAATTTCACTTCCATCTTCTAAATCTTCAAATCTTGATTCATCTTCTGAATCACATCTTCTAAAATTTTGCAGTTTATAATCATGCAGGAGGTCCAAATATTTATCTTTCTGATCTACTTTCTTCAAACATTTGTGCAGTTTAGCCTCATGATGGAGGTCCAAAAATTGATCATGATGATCTTCACAAAAATAATTCTTGTCTTCATTCTTGATTATCTAAAGATTTTTTTCTTGATTTTCTTCAGTTATCTTGAAATTTATATTTTATTTTCTTGAGTTTTCTTCCATCCCACAAAAATAACCAGGGGTTTCCCCAATGCTCACAGACATGGCCAAGGTAATGGTTTTGAAAGGTGTAGAAGAAACCCTAGCCGTGCACAATTGGGAGGAATTAATTTAAGACCCCAATCTCACCACTCCACAGCTTTTCCACATATTTTTCAATAAAGATATATAAACAATTTTTTTTTTGAACTTGAATTAAAATTAATTGAGAATCTTGAAAGAGAACAGACACTTGATAAAAAATAAAGAATACTTGCAGAGAAGAGAAACATTAAAAAAAAGTTGAAAATCCTCTTGGTACATCTCCAAGTACCACAGGAAATCTGGGGGTGAACTGCTAGCAGTTACCTCTATTTGAAACTATCAGGAGTTTGTCAGGAAACTGTTGGGAAACCATCCTGAGACTGTCAGAAATATGTTTTTAAATCTGATGAAAAAACATTGAAAAAATAAACTGTCACAGATTGAATCCAGAACAATCCCTCCTTGAGCAGAGCTTAGGAACCACATTGAACATCAGTTAATCTCAGGTTTGGCAAAAGGTTGAACAACATCACTTAGCATACCTTAACATTCAAATATTAAACTTGAATATATGTTGCGTGTATGATATAGATGCATATGCATTTGAATTTGCATGGTGGATACTTATTGCATGTTAAAAATTGATGTGAAATGCCTATCTAAAGTGTATGCATAATGACTATGAAGAATAAATATGCATAAAAAATATGCATAAAAATAAGCATAGTGATTATGCATAAAAAATATGCATATTGAATATGCATAAAATATGCATATTGAATATGCATATTGAATATGCAAAAAAAAATGTGCATATATGTATATAAATAAAATTTATTAATATGCATATAAATCTGTATAATGAATATGCATATGAATATGCATAAATATGCATAATGATTGAAAAATGCAAAAAAATGATGCTTAACAAGTATATTTTATGCATAAATAGAAATATGCAATATGAATTCATATTGCATAGAGATAACACTGGCAAACCAACTTGACCAACACTCATACTAAATTTTCATTCTGGACTAAAGGTGTGAGGGAAGGAAGTAAAACAGTCTGACAATAGAAAAATGCTACATGCACTCATTTTGTAGCAGAGCAAATGAGAAGTGCTGAATTATGGTTGGTGCCCATAATTTAGTATGATATCATAATTTTATTTAATTGTTTTCAATATTGAAAAGACTTTAGGTTGGTTGGTATGGATCTAGCTGTGCCAAGGTCTAATCTAATTATTTTAACAATTTCTTAATAATTAATGGGTTTTAATACAAAAACAGGTTGTATTTTTCGTGGGATATTGGATATGATAAGGTCTTTTGTAAAAAAAACTTATATTGTTCAAAAATATTCCTGAATCAGATGTGAGATAATCACTACAAAAAATTGTAGACTGTGGGCAATAAAATATATGCACAAGCAGTAAAAAAAGGACTGAGTGAACCCTTTTTGTGCAGTGGGAATCATTAGAGTGGAATTGTGGATGAAAAATATAATTCATTATTACCATTTTATTTAATCAAAAAAATTAAAATATTAAAAAGAACTATTGATTAATTGGTATTTGACCTTTGTGCCTCACTCATATTTATCATTTGATTGATTTTTTGTCACCATTATGTTATTAATATTATAAGTATAGCAAAAACTCTTGTGCCCAACAAATACCAGGTGATGTTACACCTTTTATAATATTATTAAATAAAGGTAAAAAAATATGAAAATGATTTGTTTTAAGAAAAATAAATTGATATACAAAAGCAATATGAGGGATAAAAAGGTAAAATTAAAGGAAGCAAATATGAAATAAAAAATTAAAATAAAATTACTGCCATCAAGAGCAGGTAGACATGTTGGGGTGAACGCTCACCAGTGGCACTAAAATTGGGCTATAATTGCTTTTTTGAAAAACAAAAAAGTGCCAATCTGAGGTTTAACAAAACTTCAGCAGAACCATTTAGCCATATCAAACAACTTCTAGTGCAATGATTGAGAGAGAATTGATCACACCAGACTGCATGTGAGCAAAAGTGTCCAGCACAAGTTTGGCTGAACTTGTGCTGGACACATTAATGACAGAGAGTAGCTAGGGTAGAATTTTTCTTCAGTTAATCTGGTATTTCTTATAAACATGTCCATTGTTACTTGATCTTTGTGCCTCACTCATATATATCATTTGATTAATTTATTTTCACCATTATATTATTAATATTATAAGTATAGAAAAAACTCATGTGCCAAATGCATACCAGGTGATGTTACACCTTTTATAATATTATGAAATAAAAGTAAAAAAACATAAAAATGATTAGCTTTAAAATAATTTAAATAGATATTAAAAAAAAGAGAAATATAAAAGTAAAATTAATCTCAAAGAGATCAATTATGAAAAACAAAATACTAGTAAAATTCTTGCTCTCAAGAGCCAGTAGAAGTGTTGAAACAAATGGGAGCCATCAGGGCTAAACTTTAATAAGTGACCATTTTTTTTAAAGATAAAAAATTATACACCTGAGGTTGGGAAGAACAACAGGTGGATGATTCAGCTAAACAAAACTACTTGTAGTGAAGTTTAATAAAAAAATGTTTTTTTGTTGCCATGGAGAGAATTGATCCCATCTGACTACACGTGACCAAAAGTGTCTAGCATAAGTTCGGCCAAACTTGTGCTGGACACTTTTATGATGGAGAGTAGCTTGGGTGGAAATTTTCTTCAGTTCCTTCATCTTGAATTTCTCATAAACATGTCTACTGGTATTTGATCAGTCTGTATCTTTCATATTTATCATCCGATTAATATTTTATCAAATTTATATTATTAATGTTATTAGTATAGCAAAAACTTGTGTGCCAAATGCATACCATGTGAAGTTATACCTTCAATAATTTTTTAAAATAGACGTAAAAAAATACGGAAAGTATTAGTTTTACAAAAATTAAGTAGAAATTTAAAAGTAAAAAGAGGAATAAAAGAGTAAAATAAAAGTCAAAGAGTTCAAATATGAAAAAAATACTAGTAAAATTCCTGCTATCAAGTGCCAGTAGAGGTGTTAAAGAAAATGGGAGCCATCAGGGCTTAATTGTCATAAGTGACCTTTTCTTTAAAGAGAAAAAATTATACACCTGATATTGGGCAGAACAGCAGGTGGATGATTCAGCTAAACCAAACTAATTCTAGTGAAATTTGATAGAAAAATTTTTTTGTTGCCATACAGAGAATTTATCCCATCTGAATGCACATGACCAAAAGTGTCCAGCACAAGTATGGCCAAACTTGTGCTGGACACTTCTATGATGGAGAGTGGCTGGGTTAGAATTTTTCTTCAGTTCATCTGGTATTTCTTACAAACATGTCTACTGGTATTTTATCTTTGTGCCTCACTCATACATATTGTTTGATTAATTTTTTGTCTTAATTATATTATTAATTATATAAGTATAGCTAAAAATTGTGTGCCAAATGCATACTGAGTGATGTTACACCTTTTATAATATTATTAAATAAATGTATAAAAATATTAAAATAATTTATTTTCAAAATTATTAATTGATATCCAAAAGCAATATGAGGAATAAAAAATTAAGTTAAAGGGATCAAATATGAAAAAAGAAATCCAAGTATTACTCCTAATATCAAAGGCCAGTAGAGATGTTGAAGCAAATGAGAGCCATCAGGGATAAATAGTACTAAATTGATTGTTTTTTAAAGATAAAAAGTTGTGTACCTGTGGTTTGGATGAACTCTAGGTGGATTATTCAGCTATATCAAACTACATCTAGTGAATTTTCTTATCAAATAATTTTTTTCATTGCCATAGAGAGAATTGATCCCATCAGACTGCACCTGACAAAAAGTGTCCAGAACAAGTTCGGCTGAACTTGTGCTGGACACTTTTATGATGGAGAGTAGCTAGGGTGCAGGTCTTCTTCAGTGCAACTGTTGTTTTTTTAAAACGTTTCAACTGGTATTTGATCTTTCTGTGTTATTCATATTTTATTATCTGATTAATTTTTTGTCATTAGAATATTATTAATTTTATTAGTTTAGAAAAAACTTGTGCGCCAAATGCCTGCCATGTTATATTACACCTTTTATAATATTATTAAAAAATGTTAAAAAAATATGAAAATGATTTTTTTTCAAAAATTAATTGATATCTAAAAGAAAAAAAGGGATAAAAAGAAATAGGTTGAATAAAAGGGATTTTATATGAAATTAAAAATTCAAGCTAAATGCCTACTTTCAAGGCTCAGAAGAGGTGTTGGATAAAATGGGCATCATCAGGAATAAAATTGTACTTACTTTGATTTTTGAAAAACTAAATGAAGTTTTCAACTCATTTTTTTCCAATATTTAGTTGGACACTTTGTCTATATCAAATTACTTCTAGTACCATGATTGACCAAATTAAATCCTCCTTCCCATATGCAGAATTGATCCCATAAGGCTGGACCAGGCCAAAGGTGTCAACCACAAGTTTGAGAATTCTTCCGGAGGACACTTTTATGATGGACAGTAGTAGGGTTCAAGTCTTCTTTAGTTAATCTATATTCCTCATAAACATTTCCAACTTATTTTTGGCCAAAAATCAGGTGGAAAGTTTGCCCATATCAAATTACTTCTAATGCCATGATTGACAAAAAATTGATTCTCATTGCCATATAGAGAGTTGATCCCATATGACTGGATCTGGCAAAAGTGTCACCACAATTTTTGATAAACTTAAGTTTGAAAATTTTATGATGGAAAGTAATTGCAAGTCTTCTTCATTTCATCAAGTAATCCTCATAAAAATTTCCACCTGTATTTTGGCCAAAATTCAGGTGGACACTTTGGCCATATTAAATTAATTCTAGTTCCATGTTGATAAAAAACTGATACTTGTTTCCATATATAGATATTAAACCATTCAGACTGTGCCTTTCCAAAAGTGTCTACCTGAATTATGGCTAAACCTCAGTTGGACACTTTTATGATTCAGAGTAGCTAGGGCAAAAGTATTCTTCAGATAATTTGGTATTCATATTAAATTTATCCTCCTGAAGTTTAGCCTAACTTCAGGTGGACAATTTCGGAAAGCACCAGTTGGTCACTATCCATCAAAAAAGTTTTCACCAAAATTTTGGTTAAACTTGTGGTGGACCTCTTTGATCAGCCACAGTCAGATGAGATCAACTCTTTAGATGGAAATGAGGATGATGTTTTGGTCAATCATGGAAATAGAAGTAGGTTGATGTGGCCAAATCACCCCCCTGAAGGTCAGACAAACCTCACAAGGACACTTTTTAGCAGGGAGTAACAGAGAAAAATCCATTTATCAGAAGTAAAATCTTTTATTAGGGGGTGTCAGTTCTGGCAAATCCGCACTTAAATTTGACCAAATCCGCACTTAAATAAGTGCCGATTTCCAAAACACACTAGCCCCAATACTGGTGGATTTCAAAATGAAATAAGTCACTTATTTCACTCAAATCCGCACTTTCTCAACCAAAAGTGCTGATTTCACCATCAAGTCCCATTTCACTGATTTGTCAGCATCATCCCATTCATACGCAGCACTCCGCAGCATAACACTTCATAACTCAAAACATCGTACATCACTTACATCTTCATATCATATCATATAAGAGTTATGCCTTCCTCACTTTCAAATCGTGATAAATTACATAAAGCAATGACTTTCATGGCTCTTGAACTGCTCTTGGACTCTGATTCCGATTCTGATTCTGATCTAGAAGAAGATTTTGTCTTTTTATCAAAAATGGCCACGAAACGTTACCTTCTTCCCAGAAAGCCTCAAGTACTTCATACCCCCAAGTACACCATCCAAACACTTCTTAAACTATCTACACCCAGTTTTAGAGAGCTGTTCAGGACTTCTCAGAAATGTTTCCTTAAATTGCTTGAGCTTATTCAGGATCATCCCATATTTCACAATAATTCTCAAAAAGAACAACAACATCCTTCAATTCAATTGGCCATCACACTATGTCATTTGGGTTCAAATGGTAATGGAGCTGCTTTGAAACGTTTAGAAAATGTCTTTGATTTGGGGTATGGTTCAATTAACACTTATACCAAACAATGTATCACTGCCATCAACTCCTTGTAATCTCAACTTCTCACCTGGCCAACAAAAGAAGAGCGACTTGAATCATCTCAGGTTATGCAAGCAGAGGGCTTCCCAGGATGTATTGGTTTTGTTGATGGTACTGCTATTCCTTTGAGCCAGAAACCTGCTCAAGGTGGAAACAATTACTTTCACATTCTCGTCAAAAATTTTCACCAAAATATTTACAAGTCAAAAAAATTCTATATCTGTTTTAAAAAATTGGCAATACTTTCCCCTGCATTTTATTGAAGCAAGGGGTGGATATCACCAAAATTTTTCTAAGTCATCAATTTCACATGTCAGATTTGAAAATTTGGCAATACCCCCCCTGAATTTTATTGAAGTAAGTGGTGGAAGTCATCTAAATTTAATATAATTACGTAAATTATTAAATAAATATCTAATATATATCAATTTCCCTAGTTTAAAGTAATGACAATCCCTTAAGCCAAAATGCAGATCAAATCTAGAAACAAAAGTTTGGGACTTTCCAGAGGTATAGGCTAGAGGAACCCCATGAAACAAATAAATGTTATCATGATTACCATTTATACAACACAAGGTTGTGGGCCCATTACTTTAGTTGAGGAAATTGATACATAAAAAATATTTATTAAAAATTTACGAAAAAATATAAAATTTTCGATGACAACTCTAATCCCCATACTTTTTGGATCTAAATAAAGTTTTTTTAAATAGATTAACTTTACCTTCTTTCATTACCTTATTGATTCTTTGAATCAACTTATGACTGATTTGAAATGAGCAACCAAAATGTGTTAAATCTTGACAGGATTCCAAACCAGGAGGAGCTTTGGTCGTTTGATGATTATCCTTAGAAGAATTCCAAATGGTTTCGATGATAACATTTCCCAAACCAAAATCAATGATGCACCGGTGGTCTGGAAAATATAAACCATGTCATTTGATTTTAGCTGGAGATGGTATTGGTTGGCCAGTAATCGGTTTGATATATGAGAATATACCAAAAGTAAGAAAATTGGTTTCCTTGGTATCGGTGTGAATTTTATTATGAAATCCAGAATGAGTGATAATAACATTAGAAAATAAAAGATATTTGTGGCTGATATCTTCCCATTCGGAGTCACACCAATTCGGTATTCCTACTTTGGTTGCAGGTTCATGATTTTTTTCAAATGCTTTATTACAGTGCTTTTTGAGTCAAAGAGCAAGAAAAGAGTTAAAGGAAGGTAGAGTGTCCCATAAGCAAAAATCTTCATCTTTTTGAGCTTTAGTGATATTCTTGAGCAACGGATACATGCCTAGATAATAATCATATAAGAGTTTCAGAATCCTTATCCTCTAAATATGCAATATAAAAATGTGAAATAAGACAAGTGAAATTTGGAAAAAAGGCTCAACTTCAAAGGTCAAAATCTCAGCAACCACTGAACCTAATTCAAACCTGTTTGTGGGAAATAAAAGATATTCTTTAGTAGAATCTTCAGTTAAAGGACATGTGATTTAAATAAACCTAACCCTAATTTGTTACATAAAAAAATGAAATAAAAATTTAAATTGGGAAAAAAAAGGCTCAACTTTAACAGTCAATATCTCAACAACCACTGAATCAAATTCAAATCTGTTTGTGGGAAATGAAAGGTAGCCTTCAGGAGAATCTTCAGTAAAAAGAACATTAGATTCGAATAAACCTAACCCTAATTCAGAGTCTGATTTTCAAAATTTTACAAAAACTTGAAAAGTGGTAATGAAGATGAGATCAAAAGGAGTTTTATAAGTTCACTGTTATCCAGATAAGAGTCATACATATATTTAAGTATGAACTTTTAATAAATGGAATGAAATATCATATAGGCATGAAAAAAAGGAGATGAAACTTACCTTGATTGAAAAGTAGTAAAAATAGAGTGAGAAAGATTGATGTTGGAATTGTGGGGAAATTGAATATGGAGTAAGTGAAATGCATAAAGAATGTGCAATGTATGTGTTTCAATGAAATGGAGCCAAAAAAAAGTGAAATAAGGGAAAGGGGGGATAATGACCATGCCAAGGAGGGATGAAGAGTAGGGTGATGGAGCTAACAAAGAAAGTAAAGAGGGAGAGAAAAAAAAGGTTAATTATACCATTGAAATCCAAAATAACCACTTACAAAAAAAAATTAGATAAAAAAAATAAAATAAACAGAAAAAAACAAAAAAAATTATAATTAGTAATCAAAAAATCAAAAAAAAAGAATAAAGTGACTTACCTGGAGAGATGAGATGACAAAGTGAATGAAACCAAATTGTTTGAGGGATGTTGGAGGAGAATAGGAAAAGGATATGAGGGATGAATGAAAAAAAAAATCACTGACAAAATATGCGATTTCAGAAAATATGCGATTTCATGTTGAGCTGGTGAAAGAAAACCAATGAGCCATCCAAAAAAAAAATTTTCACCATAAATTCCAAAAAAAATGAATATGCAACAAACCAAAATACCAACCCAAGTGAATGAAGTTCACAAAGAGGACATTTGGAGAGTACAAAATGGTATAGGAAAGAAAGGGATGATGTTGCCAAAATGTGGTTTTGAAAAAAAAAATCACAAAAAAAGTGCTGATTTGAGGTCAGAACTGACACCCATAGAAAAAAGATTAAGAAGTAGAAGAAATAAGTAAAAAGGAATGTAAACATGCCTGGTCAAAATATTGAAAATTTCAGGAATGGGTGTGTGCCGAGGATTGATGGGTAGGTAGCGAAGAAGGTCAGTGTGTCACATGTGACAGGGATGGGGTAAGAAAGGAAGGGATGTTTTGTGGCCAAAATGTGGTTATAAAAAAACGGGAAAAAAGTGCTGATTTGAGGTCATAACTGACACCCTTTTTTGAAATAAGTGACTTTTTTGCAAAATTTAAGTGCTGATTTGTAAGTGCTGATTTGGTTTGAAATCCGCACTTAAGTTAAGTGCGGATTTGCCAGAACTGACACCCCCTATTGGATAGATGCCAAGTTTCATACTTGTGTATTATGGTCAGTATTAATTTTGAAAGTGTCTGTCCAAGCAATTTCATTGCCCATCATGACACATTTTGTTTTAAATGTTTCAAACTGCGTGATACAGTATTGAGGTGTCACAAAGTATAATTAAGTTCTATTAAGTGCCCTCCTATGATGCCTAAATTAATAATTTAATATCTTACATAATAATTTTTTTATACAAATTCATCAATATTTTATTTTATTATCAAATTTAATAGAGCAAGTATCCTGAATTATTATATATGCATAAGCTTAGGTTAGATAAATTTGTGCTCAATTTGTGCTCAACAGAGGACCAAAATCAAGTTCTGGAGGATCAACTTGTGCATAATTTTGAATCAGTTGATATTCTGTCTATAATCAATCTGAGAATAAATGTAAATCTAACTCTAATTTACTTATGTTTATAAAGTAATCATAAGCCTGGCATAATTAAGGGACACTATAAATTTCAAGAGAGGGGATTGCTAGCAATTCACCCCTAGATCTCCTGTGGTGAAGGGAGCTGACCTACTATACCCTGGGTTTTCCTCATCTTGGGGAAAGGTTGTAGCACTAGAATGATCCGCTCTCATCACTCTAAAAAAAACAGACTCTCAATAGAGCCTGAGCCACACTCCAAAACACCAGAGGTGACACCCAATTCCCTTCTTCTCCTACAAAAATCCATGCACTAGAACATTGAAGACAAAGCAGGCCTGGTCTACCAACCATCCTCTCCAGAAGATTTTAACCTCATGTGAAGTCTCCTCTCTACTTCACCAGTCAACTCCAAACTAATTCCCACATAGAATTGACAACCACTTCTTGCTTGAAAATCCACTACTAATGGCCCACCTAAAACAGCTTTTACAGTGCCTTTAACAATGTAAAAATGAACCTTCCCTGAGGCTCCAAAATATATAACTTCACAAACTCAGATGTTTCAACCAAATCAGTGACATGGCCACCAATCCCTCTCAAATTTCCACCAATACCTGTTTTGATGGGGAGGCCCAGATGAGTAGCCACAAGAAAAGCAATCAGGTTAATCTGAGAACCTGAATCCACCAATACCCTAGCCTCCATTCCATTCAGGGTGACATTGATATAGCCCAAAGGTGCAGAAAAATGAGTTTGCAACCCCTCACCAAATTTTGCAGCAGAATCAAAAATGTATTCTACCTCCCCATAAGAAACCCTTCTCCTGGTCAACAACTTTTTCTGCCTATTAGACAACCCAGGAATGATAGCATACGACTCCCCATAAGTAAGGGAAACTGACCCTGATTCATCCTTTCCTGGACAGAGTCTATAAAATTAACTTGAACAGAAACCACTGGCCTCTCAAAGTGAGCTATTTGCTTCACTACCTTGTTCATAGAAGATTTTTGAGGACCAGAACCACTAACAGATTTTCCATCAACAGGAATCAAAACAGATCCCTCACCAGAACCTCTAACTCCAGCAGGCTTTGGAAATGAAGCCAAAGAAACATCCTCCTCAGAGTCAGAATCAACATCCATAGGTATTGGCTCACCATTTATGTCCAATTCTCCAAAACTAGGGGGACCCATATCATCCATACCCTTCTGCATCTTGTACAGTTCCTGTTTTCCATACTTCTTCCTAGCTGCATTAATCTTAGAATCAACCTTTGAAGCCTTAGGTTAGATTGGGCCTGAGCACTGTAATTAGGCCCTCCCACCTTCCCTGCTTCCACATCATAAACACCAGCCAAGCATTCCCCACTTAACTTTCCACCACAAGACTACAACTACAATCCACCAAAGGAAGATCAAAATGAAACTCTATTAGCCTTCTTTCCCTTTCACTTGCCATCATCTCCAACTTTACCAGAAGAAGAAGCCTCATTAGGAAACTCTTCAAATATTTACCTCCGGAGTTGAAACTATGTCTCTTCCTCATCAAGACCACTAGAGCCTGACCATCATTAAGCTTCACAAAAGAATCATCTGGGAACTTGAACATTTTCCCATAAAATTCCACCTTCCCTTCAGACACATCCCTATTCAGTGCCCAACAATAATTGGACTTGTGTAATTTTCTGCTGAAATAAGAGCAGAGCCAAGGATCACTCCTGCCAACCCTACTATCAAAATCTCTAGGCTGAGAAGGACAATTTTTTGACCTTCTTAGCCTTCTGAACAAAACTATGTAGCTATTTTGTCAGATAAGCCAACTGCTTTACTACTGGACCCACCTCTTTAGGCTTCTCAGGGGCCTTTCCTTTTTCTTACTTTCCTTCTTCCTAGATTGCTCCACATCATAAGAAATAGCTTCACTGACCTTCCTAACATACTTGGTGCTAGCTTCCTGGTGAGATTCCACTTCAAAAAGTTTTAGATGTCCCTCCACAAACTCCTTCACCACAGAAAGAGCAGGCTATTTCTGATTTGCATTAGGAAGAATCTTCATCTTATCCTTCCTTGCCAGCTCCTTCAGCACATCAATCCTGACATTCCTAGCCAGAGAAGACCAGAAAATATCCCTGGCAGACTCAGTACTCTCCAACTCCTGCATATCCACCAAAAAATCCACCACTGGCTCAAAATGAGTCAGAAACTTCCTATAAGTATGAAGATCATCCACACCTCCATAGGATTACCATTCACTTGCAATAATATTGAGATCCACCATTGAGTTCCTGAATACCCACTTTCTGTCATCTGCAGACACAATTATTTCTAATCTATCCTCCTATAACCCTTCATAGCAGTCACTTCCTTCACCAGAGCCCTGTCAACAATGTAGAAGATGACTTTCTTCACCATATCCAAGTGTGAAGCACCATCCACATTACCAGAAGCCTCAAACAGCTGTAGAAACAACTTCACATCCTCTCCCATAAACATAGGCCCATTCCAGGACTTGATCCTGACAGAAGGCCTAACAGAAACAGCAAGATTACCATGCTTGATAGCACAAACAGTGCCACTACCACCACTAGAGATAGAGGATCCAGAAGCCATGGTCCAATAGAATCCAGAAAACTAATTTCCAACCACAGAAGAGATTCCAAAAGTAACAGAAAGTCCAAAAAGTCAACAAATCCTCACCCCACATTGGGTGCCACAAATGTAGACAATCCTAGAGTACTGGCTATAGGCCTTGACCAAGGGAGTTGGAGTAAAACTGGAGACAAAAACCCCTTTCCCTTTGAAAAATACCAGGTGAGATTTATTTGTTACAGAAAATTAGAGACTGTTACTATATCCCTTCCAACACACTTCTTGTCAGCCAGGCTACTAGACTTAACCGGTAAAATAATTAATTATTTTACTGAGTTGAAGCCACACCCCTTCTTCTTACTAATAATTAATTATCTACTTAAGTATTACTTACAATTAACTAGTTAAGTACAATAAGTAGTATAATTAATTAGTGTAAATAAAATGTTCCCTACAATTTTACTCCCTAACACCGTGCTCAATAGTATAAGTCAATGGGAATAGAATTTAAAAATAAAATTATAATAAAAAAACTTAAAAACAATTAAATTACCTCAGTGAGAGATCTGGAATCCCTTGAAAGTAATATAATTAATTAATTATTGTGTAATTAATTGTGAAAGTCCAAGGAACTCAAACTTTATTGTTAATAAATTTGATGCCCTTGTTGACGTACCAGTTTATTTATTTCTCATGTCATATATGTACTCCTTTTAGTCATACTTTTTCTCACATTCTTACAGTATATGGTGTAAATTCTGTATATTTTATTCCCTCATGTTTTGCCTATAAAAGGCCTCTTACTTTGTGCTTTTCAGAACATTCATTCATCAATTACTTATTACTACAATACAAAAGAATACTTATTTCTATATTTTATAAGCTTAGTATTTACAACAGCGTAATTCTAATCTATAAATTATACTAATATTTAAAACCTACCTCTTATACTTGAGTAAATAAATAAATTTGATTAAGAAAATATGTACTTTACTTTGAGAGTTCATTTAATCCCCAATTTTCCTCTTATAAACCTCAAATAAACTTCTAGACCCAAAAGAACCCCTTGACAATTGAAGAACTTCCCAAATTATGGATGGCGCATCGTGATTTGAGGGCTTAAGTCGAAGGGACCACCGGCATTTGAGTACCTGTAAGGACGAGAGAGCAATGAAAATAACGAACGTCATACGTCACGTGACAAAATTTTTTGCTGCGAATGGTGTGGTCTTCCAACATTGGCAGGGGCCTTTGTTGTGTGATTTGGCGCTGTGTGTGCATGTCTTAATTGACATCTGTTAAGGAATTGGGTATTTTTCTGGTTTTATTCTGTGGATATTGGGTCTGCGGGTATGTGGGTACTATCATTGGATAGCCCTGGTTTTTTTCTATATTTTATGTCTTGAAGACATTTTTCATATTCTGAGTTTTAAGGGGTCATTTCCTCATTTTTCATTTATAAAAGATTGCTGTTTAATTTTGCTTTTCGTGTTTTATGGGCTAACCTTAAGTCTTAGGGTTAAGTGCTTAGTACCATTGGATAGAGCTAATTTTTCTCTATATTTCATGTCTCAATGTTGTTATAGTGAAATTCCGTGTTTTAAAGGTTTTAGTAGTTGTAGCTAATTTTTCTAAGTAGATTAGTGGTTTTTATTGGTTTTCTGGCTTCAGGGAGGCGGGGCCACTTCAGGCGGCACCTCCAACGTCGTGGTTTTCTGGCTTCAGGGAGGCCAGGCCGCTTCAGGCGGCATCTCCGATGTTGGGCGGCCCGCCCGCCTCTGTTTTAGGAGGTTGGGGAGCGCTCCAGGAGGGTTTTTTATGCAATCTGGCAGGTACAGGCGCCAGATTGGTGGGTGCGCATGGGCTCTTAGTTAGTGGTCTGTGTGTACATAGTGAATAAGACAGTTTGGGGAAACCTTAATCATCATACAACCATCCGGAGGTGATATCATTGTTCCTCACTCAGTTTTCACTGTTTTCTGGCCACAATTGGCTGTGTTTGTTGCAAGTGAGTTCTTCATTTAACTTAACTTTGGCAACTGTTTTCTCTGTTATAGTCTTGCAAGCTATAGCAAGTATTATTGCTGTCTCTGGTGTGGATTTGCAGCCTACATCAAGTATCTTTGCTGTCTCTGGTGTGGACCTTGTTCTACATTTCAGTTCTTTGGTCTGGTAGCCTATCTGGGGACTACTTTCTTGGCTCATCAAGCAGTCAAGTGTGTTTAAAAGGGGTCTTTAGCAAAACAGGAACCAACTTACTTTAGCAAGTAAATCTCACTCTATTTTTCGAAAGGGACAGGGGATTTTCTCTCTGGTTTTTCTCCAACTCCCTTGGTCAAGGCCTATAGCTAGTACTATAGGATTGTCTACAACGGGAATCGAACCGCGCTCCAAAAATTAGGTTCATATATTAACTAAACGTCATACATTTTGTGGTAATTATTGATATTACTATTTGTGGGTTACTTTGCACTTTTCAATTGCTACGTATTTTCCTTTTACTCAGCACTCTGTAAGTGGCATTAATTTGCTCATTTTACAGGGGGAGGTGTCTGGTAATTGGGATTTAATTTTATTATTATATTTTATTTTTATTTTTACTGGTTGAAAATAAAAGAGCAATAGTGTTCTTAGTCCCAGAAGTAATAAATAATTATATTTTAATATTAATTATTAAAACTTTCAGTTGACATTTTGTCCTGATTAATTTAAATTTAATTTGTTCCAGTTGACAAATTGTCCTGACAATAAAATTTTTTTTTATTAATAAAAATTCATATTTAATTACTTCAGTTGACATTAAGTCCTGGTAGTTAAGTGATCAGTTCAATAAAATTTTTTTAATTAATAAAAATTAATATTTAATTACTTCAGTTGACATTAAGTCCTGGTAGTTAAGTGATCAATTTAATAAATTTTTTTTTTAATTAATAAAAATTCATATTTAATTACTTCAGTTGACATTAAGTCCTGATAATAAATTAGTTAATTTAAATCCTGAAAATAATTAATTAAAATTATTAATAAAATTTTTTAATTTATTTCTTCAGTTGATTATATTATAATCCTGGTTTTAAATTATTTTTCAATTAATAAATTAATTTTATTTAGTTGATTTTTATCTTAAAAAGATTTATTATTATTATTTTTATTTTAATTTTGTTAAATAAAAATTAAAAATAAAGACTAATTAATTGTCTCTTTTCTTCATTTCAGTTAAATCTTAAAATGACTGACAAAAGTGGTTCTGCTGCACGTGAAGAGGAACTAGACTTGATTGATTATGATGAGCCTACTTCTGTAAGTTCTACTTTAACAAGAAGAACTTCTCAGATTAATAAATCCTTTCCCCAAACAGGATGTAGAGATGGAAGAAGTAGAAATCCTAGTAGACACAACTCAGGATCAGAAGCCTATGATAAACCCACCAGAAGAACTTCCAAAAGGTTTCAGGATAAAAAAGATGCCATTGCCTCAACAGGTAAAGAATCTGTCAACTTACATAAAGGAGCTAAGGACAGAAAACTTGAGACTTAAGGCAAGGGTAGATGCTCTTGAAGAAAAGGTGAGAAGGATAGATACCTTTCTTCAAGAGAAGAAGAAACCTCTTCCTCCCAGGGATCAACAACAATTGGCTCCCCACTCCCAAGAAAAGGTGGAAGTGTCCAAGTGGCAGCGGGACTGGTTAAACACTCAGTGGGACTACCTGTCTCAAAATCAGCATCAGTTACCTCAGGCGGGTCCTTTGTAGACAATCCTATAGTACTAGCTATAGGCCTTGACCAATGGAGTAGGAGAAAAACCAGAGAGAAAATCCCCTGTCCCTTTAGAAAAATAGAGTGAGATTTACTTGCTAAAGTAAGTTGGTTCCTGTTTTGCTAAAGCCCCTTTTTAACACACTTGACTGCTTGATGAGCCAAGAAAGTAGTCACCAGATAGACTACCAGACCAAAGAACTGAAATGTAGAACAAAGTCCACACCAGAGACAGCAAAGATACTTGATGTAGGCTGCAAATCCACACCAGAGACAGCAATAATACTTGCTATAGCTTGAAAGACTAAAACAGAGAAAACAGTTGCCAAAGTTAATTTAAATGAAGAACTCACTTGCAACAAACACAGCCAATTGTGGCCAGAAAACAGTGAGAACTGAGTGAGGAACAATGAGATCACCTCCGGATGGTTGTATGATGATTAAGGTTTCCCCAAACTGTCTTATTCACTATGTACACACAGACCACTAAGAGCCCATGCGCACCCACAAATTTGGCGCCTGTACCTGCCAAATTGCATTAAAACCCTCCTGGAGCGCTCCCCAACCTCCTAAAACAGAGGCGGGCGGGCGGCCCAATGTCGGAGATGCCGCCTGAAGCGGCCCGGCCTCCCTGAAGCCAGAAAACCAATGAAAACCACTAATCTACTTAGAAAAATTAGCTACAACTACTAAAACCTTTAAAACACGGAATTTCACTATAACAACATTGAGACATGAAATATAGAGAAAAATTAGCTCTATCCAATGGTACTAAGAACTTAACCCTAAGACTTAAGGTTAGCCTATAAAAAACACAAAAAACAAAATTAAACAGCAATCTTTTATAAATGAAAAATGAGGAAATGACCCCTAAAAACTCAGAATATGAAAAATGTCTTCAAGACATAAAATATAGAAAAACACCAGGGCTATCCAATGATAGTACCCACATACCTGCAGACCCAATATCCACGGAATAAAACCAGAAAAATACCAAATTCCTTAACAGATTTCAATTAAGACATGCAAAAACAGCGCCAAATCACACAACAAAGGCCCCTGCCAATGTTGGAAGACCACATCCTCCCTCCAATTGAGAATGTCTGAATTCTTTCTTCATCCAACCACCATGTTTAACCTACTTCCCAAATCTGCCTCTGAAATGGGCCCCTGCCAATACTGCATCAACAATAATTTAATCTGCGCCATGACACCACCTGTTCATCCATACAGAACGTTATGGTAAGGTAAACTCTTACAGTCGCCTTGCTGTAAGCAGAATCCGGAGGAGATATGTGGATTTAGCTGAAAACCCCGTCCTTCCAATTAAAATAACAAAATGGGTGTTCTAAATCACTAAGCTAACCAATCTACTTAGATCTGATCGATAAAAATAATGAAACTCTAAAATATTTAACGCTTATTGAGATTTAAAGAAAGTGGCTGTTGATAAAAGAAATACTGATAACAACAATTAAGGTGTACCAGTGAAAGATCTGAAAAGATTGACTTTTATGTTTTTATAATAATTTAAATTTATATGAGACAGCAATAATCAAGTCCCAGCAATGAAGACCTTTCTAAAGATACCCTATATGAAGTGTGATTTAAATTGTTGAATTGTATTTCTAAAATGTTATGTAAAAAATAATAAATGTTATAAGGGTATTATAACTTATTTAATTTGTTGAGTAATAAAAAATGAGACCGTGGTGGTTAATGATTAAGCTGTATGATGTGTCCCCCCCTCTCAATTTCGAGTTTGAGAAGCGCTTAAGTATTCCTAGTCACGTGCCTAAGTTTTCCCCTCCAGAGCTCTTCCAGAGTCAATCTGGAGCCCGTACGGAGTCCGTATGGAGTCAAAGCGGAGTCCGTCCGGACTTCCAGACTCAATTAGAACCTTAAAACTATAATAAAAAATCTAAAAAAATTACACATAATAGAGCTACTTCCCCTTTACATACCAAACTAATTTTCGTAGTCTGCGCAGCACTAATTACCCCGTGAAAATTCATCAAAGTTAAGTAATTTTTGAAAACGTAAATATTTCTATAAAACTTTAAAATTCATTTAAAAATATAAGAAAAATAGTAAAAATTCTGGGAAAATTTCCCAAGGTTCTTGAGTGACTTGAATTGATACTTATAAATTTTTCAGACCGTAAAAATAAGTTTTCTCCGTAAAATAAATTGTATTGGTGTAGGCATTCGCTTGTGACCAATTTCTTCATATTTTAAACTCCAATAAATTAAATAAAACCCTTATATAAAAAATAATAACGCCAATCTTGCACGCCGTAATAACTCCATTTACGTACTTAGGTGCCATACTAAACTTTAGGCTACCACATCCTCCCTCCAATTGAGAATGTCCCCATTCTTAAAACTTTGCATAAGTGGTCGAACACAATATTCATCTTTAACCTTCAACCACCATCCCTTTAATCAACTATAAAATTCATCTTCATCAATATGTCTTCCAAAGAACTTGTCGCTCCATGTGAACTCTGCGCTCGATACCAGGTACCTTGTTTAATTTCCAACCCTAATCTTCCTGGCAGGACAGCTTGCGACTTATGCCGTGTGAAAAAAGTCAAATGCAACTGGCCAATAGTTCCTTCTAAAACAAACGTATATTTAGGACCAGCAGCTCTCCCTGATCCCTCAACTTCTAAAAAGCGATCCAAAATTCCTGTCTTCTTAAAACGAATAAGATCAAAAACAGCTTCAAAAGTTCAATCTTCATCAGCGGATCCCGGCCTAATTTTGCCTTCACAAGATCCTAATCCTATAACACCAGTACCCCCAACTAACTTTGCTGAGACTATGTTTCCTGGCTCTAAATGTAAGACCCTATTTATCTTACTAAAAAAAAACATTTAAACAAAATTGACTAAACCTATGACTTAATAACATATTTGAACTTCTAGCTGTCGAAATAACCAACACTGATGATGTTGGTAAAGTGAAGACGGACTATATCAATCATTACCCAAATTTTCATCGCTATCTTTTTCTCGACTTTACTAATGAGTTGAAACGAAAAATGCTGGCCTATTTTCAAGAAACTCCAGCTAATAACCATGAAGACCTCATGAAAAGAAGAATTTTAATGCAAAGCTTTGATAATGATGTTGAACAATTTCAAAGAAATTATCTTTTATAACATTATAACTTGATAAAATTTTGTTTTTGCTTGGTCTTCTTAAACTTTCAACATAAATGATGTTTTCTTTCTTCTCTGGCTTGATATAACATAAAATAAAATAATATAAATCTTGTGATGATTCCACTACTGAGAGCAAGGTTTGAATCCCTTCAGACTCCCATATACCAGTCTTCCTTCTTGTCACAGCATTGAGAGAGTGGATCTTCCTATGAGCCGAATACTCCTGATTCCAACCTCATAGGGCCCCCCACTGAGCCGAATTCTATGATTCCAATCTTGCCATAAGGTCCTCCAAGCTTCACACCAAAAAAAAATGGCCTAACTATGAGGCACTAAAAAAAATCATTCCCTAAAATCCAACTACCATCCTAACTTCTGATTCCTTCATCACAATTTTCAAACTTTGCTATACAGCAAACCCATAAAATACTTTTGCCAGGCTTCTAATAATAATATTAACTTTAGACCATGTTAAAGCGCCACAAATTTCACCTAATTAACCATTATGCTTTCTTTAGCATCATCACCACCTAAAATTTTAACCTCCTAAAGCTATCAGCACCCAATTCCAGAAATAATTGAATAACCAGTTTAGAGTCTTAGTGGACAGTGATAAATTAAAAGATTGAATTGAGTTATCCAAACAAGATTGACATTCCAGTTTATAGTCTTGGTGGACCAAACATATAATCGATTGCCAGTTTATGGTCTTGGTGGACCAAAGATCGTTTAGGTGCATAAATAACTTGATAAATTCCTAAGTAAGGCCTAGGCTTGACCAAAGATTGAATAAATTTGATAATCCAGTTTAATGTCATAGTGGACCAATGAATGTTGAATTTTCTTGCAGATATTAATTTTCCAGTTTAAAGTCTTAGTGGACTAAACAATGAATGAACTACCAGTTTAAAGTCATGGTGGACCAAACATTTGATCGATAAGAAATCCAGTTTAAGGTCATGGTGGACCCAACAGCTTGATAACAGTCCAGTTTAAGGTCTTGGTGGACCTAACATTTGATTGATAAAAAAAAATTCAAAAAAATCCGTCTCCAAGAATATCCATAAAATCTTGAACATCCTTGAAATTCAGTTTAAAGTCTTGAAGAACTAACAGCTCCAATATAAAATTTTTAATGACAGTCTTGAAAATTAGCCAGTTTAAAGTCTTGGAGGACTAACAGCTCCAAAATTCGTATAAAAAAAAACCTTAAAGAACGTCTTGAACAGTAGCCAGCTTAAAGTCTTGGAGGGCTAACAGATCCAAAATATGTATATAAAAAACCTTAAAGAAAGTCTTGCACAGTAGCCAGTTTAAAGTCTTGGAGGACTAACAGCTCGAAAATATGTATAAAAAACCTTAAAGAACGTCTTGAACAGTAGCCAGTTTAAAGTCTTGGAGGACTAACAGATGTCTTGAAGTAAAATCCCATAGGTATTGAGTTCCCCTAGACCCTGTTTCCCGTCTAGACTAAATGAATAAAACTAAAAAGAATGAAGACTGAAAAAAATAAAACTAAGAAATATAATAATAATTTTGATTTAATTGATTAATTTTATTTTTAATTTTATTTTTAATTTTTATTTTATTATTATTATTATTTTTTTTTTTAATTATTATTTATTTTATTTTTATTTTATTTTTATTTTTATTTTTATTATTATTATTATTTATTTTTTTTTTTAATTTTAATTTTTTTTTAATTTAAAATAAAAGATTTTAGAAAAGATAGTTTTGAAATAAAAGTTAAAATTTAATTTTAAAGAAAGATAAATGAATGTGAAAAGAAAGATAAAAAAAGTAATAATAAAAAAATTATCAAAATTAAAATTTTAAAAGATGCCCCCCGGCCATTTGATGAGCCATACCCTCGACATCATACCCACATCCAAGTGCAACTTGATGTGGTTACACAATTTTGAGAAATTGAAAAGAAAAGAAAATAAATGAAAGTTTTTAGAAGATAATTTTTATAATGATGATCACTGGGTGGGCTCCCTCCAATTTATAAAAATGATTAGAGACCACCAGTGAGCATCACCTTTACAATAATTCATAATATATATTAAAGAAAAGAAATCACAATCTAACATAAAAAAAATCAAAAAAAAATAAAATAAAAAAAAATCTTGAATCCAGCGTTGAGAGCGGTGTCTCTTGATTTGTTCCAGTTTATAGTCTTAGTGGACTTCCTAAAATTAAAAGACAAAGCCAGGATTCAACTAGAAACAGGGAAAATTTTGGAAACGAACATTATGGGGTAATTGTGTATAGAGCAGCCAGCCCATCAATTACCCCCACACTTGCCAATATTAAATTAAGAAGGTTCCCCTGTGAACACTTCTTCCAATAAATTTTAAAAAGTTTTCAAACACTATCTTCACCCATATTTTAAGAATTTTAAGTTTTTGAAAATTTCAAAGAAGGTCTTCTTGAATTTCGTTAAGTTTCATCATAGTTTCGTCAACCATATACAGTGTAACAATAGTAAAGTATTTTTTGATAAAAAAAAGAAGATAGTTTATCCTCGTTGCGGAGGAATCCATAAAATTTCGTAGATATCATATTTTATCCTCATTGCGGAGGTTAATAAAATTTGATAAATGTCATTAAAATTGTAGTTTATCCTCATTTCGGAGTTATAAATTTAATAAAAGTCATTAAAATTGTAGTTTATCCTCATTTCGGAGTTATAAATTTAATAAAAGTCATTAAAATTGTAGTTTATCCTCATTTTGGAGTTATAAATTTAATAAAAGTCGTTAAAATTGTAGTTTATCCTCATTTCAGAGTTAGACTTCGGCACTCCTGGTGCCTCTAGGATAGAACCGTTTCACTTGATCGGCTGATACCCTCTTCTTTAATACTACTCCATCCAACTCTTCTAGCACATATGAACCGCCGGAAACTTGCTCCTTGATTTTATATGGTCCATTCCACCTATCTGCAAACATCTTTCCCCACTGGCTTTCCAAACTCCTATTATACACCAAGACCATATCACCTGGGTTCAAAGGTTTCCTTAATCAATGTGCCAACCGCTCATCCCAATATCTAACTGATTGATTTCGGATCTTCATCATCGGCGAATATGCCTTTTCTAAATATTCTTCTTTCTTTTCTAGCTGCATCATTCTTGCACACAATAATTCTTCAGTAGTTTTGACCGTGTCCCAGTCAAATCCAAGATATGATTCAGCTTCTAAATCAACCGGTAAAACTGCTTTCTTTCCAAAAACAAGTTCATAAGGTGAAAATCCGGTAGTCCTTTTGGCAGTGATTCGATCAGCAAATAAAACTAAAGGTAAATAGTGCATCCACTTTTTGGCACTTGTCCCACACATTTTAACTAAAGCATCCTTAATAACTTGATGCCCTCTTTCAACCATGCCTTCAGCTTCAGGATAATATGGGGTTGCTACCCTAACCTTTGATCCAACTTTCAATACGGCCTCTTTAAACTCTGTCCCAAATTCAGGACCTCCATCTATCGTTACCAACTTCATCACCCCATACCTATATACCCAATTATTCAAAAAAAATTCTGCCACATTTTTGGCAGTTAAATTAATAAGAGGCGCTGCCTCTACCAAACCAGATAAATCATCTCTGGCCACAATTAAATATTTATACCGTCCCTCTTTTATATGAACGGCATCTAAACTAACTTTCCCAAAGAGCGTATATTCACCGGTCGCACGTCCAGGTTCTTTTGGCCTTAAATAACTTCGTCTTTGACATTCTTCGCATGACTGAACCCACTTTTAAACAGCCATCTTCATGCCAGGCCACCAAAATTGATCAGAAATTCTTCTAAACGTTTCTCCAACGCCTCTATGCCCGAGATCTTCATGCAGTGATTTCAAAACTAATTCTTGCCCCTTCTCTTGAGTTATAACTACTTGAGGATTTGGATACCTTCTCCTCATTAAACGTCGACCAGATAGGTAAAACGTAGATGAATTCCTCTTGATAGCCACCCATTCATCGTCTTCACAATCTTCTGGCCTCTCTAAAGTCAACCAATATTTGACTAACAAAAAATAAAAACCAGTCTGACCCCAGACTTCATCTTGAAAATCTATTAATATAACATCAATAGGGACTTCTCTATCACCAATATCACCTGCACATGAATGAGCCAATAATCGTTGACCCCTAAATAAGCCTTTAATCAAGCTATGTCGACGTTTTTCTTCTGAACCTTTGGATTCTTCCAAAACGGTATTTGAAAATACCTCTTTCTCTTTATCCACCCTTTTATTTAAATTCTCTAATTCTCCAACATATACACCATTCCTTAATTTACTACTATCCCACACTACCAATCCATCTTCCTCTTCATACACCACATCTTCTTCTAACTCCTCTCTGCCCAATTTATCTACACCTTTTTCAACACCTTTATTAACATAAAAACTATTTTCCAGTTTATCCTCTTGGTGGAGGTCATCATCACTATAATCTAAACACAATAGTCCTGCCAGTTTAACCTCATGGGGGAGGTATGGAAAGTCTTCAGCTCCTTTAGTGCTGGCTTTGATAATAGGTATATCTTCATCGAACTCTTCTGAGTCTGAATCTTCTTCAGTGGGTGGTCTCCTTGATAAACCATCTGGCATAGTAAAAGTTTTACCAGGCTTATGAACTAAATCGAACGAAAAATGTTGAATAAAAGCTACCCATCTCGTCATGGGTGCGTTTGGTAAACTTGGGGAATTAATCATCTGGATTAACAATTTCGCATCCACTTGCAACTCAAAATGTTGCCCCCACAAAATATGCTGAAGTTTTTTCAGTATTTTTGCCACACCACATAATTCCAATTTTGGTTGAGAATATCTTGATTCGACGTCAGTAAATACTACAGATTCATACCTAACTGGCCTGATGTAACCAGCTTTATCCATCTGAGACAAAACCGCCCCAGCTGCAACCTCACTTGAATCAACTGCTAAATAAATTCTGCCAGCTTCTTTTCCATAATCCAACTTGTGCAGGACTAAATCCTTCCCTACAACCTCCTTCAACTTCACAAACGCCTTCTCACACTCTTCATCCCACTCCCAGTCTGCATCCTTTCTCGTTAACCGTCTCAATGGAGCTGCCAATGAAGAAAAGTCCTTAATAAACATTCTAACATATACACAAACGCCTAAAAACCCTCTAACTTCGGTCGTATTCTTGGGTCTTGGCCAGGACTGAATTTTGTTAACTTTCTTCTTGGACATAATCCTACCCTCTCTACATACCACATGGCCTAATATTTCTAAGGCTGGCACACAACAGGAAAATTTTGAACCTGAAATAGTTAAACCAGCCTCTTCAATTCGAAACAAGATTCTTTCTAAAGTAATTGCAAACTCCCAAATGAATTTGCGTATCCCGCGATTCTCTTCCAACACCTGGTTATCATAGTCGGTTGTTGGTCCCTTAATTCCTCCATCATCTATAAAGATTCCAGCATATTGTGGAATTTCATCTTGAAGGATCCAAGCCATCTGAGATTGATAAACTGCAACCGAATTTGTTGCTCCTTGTGGTAATCTTGTTAACTGTAAACGTCCAAGTGGCGTATCGAATGTAGTGAGAGGCCTTGAGTCTGGATGTAACTCTCTCTCATCATATCCACCCATAATATCTCCCAAACCATAACACACTCTCCCTGAAAACGCTTCAACAAACTCCTCAGCACTAGGTGGTATCCCAGCATCGTTTATTGTAACCCTATTTAATTCCCTAAGATCATGAACAACTCTAAGCTTTCCATTCGGTTTCTTGATACAAAATACAGGACTAGAATAACTTGATGTTGATTGCTCATACAGTCCAGTGCGTATCCGTTCTCTGACAACTTCAATATAGGCTTCTTTTAATGCAGCCGGAATAGGAATCGGTTTCTGCTGCCACGGTTCATGACATACCACAGGAATCTTGTAAGGCTCCCCATAGGAATGCTTCAACACACCCCTCTCCTCTTCTACAAAAGCAATGGCCTTCTCTCGCTTGACCATCACATCCAACAACAACTTCTTCTCTTCTCCAGACAACCAACCATCAGGTCCAAAATTAACAACACCCAGTCTCTCAAAAGTGATTCTTGACGTCTCAGAAAATTCAGGCAGATTCTTTACCAAGGGAATTTCATAAGGATCTCTTGATAACCTTGGTCTTCTCAAAGGTGGATTTAATTCAACAGGTAGCGGTTCATTAATAGGTCAAACTTTATTTGCTACCTTCTTATATTTGGCTGCATCCACATCTAAATAAACTTGACGTAAAACATTGCCATTAAAACTTTCATCAAATGAATCTTCTTCATCGTCAGAATTGGAATAAGAAAAATTAGAAAAATATTTTATTTCATTTTTAAATTTTACCCTTTTCTCCTTTCCCTCGTCTAATTTATAAACAGATTTTCCAACACCTTTGCTTCGCTTATCCAACAGTAAATCACCTGTAAAGAAAGTCGGCAGTTTAACCTCTTGCTGCAGGACCGGAATTGAATTTTCACAAAAATTATTTTTTTGAGTTTTAATTATACTGAGATTTTTAATCGGATTTAGATAAGATTTTTGCAGTTTACCCTCTTGCTGGAGGTCCAAAATAGAAGGAGATAATTGCAGTTTAACCTCTTGCTGGAGGCCCGGAAACATACCCTTCCAATTTTTATCCAACCTAATTTGGCCCATTTTGCCTTTTTCACCATTTTTAAATTTTATAGAAAAACAGGGTAAATCCAATAAACATATAGAAAAGTCCATAACCTATTTGCACTCCAAAGTAATATTAACAGAAAATAATTGAGAATCCACTTGAATTATCTCCAAGTGAGCTGACCTATTGCAATCCGGGATCTCATCCTGAGGAGAGATTACAACATTAGAGTGATCAGCCCCTGCTACCCCAAAAAATGAGGGCATCCATCTTTTTCCAACAAACATAATTCACCAGAAGCCGTCCGTTTTTTATGCCTCTTCTTGGTGCAAACACAACACTGGCACAGAGTAGTAATCCCTGGCCGTATTTCCCAACTTTCAACTCCAGGAGGCGCTAACCGCATATGTAACCTCCGCATATCTTCACCAGTGATCTCCAAACTAATCCCCATGACACCTTGATACCCTATCCTGGCCTCAAAATCCATCAAAAAAGGACCACCAAGAACAGTTTTGACTGCTCCTCTGGCCACATAAAAGTGAACCTTACCAACAGATCCACCAATGCCTAACCTGACATGCTCAGCTGTACCCATCAGCTTGGTTGCATGCCCTCCAATGCCTCTGAGGTTTCCCCCAGTTCCACTTTTAATTGGCAAGCCTATACTTGTTGCTTGCTCCAATGAAATTAAATTAATTTGAGACCCTGAATCGACCAAGGCCTTTACTTCTTTACCATTAAGAGTTACCACCAGGTAACCCAGGGGAGCGGAAAAATGTGTATCTACATCTTCACCAAACTTTTCAGCATTTTCACAAATATATTCCACCTCTCCAGTGGAAACCCGACACCTCGTCAAATGCTTCTTTTTCTTTTCAGCAAGCGCCGGACTAATCATAAATAACTCCCCCAAAGATAAGGGAATCTGCAGTTGATTCACCCTATTCAAAACTGCGTCCATCGCATTAGCTTGACCAGAAACTACTGGCCGCTCATACTGGACCTTTGATTTAACAACCTTGGCCCTGGGTACCTCTTGAGGTCCAACCGAGCCATCTTCACCCCCCATTATAACATCTTCACTTTCTATAACCCTAACTCCGTCACCAGCTTCTTGCACTAATCCTGATCCATTGCTAGTCCTTCTTACACCCTCCATTGGGATGGGACCGCTAAAACTTGGTCTGGGTAGAGACACCAACGGTACGTCCTCCTCAGAATCCGAATCATCCTCTGGCATAGGCTCACCATTTAAATCAAACTTGCCATAACTAGGGGGCCCCATATCAGCAATCCCCTTCTGCATTTTATATAATTCGTCCTGAGAGTAAGGGTTCAATTTGTTGGCGGAAGTTTGAGCACTAGAATTCTTGTCCTTAGAGTAAGGGTTCACTTTGTTATTGGCCTTGCCAGGATTAGCCCTCAATTGGCTCTGAATGCTACTTTTTGCCTTAGTAGCGGCTGCTCTTCTAGCAGCATTAACATCGTATTCGCCAGCCATACAGCTACCCTCCACCTGGGCAACCGTTGCCAGCTCTAAACCACCAAAAGAAGTAGAAAATGTGGCTTTACTGACCTCTTTCTCCTTACCCTTGTCAGCTTTACCACCATTACCATTACCATTTTTGCCACTCTTGGAATTAACATCTTCATCAGTCACCTCTTCAAATCTGGCTCTCCTTTCAGCCGTTAAACTTCTTCTGACCAAATCAGAAGGAGACTGTCCATCACTGGGCTTGATGAACGAACCATCAGGAAATTTATAAACTTTACCATCAAATAAAACTCGCCCAGCATCCATATCCTTATCAAGAGCAAAACAAACTGTTGCTCTGTGCCCCCTCCTATTACAATAGGAGCACACCTTTGGCTCATCGTAGCCACCTCTATAACTACTACCACCATTCCCACCATTTCTCCCATTGCCTGGGAAGCGGTTACCATTATTATTGCCATTATAATTTCGACGTTCATACCCTCTGGACTGATAAGAGGTCGACGTCGACGAAGAAGCGATTGGGACCTTGTTGGCCTTCTGGGTTTCTTGAACAAATATTTTTAACTGTTTAGTTAAATCGGACAAATGATCGACCATCTTATTATCTACATTTCCCTCAACTTTAGCAGCAGGTAATCCCATTTGAGCCTTCTTGGCCTCCTGGGCTTTGACCATAATATCATTGTTTTTGGCCAAAACTTTGCTAACCTTGCTAACATATTGAGTGCATGACTCTTGATATTTGTCCAACGCCAATAACTTTAGATGGGCTTGAATGTTGTCCTTGATAACCTCCAGAGCGGGCAGTTTCTGCTCACCATTAGGCAGTTCCTTCATCAAATCTTTTCTTGAAAGATCCTTCAAGACGTCCATACAAATATCCCTGCTACATGCTGTCCAAAACAAATCTTTTTCTTGGTTCTCATGCACTAACTCGTCCACCAGTATGAGATATTCCACCACTTCATCAAACTGAACACAGAGCTTTTTGAAGTCAGCCATAGAAGAAACACCACCTTTTGCTTGCCAGTCTCCAACGATTTTATTGAGGTCCATCATAGTAAACCTAACACCCCATCTATCAACCATAGCTTTAGAAAGCTTAACCCAATCCTTGTCCTTGAATGCCTGCATAGAAATAACCTCTTTTTCCACCTCCCTATCAGCAATAAAAAATCTAACTTGCTTCACCATATCCACATGAGAAGCACCATCAACAGCAGCAGCAGCTTCATACCTGCTAATGAACCATTTAACCTCCTCCCCATCAAACTTTGGGCCATCCCAAGAAACAATTCTAACTGAGGGAGTAAAAGGGTTAGAAGATCCAGAAGCAACAGCAGAAGAAGACATCCCAATAAGTAAGGAAAAGCGTTAACAATCGATAAAATAACAAGCCTCTTGCAGGCCAATAACAAAAATCCAATTAGAGTTCCAGAAAATAAGCCTCTTGCAGGCTAATAACGTTCTTGATCCAAGTAAGTCTTTAAAGAAAGCTAGAGAAATCAAACCCCACGTTGGGCGCCAACTATGGTAAGGTAAACTCTTACAGTCGCCTTGCTGTAAGCAGAATCCGGAGGAGATATGTGGATTTAGCTGAAAACCCCGTCCTTCCAATTAAAATAACAAAATGGGTGTTCTAAATCACTAAGCTAACCAATCTACTTAGATTTGATTGATAAAAATAATGAAACTCTAAAATATTTAACGCTTATTGAGATTTAAAGAAAGTGGCTGTTGATAAAAGAAATACTGATAACAACAATTAAGGTGTACCAGTGAAAGATCTGAAAAGATTGACTTTTATGTTTTTATAATAATTTAAATTTATATGAGACAGCAATAATCAAGTCCCAGAGATGAAGAACTTTCTAAAGATACCCTATATGAAGTGTGATTTAAATTGTTGAATTGTATTTCTAAAATGTTATGTAAAAAATAATAAATGTTATAAGGGTATTATAACTTATTTAATTTGTTGAGTAATAAAAAATGAGACCGTGGTGGTTAATGATTAAGCTGTATGATGTGTCCCCCCCTCTCAATTTCGAGTTTGAGAAGCGCTTAAGTATTCCTAGTCACGTGCCTAAGTTTTCCACTTCAGAGCTCTTCCAGAGTCAATCCGGAGCCGGAACGGAGTCCATACGGAGTCAAAGCCGAGTTCGTACGGAGTCAAAGTGGAGTCCGTACGGAGTCCGTCCGGACTTCCAGACTCAATTAGAACCTTAAAACTATATTAAAAAATCTAGAAAAATTACACATAATAGAGCTACTTCCTCTTTACATACCAAACTAATTTTCGTAGTCTGCGCAGCTCTAATTACCCTATAAAAATTCATCAAAGTTAAGTAATTTTTGAAAACATAAATATTTCTATAAAACTTTAAAATTCATTTAAAAATATAAGAAAAATAGTAAAAATTCTGGGAAAATTTCCCAAGGTCTTGAGTGACTTGACTTGATACTTATAAATTTTTCAGACCGTAAAAATAAGTTTTCTCCGTAAAATAAATTGTATTTGTTTAGGCATTTGCTCGTGACCAATTTCTTCATATTTTAAACTCCAATAAATTAAATAAAACCCTTAAATAAAAAATAATAACACCAATCTTGCACGCCGTAATAACTCCATTTACATACTTAGGTGCCATACTAAACTTTAGGCTACCACAACGTCCTGCGATGTCTGCCACTCCAGAAAGAAGACCTACCACAGACCTGGTCCACTTTCTTCTGCAACAGATTCACCTCCGCCTCAACCTGGTCCTTGTTCTGCCAGCACCAAAATGTCTAGGCCATTCATCCTGATACCCAGATTAATCAAAAAGCTCCACCCTTCCCAGAAGAGTGCCACAACCCATAAAGCAACTAGTTCCCCCATCCCTGGTCCATCTGATGGTAAAGAACATTAATTCCTTCCTTCAACTTTAAAACTGACAACTTCTCAGTTCCTTCCTCTTCTGATAGTGATGATAACAATGTAGGATCCATTGCAAAACCAACACCAAGGCACTAGCCCACTATCAAGGCCAAGTTCCAACAACACACATCTCAACAGAAACAACTTCTGCTTCACTACTTCTAATCCACTCCTGCTAGAGATCCACACTACATTGAGAACAGAAGACACCTCATTCACCAGTTCAAGGCTAATTCTGAACACTTCATTTCATCTCTTGGTTCCCTCTGTAATTCCACTAGTACTTGAGTTTGATTCAGAAAAGAAAAATTGACCACACCCTCTATAGGATGTAACCACAAACAACCCTCAGTTTTAAGTCTTGGGGGACCATCCTCATTTTATAGTCTTGGGGGACTCAAAAACCCTCAGTTTAAAGTCTTGGGGGACTCAAAAAACCTAAATCATAAACCCAGAACCAGAGATCAACCACATTAAGACACAGAGAAAAAACTAACATTCTGGGGTAATTGTGAATAGAGCAGCCAGCCCATCAATTACCCCCAAACTTGCCTTTGCTAAATTTGGAGGCTCCCCCTGTGGATACCCTCCACCAATCTCTCAAAACCAACTCCAACAACAAAACCCTTTTTCCTCAGTTTATAGTCTTGGGGGACTTACAACCCTCAGTTTAAAGTCTTAGGGGATTAAACCAACAACAATCCTCAGTTTAAAGTCTTGGCGGACTAACACAGTGTTCAGTTTAAAGTCTTGACGGACTACTTCTTGATAAAATCTTGAAACCAGCAGTTTAAAGTCTTGGAGGACTAACAGAAACCAGATTTCAGTTTAAAGTCTTGATGGACTGGTAAAATTTCCAGTTTAGAGTCATAGAGGACTGGCAGAATCTTGCATGAATCCGACCCAGCCGATTTCATGCAATTCACACACAGCTAGACCCACGGAGAGTCCGCCTTCACTTCATCTTCTACTCATCACTGAAAAAATCTTCTCTTATCCTTTTCATCACCTTTCACACCACAAATCATGTCTGGATCCCCTGCTGTTGACTCCTCTACTCTTCCTTGCTTCACTGCTCCAAGGGACTATGCCTGCAAACAGTGCATTCACATGTGCAGACCTTGCACATTCACTCTTCCAAATCCAGAAGCCAAATTCTACAACAGGGCTTGTGACTCTTGCTATTCCAAAAAAAAGAAATGTGACAGAGATGCCCACTATCCTATTCCTCCGCCTTCTCCTTCTCACAAGTACATCTCCAGATCCCCTACCAGGTCTCCAGAACTTGGTCCATCCTCTTCCTCTCTATCTTCAGCTCCTTCCAGAAGATCCAGAGGCTCAGATTCCCGCACTCTTCCCAAAAGACCAGCCTTAGCTTCTCAAGAAACTGCTTTTATCACTGCTAAATTAGCTCCAAAAGCTTCAAAATAAACCCCTAGGCTTCTAGACCGCGTCCAGGCGGCCCGCCCGACGTCAGGCAGCCCGCCCGCCTCACCAAACAGTGAAAATCAGGGCCAAAACCTCCAAAAACGGCCAGAAAATAGCCAAATTCATCCAGACAACAATAACAACTCAACCCAACTACCTCCTACTTCTCCCAGAGCAATGCAATCCACCCTTCCAAAATCCAAAAACACCAAAATTTCCCAGATTTCTAAGAGAACTGCCAGAGAACCCCAAGAAGAAACCAGAAAACCACACACTGCTCCACAACAACAACTTTGTCCCCAAATAAGACAAAGAAACTAAACCTCTCCTCTGTCAGCCAACTAATTTCCTGACAGTTCCATCTCTTCAAATTCTCCATCCAGAAGAGAGCAGTCTGCTTCCAAATCCCCCTCTCCTGCTCCATCCTTTAACAGCCCTGGTACTCCATCACCAGCACCTCCTCCAGCTGAATCCAACAGAAATAACAACCACAACAACAACAACAATCTCACTGCTCCAACTAGGCCCCAGGAACATCAGCATCCAAGTTCACCTTCTCAGGATCCTTCAGAGGAAGACCATGATAATCCATATCTTTCCCTAGTTGATCCACCCACTATGACCATAACAAGATTGTCAGAGATCCAAATCCCAGCTGCTTACAGATTGGATGAGCTTCCAAACTGTAAGTACCAAATTAATTATTCCATTTCTTCAACAAAAAATAATTACTGATCCAATTCTTCTTGTCTAGTTGGCACCCCTCCTCCTGAATCTATTATTGGAGTTGGCCAAACTCTTGAAACTTCTTTGACCCTGGATTATGGAGACCTGAAGAAACACCTAAGCACCATGTGTTCCAATATGCTAAAGCCTTTGCCCTTCATGGACCCTTGAATGACTTTGAAAAATCCCTGAGAAAGCGCCTACTGGACGACCACTGGAAAATGTCTAGGATCATTAAACACACCCTCCAGCACTCCATTCCTGCCTCTTCTTCTTCCTCCTCTGAACTTCCCTCTAATCCAATCCCTGATCATTACAATCCCTATAATCTCTCCAGCAGGATGCACTTCAAAGAACACAGTGCTTCCCACAATCCCAACAAAAAACAAAAATGTCATCACAATCCGGACCAGCCTCCAGAAGCTTCATCATCCAGACAATGAGCTCCTGCAAAAAGATTAGAAACATAATAATAATATAAAACAATTAATAAAAAATAATTTCAGAATTTTTTTTTTTTTTGTATTGTATCTACTAATATACTATAATAAAAAAATTAATAAATGAAATGAAATGAAATAACTTAAATGAAATAAAATAAAATATAAAATATAAAAAATAATACAAATGGTATCCCCCAGCCAATTGATGAGCTGATCCCCTGATACCTTACCCACATCCAAGTGCACCTTGATTTGGATACACAATTAATTCTTTTAAATGGTTAACAGAAAAAGAAATTCAAAAAATTTAGAAATTCAGAAAATAATAAAAAATAATGAAACACAGAAACACATGAAATAAATAATAATTAAAAATAAAAAAATAGCATTGCCTGGCCAATTGATGAGCCTTTCCCCACCAATGCTTGCCCACATCCAGGTGACCCTGATGTGGTAACACCATATATTTTGATTTTATAATTCTAAACAACCCCCATAAAAAAAATTAAAAGAAAAAAAGAGAAAAAAGAAAATAATCTAAAACTACTATCTAGCAAAAACATAACTGCAAAAATCAAAGAAAGACCAGCTCCATAAATTGTCCAATAAGGGAAAGTCCGGCCCATAAAATGATCACTGGGTGGGCTCCCTCCAATAAGTAAAAATGATGGGAGACCACCAGTGATCCACCACCAATCTGAAAGAACCAAAGATAAAGAAGCCAGTCCCAAACCAGTTTAAAGTCATAGCGGACTTGAAACCTGAATAATAAACAACAGAACTAGAATTCAACTAGGAAAAACAAAAGACTTGAGACAGACATTCTGGGGTAACTGTTCTACAGAGCAGCCAGCTCATCAGTTACCCCCACACTTGCCAAAATAAAATCTAGAAGCCCCCCCTGGGTACCTTCTAACAAAAACACAAAATCCAACACAATAAACCAAAACCAAGAAGAGTGAAGAGTCTGGCACTTGAAAACCCAGGCAATTTCCAGTTTAAAGTCATAGAGGACTAAAACCTGTGAAAATAAACCAATACTAGGGTTCAACAAAATTAAAAGAAAGGGTTGGAAACAGACAATCTGGGGTAACTGTTGATAGAGCAGCCAGCCCATCAGTCAGCCCCACACTTGCAAAGATCAAATCTAGAAGCCCCACCCATGGGTACCCTCTAACAAAAGTTTCCAACAAACAGATGCATAGCATCACCACAAAAAAACCAAAATTAAAGAATGGTCCATAGTTTATCCCCATTGCGGAGTCAATCTTCTTCATGCCTAGTGCCTCTGGGATAAAACCTCTTCACTTGGTCTGCAGCCACCCTCTTTTTCAAGACTGCACCATCCAACTCTTCCAAAACATAAGAACCTCTAGAAGCCTGAGATCTGACTCTGTAAGGTCCATTCCATCTGTCAGCAAACATTTTGCCCCACTGACTCTCCAAACTTCTATTATACACCAAAACCAGACAACCAGGTTTCAAGGGATTCATGAGTCTATGAGCTGACTTCTTGTTTCATTACCTGACTGATTGATTCCTAATCTTCATCATTCTAGAGTATGCCTTCTCCTGACATTCCTCTCTACATTCCAACTGTTGCATCCTGGCACAGAGCAAATCTTCTTTTGAGTGCACGTCATCCCAATCAATTCCAAGATAAGAGACAGCTTCCAAGTCCACTGGTAGAGCAGCTTTCTGACCAAACATTAACTCATAAGGAGAATAGCCAGTTGTCCTCTTCACAGTGACCCTATCCACAAATAAAACCAAGGGTAAATAATCACCGCGCCATACGGGGGGCGGACTTGTTAGCAAGTCCGCAACCTTGGACTCAAATTCACCACAGATTGAACACACATTGAGCTATTGACAAAGGAACCATACAATCAGGGATGAACACCACTCAGCATAACAGTTTTTGTGGGTGTTCAAGTAGAGTTCAGTATGAGTTCAGTATGAGTTCAGTCTGAGTTCAGGTTGGGGACTTGCTAGCAAGTCCACCCCCTATATTGCGTAGTGAATGCCTCCACTTTTCGGCACTATCTCCACACATTTTCACCAAAGCATTCTTGATAACTTGATGGCCTCTTTCAACCATGCCTTCAGCTTCAGGATAATACGGTGTAGCCAATCTAACCCTAGAACCAACACTAGCCACAGCTTCTTTAAATTCGGCACCAAACTCTGGCCCACCATCAACAGTCACCAACTTCATCAACCCATACCTATAAATCCACTCCTTCTTCAAAATCTCTGCCACATTCTTGGAAGTCAAATTAACCAGAGGCACTGCCTCAACCCAACCAGACAAATCATCCCTAGCAACAATCAAGTATTTATACCTGCCCTCTTTAATATGAACAGCATCCAGACTGACCCTTCCAAAAACAGTTGATTCACCAGTAGCACGGCCCACCTCTTTAGGTTTCAAGTGACTTCTTCTTTGACATTCTTCACAAGATTAAACCCAACCCTGCACAGCCAACTTCATACCCGGCCACCAAAATCTGTCTGCTACTCTTCTATAAGTCTCCCCAAAGCCTCTATGACCAAGGTCTTCATGCAAAGACTTCAAAACCAATTCTTGACCCTTCCTCTGAGTCACCACCACTTGAGGATTAGGATGTCTCCTTCTCATCAAGCGCCTTCCTGACACATAAAATCCAGGACTCTTCTTCTTGATTGCCAACCAAGTATCATCATCACAACTATCTGGCCTCTCCAAGGTCAACAGATATTCCACCAAAATAAAATAAAACCCAGATTGACCCCAGGTCTCATCTTCAAAATCCAACAAAACAACATCCAAGGGTACAACTCTGTCATCAAAATTACCAGTGTGAAAATGAGCCAATTGAGCAGCCCAACCAGGACACCAATCCTTAAGTTTTGGAACGTCCTTCTCTTTCCACTGAACCTTGTGAGAATCCAGTTCACTAACAAAAACACCCTTTTCCAATTTTGAGCTGTCCCAAACAACAACTCCATCTTCATCAACAAAAACATCCTGATCACCAGAATCAAGATCAGATCCAGACAGTTTAGCCTCTTGGGGGAGGTCAGAACAATCATCCAGTTTAGCCTCATGGGGGAGGAAAGAAAAATCCTCAGGACCCTTTGTGCTGGCCCTAATCACTGGAACATCTTTGTCAAACTCTTCAGAATCAGAATCCTCATCTGTAGGTGGCCTCCTTGATAATCCATCAGGCATAGTAAAAGTTTTACCTGGTTTGTGTACCAGGTCAAAAGAAAAATGTTGAATAAATGCCACCCACCTAGTCATTGGAGCATTTGGAAGACTAGGTGTATTGATCATCTGAACCAAAGATTTTGCATCCACCTGCAGCTCAAAATGCTGCCCCCACAAAACCGTTTGTAGCTTCTTTAAAATTTTAGCTACGCCACACAATTCCAACTTAGGTTGAGAATACCTAGATTCCACCTCATTAAACACCACAGACTCATACCTTACTGGCCTGACCCTCCCAGTCTTATCCTCCTGAGACAAAACAGCACCAGCAGCAATATAACTTGAGTCCACTGCCAGATAAATCTTTCCAGCACCAACACCATAATCCAACTTGTGAAGAATTATATCTTCACCAACAACCTTTTTCAGCTTCTGAAAAGCCTCTTCACACTCTTCTGTCCATTCCCAATATGCATCTTTTCTGGTCAACCTCCTTTAAGGTGAAGCCAACAAAGAAAAATCCTTAATGAAAATCCTGACATATACACATACACCCAAAAATCCTCTGACTTCAGTAGTACTTTTAGGCCTTGGCCATGCCTGAATTTTATTAATATTCCTCTTCGCCATAATCCTTCCCTCTTTACATACCACATGACCCAGAATTTCCAAAGCAGGAACACAACAACAGAATTTTGACCCTGAAATGGTCAAACCAGCCTCTTCAATCCTGAACAACACTCTCTCTAGAGCTATTGCATATTCCCACACAAACCTCCTTATTAGAGGGTTCTCCGATAACACCTCATTACCATAATCAGTGGATGGTCCTTTAATTCCACCATCATCAATAAAAAACCAGCATGAGTAGGAACCTCATCCTGCAAAATCCAAGCCATCTGTGCTTGATAAACTGCCACTGAATTAGTTGCTCCTTGAGGCAACCTAGTGAGCTGAAATCTTCCCAAAGGAGTCTCAAAAGTTGTGAGAGGCCTTGAATCCGTATGGAGTTCCCTCTCATCATAACCACCCATAATATCACCAAACCATAACACACCCTTCCAGCAAAAGCTTCAGAAAAATCCTCTGCACTTGGCGGCATACCAGTGTCCTTGATAGCGACTCTTTTCAAGGCTCTAAGATCATGAACCACCCTCAACTTTCCATTCTGCTTCTTTACACAGAACACCGGACTTGAGTAACTAGATTTTGATTGTTCATATAACCCAGTCCTGACTCTTTCCCTAACAATCTCTACAAAATCCTCTTGAATAGCAGCTGGAATCGGAATAGGTTTGATTCGCCAAGTTTCATGACAAACAACAGGAATCAAGTAAAGTTCCCCATAAGAGTGCTTCAATACACCCCTTTCCTCCTCAACAAATGCCACCGCTTTTTCCCTTAGCACAATAACATGCAACAACAACTTCTTTTCTTCCTCAGACAACCACCCATCAGGACCAAAATTAACAACTTTCAATCTTTCCACAGTCACCCTAGCCGTCTCTACAAATTCTGGAGGATTTTTCACCAAAGGAGTACAGTACAGATCTCTTGACAAAGGTGGTCTCTTCAAAGGCGGATTCAAACCCACAGGAATAGGCTCATTGACAGGCCTAATCTTCTGCGCTACCTTCTTATACTTTGCCGCTCCACCTTCAACTTGAGGGATCTTCAGGAAATCATCACCACCAGACCTGGAACAAAACCAAGTGTTTCCCCATTGCTCACATGCGTGGCTAAGGTAATGTTTTCGAAAGGTGTAGAAGAAACCCTAGTGGTGCACAATTGGGAGGACTTACTTTTACACCCCAATCTCACCACTCCAAAACTTTTCCGCAATTCCACATCTTCTTCCTCACTTCCAACTTCCAAATCTTCAAATCTTGATTCATCTTCTGAATCACATCTTCTAAAATTGTGCAGTTTATCCTCATGCTGGAGGTCCGAAAATAGATCTTGATGATCTTCTCTCTTCAAAATTTTCTGCAGTTTAACCTCATGCTGGAGGCCCAAAAATAGAACTTGATGATCTTCTCTCTTCAAAATTTTCTGCAGTTTAACCTCATGCTCGAGGCCCAAAAATACATCTTGACGATCTTCACAAAAATATTTTTCATCTTCTTTCTTCATTATCTTCAGATTTTTTTTCTTGATTTTCTTGAATTATAGTGAAATTTTTATCTTCTTTTCTTGAGTTTTCTTCTGTCCTACAAAAATAACCAGGGGTTTCCCCAATGCTCACAGGTGTGGCCCAGGTAATGTTTTTGAATGGTGTAGAAGAAACCCTAGCGGTGCACAATTGGGACGACTTACTTTTAGACCCCAATCTCACCACCCCAAAACGTTTCCGCATATCTTTCAATAAAGATATATAACCAATCTTCTTCTTTGAACTTGAATTAAAAATAATTAAGAATCATGAGAGAGAACAGAGACTTGATAAAAAACTTGATGAATACTTGCAGAGAAGAGAAACATTAAAAAGAGAAAGTTGAAATCCACTTGGTGTATCTCCAAGGAAGCTTACCTACTACAACCTGGGATTTCCTCATCTCGGGGAGAGGTTGTAGCACTAGGGTGATCAGCACTTATTACTCTAAAAAAGACAGACTCTCAATAGAGCCTGAGCCGCACTCCAAAAAACCAGAGGCAGCACCCACTTCCTTCCTTCTCCTGCAGCAGTCCATGCACTGGCACATTGAAGATAAACCAGGCCTAGTCTCCCAACCATCCTCTCCAGGGGATGATAACCTCATGTGAAGCCTCCTTTCATCTTCACCAGTCAACTCCAAACTGATTCCCAAATCAAATTGATAACTTATTCTTGCCTGAAAATCCATCAAGAATGGCCCACCCAAAACTGCTTTTACATTACCTTTAGCAATGTAAAAATGAACCTTCCCTGAGGCTCCTCAAACATCTAACTTCAAAAACTCTGAAGTTCCAACCAATTCAGTGACATGGCCACCGATCCCTCTCAAATTCCCACCAATACCAGTTTTGATGGGGAGGCCCATATGAGTTGCCTCAAACAAAGAAATCAGGTTTATCTGAGAACCTGAATCCACCAATGCCCTTGCCTCCTTGCCATTCAGAGTGACATTGACATATCCCAGAGGAGCAGAAAAATGAGTTTCCAACCCCTCACCAAACTTTTCAACAGAATCACAAATGTATTCTACCTCACCAGAAGAAACCCTTCTCCTGGTCAACAACTTCTTCTGCCTATCAGCCAACCCTGTACTGATAGCATACAATTCCCCATAAGATAGGGAAACCTGACCCTGGTTCATCCTTTCCAGGACAGAGTCCATAACATTAACTTGACCAGACACTACTGGCCTCTCAAAGTGAGCTCTTTGCTTCACCACCTTGGTCCTAGAAGATTCTTGAGGACCAGCACCACCAACAGATTTACCATTAACAGGAACCAAACCAGATCCCTCACAAGAACCTCTGACTCCAACAGGCTTTGGCAATGAAGCCAAAGGGACATCCTCCTCAGAGTCAGAATCCACCTCCATTGGCATTGGATCACCATTCATATCCAATGCGCCAAAACTAGGGGGGCCCATGTCAGCCATACCTTTCTGCATCTTGTACAGCTCCTCTTTGCTGTACCTTTTCCTAGCTGTACTCAGCTTAGGATCACCCTTTGAAGTATTTGGCTTTGGTTGGGCCTGAGAACTGCTCTTAGGCCTATCCAACTTCCCTGTTTCCACATAATAAACACCAGCCAAGCATTCACCACTTGACTGTCCACCACAAGAATACAACTACAAACCACCAAAGGAAGTAGAAAAAGAGACCTTATTGACCTCCTTCCCCTTTCCCTTGACGTCCTCATCTACCTTGACAGAAGACTTCCCCTGATCAGGAATCTCCTCAAACCTTGGCCTCCTTTGATTGAGACCACCTCTTCTCCTGACCACATAAACAGGAGCCTGCCCCTCTCTGGGCTTCACAAAAGAACCATCAGGGAACTTAAAAACCCTGCTATCAAACTCCACTTTTCCTTCAGACACATCTCTGTTCAGTGCCCAACAATCATTGGACCTGTGCCCCCTCCTACTGCAATAAGAGCAAACCCAAGGATCACTCCTACCAGCCCTCCTTTCAAAATCTCTTGGCTGAGAAGGTGCCTTATTAACCTTCTTGGCCTCCGGGACAAAAATGTGCAGCTGTTTAGTCAGATCAGCCAGCTGCTCCACCATTGGGTCCCTCTCCTGTTTGCGAACCTGCGCCAAATTCTTCTCCTCCTTCTTCTCCCTAACTTCCTCTTCAGCCAAAGCCTCACTGACTTTGCTGACATACTTGGCACAACGCTCCTGATAGGTGTCCACAGCCAACAACTTCAAATGGGCCTCAACAGCCTCCTTCACCTTATCCAAAGCAGGCAAATTCTGATCCCCATTAGAAAGAGTCTTCATCAATTCCTTTCTTGACAACTCCTTCAACACATTCATCCTGACATCTCTAGCCAGGGAAGACCATTAAACATCCTTGGCAGAATTTTCATGTGCCAGCTCCTCCACTTCCACCAAATATTCCACCACAGGATCAAAATGTAGCAGAAACTTCCTGTAACTATGTAAGTTACCAACACCACCATAAGATTGCCATTCACTGACAACCTTGTTCAGATCCACCATAGTGAACCTGACACCCCATCTATCCACCATCTCCCTATACAACAATTTCCAATCCCTCTTCTTGTAGCCAGACATGGCCACAATCTCCTTCTCCACTGACCTATCACCAATGAAGAAGATAATCTGCTTCACCATGTCCAGGTAGGAAGCACCATCCACTCCAGCAGCAGTTTCATACTTCTCTAGAAACCACTTGATATCCTCCCCATCAATCTTGGTACCATCCCAAGTTTTAATCCTCACACACTCCCTAACCATCACAGAAGGAGGACCATCCCCCACACTGACAGTCACCACAGGAATAGAGGAACCAGAAGCCATTCCTCCAGACCAAAACACCAACAAGAGCCAACCAAAGAAAACAGAGATTAAAAAGAACAATCAAGTTCTACCCCACGTTGGGCTCCAGAAATGGAGACAATCCTATGGTACTAGCTATATAAGCCTTGACCAAGGGAGTTGGAGGAAAACCAGAGAGAAAATCCCCTGTCCCTTTAGAAAAATAGAGTGAGATTTACTTGCTAAAGAAAGTTGGTTCCAGTTTTGCTAAAGCCCCCTTTTCAACACACTTGACTGCATGATGAGCCATGAAAGTAGTCCCCAGATAGACTACCAGACCAAAGAACTGAAATATAGAACAATGTCCACACCAGAGACAGCAAAGATACTTTATGTAGGCTGCAAATCCACACCAGAGACAGCAATAATACTTGCTATAGCTTGCAAGACTGTAACAGACAAAACAGTTGCCAAAGTTAAGTTAAATGAAGAGCTCACTTGCAACAAACACAGCCAATTGTGGCCAGAAAACAGTGAAAACTGAGTGAGGAACAATGATATCACCTCCGGATGGTTGTATGATGATTAAGGTTGCCCCAAACTGTCTTATTCACTATGTACACACAGACCACTAACTAAGAGCCCATGCGCACCCACCAATCTGGCGCCTGTACCCGCCAAATTGCATAAAAAACCCTCCTGAAGCACTCCCCAAACTCCTAAAACAAAGGCGGGCGGGCCGCCCGACTTCGGAGATGCCGCCTGAAGCGGCCTGGCCTCCCTGAAGCCAGAAAACTGTCACCGGACGACCTACGCACATGGTCGAGGATGTTTCTGAAAGTGAGATGAGGGATTTAGAAACGTCTTCGAAGCACAGAGGAATGATTCGAGGAAATGATTTGAAGGTCACTCAAAGTAAGAGCTACAGGTTCGAGGTTCGTTCGAGAAGAATTATAGACTAGTTTCAATGGTAATAGTAATTCTTAAAATCTCACAAAGGGTTGGAAACTCAATAATCAAAGATTTAGGATTTAGAAATGAATATTGAGAAAATAAAAGAAAGATACAATAACAATGATTTTAACTTTAAAGATTTACCACTATTAATGTAAATACGATTTTTTTATAATTTAATTCTAAGGAATATTGAACCAAATACCCAACCCCTTTTATATCCTTTGTTCCTCCTCGCATTGACCTCCCTTCTATCGCACCATTACTAACATACACTTAGACCCTCTTCACTTAATATCCGTCCATGCTCAATTTACCCCTTTTTAATTAATTAACAAAACTTTAATGAAAACTACTACTGTACTATTTTGTTGAGCCTAGCTCTGTGCGTCGCTTATTGAAAAGGACTAAGGCACCCTATTGGGAGATTGACTAATTTAGATTTAGAGTTTAGGCTAGCGCAGTTAAATAGTAAGTACACAAAGAAATTGCAGTTGCTATGGAGAATTGCTTTCTGCGCTTCGAGTATAGATTTAGGACTCGATGTTAATGATTTAATGAGCTGATTTTGCCTCGAGTGTCATGTGGCGCGTGACAGATGCCTGGGTATAAAAAATTGTGAACTCCGTTGAGCTTGAGACATCTTCCCACACTAGTTTCCCTTCTTCTAATAATTTTTTTCTCACTTCTTAATTACTCTTTTTTTACAATGAACTGCCCCACTCCCACACCTACGCCTCCACATCCTAAAGTGGATGGGGGAATGATCACGCGAAAGTTTACACAGACTTGCACGGCTTGTGAAAGCATGGAGTATTTCTGTGTCAAAAGTACGGCGACTCGAGGCCCTCGCCAGAAATGCGAGTTTTGTCGTTGGCGGCGAGTGGCCTGCGATGCGTTGAAGAAGAACGCAGAAATCGAAAAGCGATTTACCAACACTAAGTTTTGGGTAATTCCTAAAACCAAAGAGGTGGTCAAAGACATTTGGGATGTCTCAATCGAAGATGAACAATCGGTGGGGGAAAATGATAAGGAATTAAACAATGAGATCTCAAGCTGGGAAACCCAGGCCACAAGTTCGAAGAGAGGTGTCTAGGAAGAGGTCAATGAGTTGGTGGAGGAAGATGAAGATGAAGTCCCTGTTCCAGGGTGGGCACCCAAGAAACGACAGGTGGTCATCAAGGACGACAAGGAAGAGAGAGAGGTAGAGATCAAAGTGGCGCCAAGGTTATTTTTAGAGCCTGACCCCATCTTCGAGGTAAGTTTCAATTGTTTATTTTAAGGATGAAGTTACTGATGAGTTTTGTTTTAGACATCGAATAACCTTGAAGAGCCAATTGCGGAGCCTGCGTCGGTTATACCAACTGAGGCAAAACCTCCGGCCACGGAAGTAATTGAAGAACCTGAAGACACCCTGGACCAGGTGTGGTCGAAGAAACCTCGTCAAGGTCAACGAGTAAGTTCGTGGAAGAATTATGTGGGGAGGTCGACACAATTATCGACGCAGCTTCCTTCGACGTGGCAGAGGAGCTCTTGGAGATGGGAGAGGTGGTTCCGGTAGGAGAGGAGGAGGTATTTGAGAAATGCATGAAGGAGATAAGGGTAGTTTTGGAGAAAATGAAAAGATTGGTTCAAGAGAAATTAAAAGAAAAGATTTGAAATGAAAAGGAGATGTAAAGAAGTAGAAAAAAAAATTTGTATTTTAGTTTTATTTTTTTATTGTAGGTGAATGTTATTAATTTTATAAGATTTGAGAGAGAGAGAAAAAGAAAAAAAGAAGTTTTAAATAAAAAAATTTAGAATTTGAAAGAAGAAATTTAAAGAAAGAAAAAAGGTTGTTTAATTGAAGGAAGTTTTTAATGTTTTTTAAAAGGAAATTTTTATGTAAGAAAAGAAAGAGAAGAAAAAAGAAAAACTGTTTTGTGATTGAGATGAGTTTGTTAAATTGAGGATTTTAAATTTTTTTTTTTTTTTATTTTTTAAGAAATTTTAGTTGAAAAGAGAGGAAGAAGAAAGAAAAGAAAAAAACAGAATTTGGAATTTTAAGAGAATTTGAAAAGAAGAATTATTTATTTTGAAGAATTATTATAGGGAGATTTTAGAGGTATTTTTTTTTTTTTTTTTTTAGATTTTAAAGAAAGAAAGAAAAAGAAAAGAAAATGTTAAATAAAGAAATTTTTTAAGGTTTTGGTTTTAAAGGATATTTCAAATGAAAAGATTTTAGGAGTTCAGGGGCGTTAGAAACATTGATGGCTGGTTCCCAGGATGTTTTGTCTGAGTCATTGAGGAAGCCTTCCCATTCCACAAGGTATTGAAGTTTCCCCTTGCGTATTGTTGAATCAAGGATACGACTTACTTCCCACTCTAGATGATCTTCTACTTTGACCGGTTCCGGAGGGGGTTGGTTCTTGCCCGGGTATATTTCTCGAGCCAGTTCCAGGAGAGATACATGGAAAACAGGGTGAATCGCCTGCCATTTAGGAGGTAACTTGAGTCAAAATGCAGTTTTAGAGACTTCAGAGTCGATTTCGAATGGTCCCAAGCGCTTTTCAGCCAGTTTCTTTGATGGTCTTGTTGTTCAAATGTTTCGTGCGTCAAGCCATACTTTGTCGCCTGGTTTAAAGGAAGGAGCAGATTGTCGATGTTTGTAAGCCTGTTCCTTGTATCTTCAAATCGCTGATTCCAAATTTGTTTTAAGTTCTTCTTGGAGTCGTGATATAGTTCGAAGATAGTGTTCCGCAGGATGATTAGTTCCTACATGGATTGAGTTGAATCGAGGATGTCGTCCATAAATGGTTTCGAACGGAGATTGTCGTGTCGAAGAATGAGTCGAGTTATTATAAGCAAATTCGGCCAATGGTAGCCATGTGGTCCAATCGTGTTGTTGGTAACTGACATACATTCGAAGATATTGTTCGAGGATTTGGTTAACTCTTTCTGTTTGACCATCGGTTTCAGGGTGATAGGCCGTGGAGAGATTCCTTGTGATATTGATTTGTTGACACAGTTGGGTCCAGAATGTGGATAAAAACAATGAGCCTCTATCCGAAATAATATCATTCGGTAAGCCGTGTTTAGAAAATACATATTCTAGAAACAATTTTGACAAATCTTCTGCTGTAGCAGTAGTAGTGGTTTTAATAAAAATAGACATTTTTGAAAATCTATCTACTATTACTAATATAGCATCAAAATCATTAGAAATAGGAAGTTGAGAAATAAAATCCATTGATAAAGATTCCCAAGGTTTAGAGGGAATAGGAAGTGGTTGAAGCAACCCATGCTTCCGGTGACGGGGAGCCTTATTCCTATTACATTCGTAACAAGCTTTTATATAGGCCTTGATTTCCCTGTTCATACCTGGCCAGAAGAAATCCCTCGCTATTAACTGGTAGGTTTTATCAACAACAAAATGACCAGCTAATGGAGAATTATGTTGACTGTTGAAAATCCATAATTTTATCTCATTGTTGTTGGGTATGACTACTCTACCTTCGAAGACTAATAGACCTGATTCAATACTAAATCTTTTGGCCCCTTGCTTCGAGAGTATTTTGTCTTTTAACCCTAAACAATAATCGTCCTTTGACTGAGTTTCGAGGATTTTGGATAGTGGATTTCAAAAAGATTGAATAGTCATTGAATTAAGTTGATGAGTCGTTAACATTGATTTGTTGAAGATTGATTGCACATTTGCTGGGTTCTTGTCAGCAAATGTGTCCCCCCGCTGTGGGTAAACGTCGTCCCGACGTGACAAGATATCTGGGACAATGCAGTTCTTACCTTGGAGATAGGAAATAGAGAAAGAAAATTCAGACAAAAATTCAGCCCACCTGGCTTGACGCCTGGTTAACACTTTAGAAGACATGAAGTATTTCAAAGCATTATGATCTGTTAAAATTTGAAAAGGACTATCTAGGCTGAGAAGAAAAGAACGCCATTTTTTAAAACAATGGATAATAGCTAAAAGCTCTTTGTCATGAATTTCATAATTTAATTCTGCGGCTATGAGTTTGTGTGACTCAAAAGCAACAGGATGAAACAAATTTGTTTCAGGATTTAATTGGGAGATGACCCCTGCAATAGCATAATCGCTCGCATCTGTCTCAACCATTGTCGAGGAAGAAGGATCAAATTGTCGAAGAATTGGGGCTGTGGTGAACGCTGTTTTTAGTGCTTCGAATTCTTTTTGTGCTGTAGAAGTAAAAATAAAAGGAATGTCTTTTCTAAGAAGAGAAGTAAGATTGGAAATAGTTTTAGAGTAATCTTTAATAAATCTTCTATAGAAGTTTGCAAAACCCAAAAATGCTTGGAGTGATTTAATGTTTTTGGGCTCAGGCCATTCCAGGATTTTCTAGACTTTTTTGTCATCCATGACTAAACCGTCAGTGGACAACGTAAAACCCAGGAAATAAATTGATTTGAGGTGGAATTTGCATTTATTATGCTTGGCGTAGAGACCATGATCTCGAAGACGATTTAGGACCTGTCGAACATGATGAATATGTTCATCTAGTTTTTTCGAGAATATTAAAATATAATCTAAATAGACGACTACAAATTGTTCAACAACATCTTGAAAGATATCATTAACAAAAGTTTGAAAAGTTGAAGGTGCGTTACATAATCCAAAAGGCATAACTAAATATTCAAAACTACCAAATCTAGTGCGCATTGCAGTCAGTGGTTCATGACCTTCCGCAATGCGAATCAGATTGTAAGCGCCTCTAAGATCAATTTTAGAAAAGAAATTAGCACCATTGAAAAGGGTAAGAAGTAATGACATAGGAGGAACAGGATATGCATTCTTCTTCGTGACTGTGTTGAGCTTTCTATAGTCAACACACAACCTAAGACTACCGTCCTTCTTTTTTACAAAGAGGACAGGGGAGCCGGTTGGAGATTTAATGGCTCTGATGAAACCTTTGGCTACATTCTCTGCAATGTAGTCTCGAAGAACTTGAGATTCTTCCTTCAATAAAGAATAGACAGGACCTGCAGGAGGTACTGGGCCTATTAACTCTATTTGATGATTGTAGGGTCAATGAGGTGGTAACTTATCGGCCTTACGGATTGAGAAAACATCGAGGAAATCATGGTAGATTTCAGGTAGAGTTGATTTAATGGCTTCAACGTTTATTTGGTCGTCCTCTTCATCTTCGAGAGAATCTGTCGAGGGGATACCTGTATTGAGAGAGCAGAATTCGATTACTTCGAGGCAATTTAAATCCTCTTTGAGTGAAGTCATCGAGCTAGAAGGGTTAGCCAATTGCTCATTTAGAGAAGGATCAGATGCTTGCAAGTCATCTGGAAGAGACTTGTCCTCTAGCAGGATGTTGTCAGGCGGGTTGTTTAACTCCCTATTGACCTGCATTGAAGAATCAGAAATATACTTAGAGCGTGGGGTGATCAATCCCCTAGTCCAATCAATTTCGGGATTCCAATGCATTAAAAAGTCATGGCCAAGAATATTATCGTCTATCCTTGGGGCGTCCAAGACTGATAATTCCCACTCGAAGGGGGGAAAGTTCGGAAAGTCGAAAACCCATAAAAATTTCTTACTTACCCAATATTTGGGTTCCTCTGATTCGACCAAATAGATTGGAGTTCAATCAATATCTGTAAATGTTAGTTGAAGCTTCTTGGCAAAAGATAAACTAACAAAAGAAATTGAAGCTCCAGAGTCTATAAGACAACTGAAGGGGATATCCTCCTTAAAAAGAATGAATCTCAAGCGGTTTAAGGCAACTCCAGTCCTTAAGACATGGAGGTTCTGTGCACTGGGAGAGATAAGATAGTTTGCTTTGCACACAAGTAAACTATCTACTAGTTTTTTGACTTTGAACTAGTACCTTCTCTTTCCTTCAACTTTACACAGTCTTCCAACTTGTGCTTACCCCCACAATACATACATAACCCATTATCTGCTTGTCTCTTCCTCTCAGCTTCTTTAAGTTCCCCTTTAGGATCCAGTACTTTGCTGATATCACCTGGGGTAGAGCCTTTTGGTCGAGGTTTATCCTTTCCCTTATTGGGTTTGGATTGAGTCAAGGAGGATTGATTTGGTTGTGGGTGTGAAGAAGGTCCCAATTTAAAATTTAGGCCTTGAGATTTGTTGGCATATCGACGATGTTGAAGTCGTCCTTGATAAACGCCGTCAAGTTCAAGGGTTTGATCCATTAAATCCGTTAAAGTAGTCATCTTCTGACCGTGAAGATTTAATTGATCTAGAATCCTTGAAGGAAGTCCTTTCTTGAAATGATACTTAAGGGCAGCATCATTCCAACCTACTTGAGTTTGAAGTGCTCTGAAGTTCGAGATATATTCAGAGGCTTTACCATTATCACTCATGCAAAGAAAATCAAGTTCAATCTCGGCGTTGTCCGTTTCATTAGGGTCCCCAAACAACGTATAAAGTTGGTCTTCCAACATTTCCCAATTATTGATAAGTAAGTGGGTTTCTGTCGAAGAAAGCATGAGCAGATAAGGTTTGAACCATCTTGCTGCTTTCCCAGTGTGGTAGCCTAAAGTTTAGTATGGCACCTAAGTACGTAAATGGAGTTATTACGGCGTGCAAGATTGGCGTTATTATTTTTTTATATATAAAATAGTTTTATTTAATTTATTTGAGTTTTAAATATGAAGAAATTGGTCACGAGCAAATGCCTACACAAAACAATTTATTTTACGGAGAAAACTTATTTTTACGGTCTGAAAAATTTATAAGTATCAATTCAAGTCACTCAAGAACCTTGGGAAATTTTCCCAGAATTTTTACTATTTTTCTTATATTTTTAAATGAATTTTAAATTTTTATAGAAATATTTACGTTTTCAAAAATTACTTAACATTGATGAATTTTCACGGGGTAATTAGAGCTGCGCAGACTACGAAAATTAGTTTGGAATATAAAGGGGAAGTAGCTCTATTATGTTTAATTTTTCTAGATTTTTATCATAGTTTTTGAGGTTCTAATTGAGTCCGGAAGTCCGGACGGACTCCGTACGGGCTCCGGATTGACTCTGGAAGAGCTCTGGAGGGGAAAACTTAGGCACGTGACTAGGAATACTTAAGCACATCTCAAACTCGAAATTGAGGGGGGGGGGGACACATCATACAGCTTAATCATTAACCACCACAGTCTCATTTTTTTTATTACTCAACAAATTAAGATAACTTGTAATACCCTTATAACATTATTATTTTTACATAACATTTTAGAAATACAATTCAACAGTTTAAATAACACTTCATACAGGGTATCTTTAGAAAGGTCTTCATCACTGGGACTTGATTATTGCTGTCTCATAAAAATTTAAATTATTATAAAAACATAAAAGTCAATCTTTTCAGATCTTTCACTGGTACACCTTAATTGTTGTTATCAGTATTTCATTATCAACAGCCACGATCATTTAATCTCAATAAGCGTTAAATATTTTAGAGTTTCATTTTTTTTTATCAATCAGATCCAAGTAGATTGGTTAGCTTAGTGATTTAGAATTCCCATTTTGTTATTTTTATTGGAAGGACGGGGTTTTCAGCTAAATCCACACATCTCCTCCGGATTCTGCTTACAGCAAGGCGACTGTAAGAGTTTACCTTACCATAGTTGGCGCCCAACATGGGGTACGATTTCTCTAGCTTTCTTTAAAGACTTACTTGGATCAAGAACGTTATTAGCCTGCAAGAGGCTTATTTTCTGGAACTCTAATTGGATTTTTGTTATTGGCCTGCAAGAGGCTTGTTATTTTATTGATTGTTAACACTTTTCCTTACTTATTGGGATGTCTTCTTCTGCTGTTGCTTCTGGATCTTCTAACCCTTTTACTCCCTCAGTTAGAATTGTTTCTTGGGATGGCCCAAAGTTTGATGGGGAGGAGGTTAAATGGTTCATTAGCAGGTATGAAGCTGCTGCTGCTGTTGATGGTGCTTCTCATGTGGATATGGTGAAGCAAGTTAGATTTTTTATTGCTGATAGGGAGGTGGAAAAAGAGGTTATTGCTATGCAGGAATTTAAGGACAAGGATTGGGTTAAGCTTTCTAAAGCTATGGTTGATAGATGGGGTGTTAGGTTTACTATGATGGACCTCAATAAAATTGTTAGAGACTGGCAAACAAAAGGTGGAGTTTCTTCTATGGCTGACTTCAAAAAGCTCTGTGTTCAGTTTGATGAAGTGGTGGAATATCTCATATTGGTGGACGAGTTAGTGCATGAGAACCAAGCAAAAGATTTGTTTTGGACAGCATGCAGCAGGGATATTTGTATGGACGTCTTGAAGGATCTTTCAAGAAAAGATTTGATGAAGGAACTGCCTAATGGTGAGCAGAAACTGCCGGCTCTGGAGGTTATCAAGGACAAAATTCAAGCCCATTTAAAGTTATTGGAGTTGGACAAATATCAAGAGTCATGCACTCAATATGTTAGCAAGGTTAGAGAAGTTTTGGCCAAAAACAACGATATTATGGTCAAAGCCCAGGAGGCCAAGAAAGCTCAAATGGGATTACCTGCTGCTAAAGTTGAGGGCAATGTAGATAATAAGATGGTCGATCACTTGGCCGATTTAACGAAACAATTAAAAATATTTTTTCAAGAGACTCAGAAGGCCAACAAGGCCCCAATCGCTTCTTCGTCGACGTCGACCTCTTATCAGTCCAGAGGGTATGAACGTCAAAATTATAATGGCAATAATAATGGTAACCGCTTCCCAGGCAATGGGAGAAATGGTGGGAATGGTGGTAGTAGTTATAGAGGTGGCTACAATGAGCCAAAGGTGTGCTCCTATTGTAATAGGAGGGGGCACAGAGCAACAGTTTGTTTTGCTCTTGATAAGGATATGGATACTGGGCGAGTTTTATTTGATGGTAAAGTTTATAAATTTCCTGATGGTTTGTTCATCAAGCCCAGTGATGGACAGTCTCCTTCTGATTTGGTCAGAAGAAGTTTAACGGCTGAAAGGAGAGCCAGATTTGAAGAGGTGACAGATGAAGATGTTAATGCCAAGAGTGGCAAAAATGGTAATGGTAATGGTGGTAAAGCTGACAAGGGCAAGGAGAAAGAGGTCAGTAAAGCCACATTTTCTACTTCTTTTGTTGGTTTAGAGCTGGCGACGGTTGCCCAGGTGGAGGGTAGCTGTATGGCTGGCGAATACGATGTTAATGCTGCTAGAAGAGCAGCTGCTACTAAGGCGAAGAGTAGCATTCAGAGCCAATTGAGGGCTAATCCTGGCAAGGCCAATAACAAAGTGAACCCTTACTCTAAGGACAAGAATTCTAGTGCTCAAACTGCCGTCAACAAATTGAACCCTTACTCTAAGGACGAATTATATAAAATGCATAAGGGGATTGCTGATATGGGGCCCCCTAGTTATGGCAAGTTTGATTTAAATGGTGAGCCTATGCCAGAGGATGATTCGGATTCTGAGGAGGACTTACCGTTGGTGGCTCTACCCAGACCAAGTTTTAGCGGTCCCATCCCAATGGAGGGTGTAAGAAGGACTAGCGATGGATCAGGATTAGTGCAAGAAGCTGGTGACGGAGTTAGGGTTATAGAAAGTGAAGATGTTATTATGGGAGGTGAAGATGGCTCGGTTGGACCTCAAGAGGTACCCAGGGCCAAGGTTGTAAAATCAAAGGTCCAGTATGAGCGGCCAGTGGTTTCTGGTCAAGCTAATGCGATGGACGCAGTTTTGAATAGGGTGAATCAACTGCAGATTTCCTTATCTTTGGGGGAGTTATTTACGATTAGTCTGGCGCTTACTGAAAAGCAAAAGAAGCATTTGACGAGGTGTCGGGTTTCCACTGGAGAGGTGGAATATATTTGTGAAAAATGCTGAAAAGTTTGGGGAAGATGTAGATACGCATTTTTCCGCTCCCCTGGGTTACCTGGAGGTAACTCTTAACGGTAAATAAGTAAAGGCCTTGGTCGATTCAGGGTCTCAAATTAATTTAATTTCATTGGAGCAAGCGACGAGTATAGGCTTGCCAATTGAAAGTGGAACTGGGGGAAACCTCAGAGGTATTGGAGGGCATGCAACAGAGCTGATGGGTACAGCTGAGCATGTCAGGTTAGGCATTGGTGGATCTGTTGGTAAGGTTCACTTTTATGTGGCCAGAGGAGCAGTCAAAACTGTTCCTGGCGGTCCTTTTTTGATAAATTTTGAGGCCAGGATAGGGTATCAAGCTGGCATGGGGATTAGTTTGGAAATTACTGGTGAAGATATGCGGAGGTTACATATGCGGTTAGCGCCTCCTGGAGATGAAGGTTGGGAAACACGGCCAGAGATTACTACTCTGTACCAGTGTTGTATTTGCACCAAGAAGCGGCATATTAAACGGACAGCTTCTGGTGAATTATGGTTGTTGGAAAAGGATGAAAGCCCTCATTTTTTGGGGTAGCTGGGGCTGATCACTCTAATGTTGTAATCTCTCCTCAGGATGAGATCCCGGTTTGAAATAGGTCAGCTCACTTGGAGATAATTCAAGTGGATTCTCAATTATTTTCTGTTAATATTACTTTGGAGTGCAAATACGTTTTGGACTTTTCTATATGTTTATTGGATTTACCCGGTTTTTCTATTAAATTTAAAAACGGTGAAAAAGGCAAAATGGGCCAAATTAGGTTGGATAAAAATTGGAAGGGTATGTTTTTGGACCTCCAGCAAGAGGTTAAACTGCAATTATCTCCTTCTATTATGGACCTCCAGCAAGAGGGTAAACTGCAAAAATCACATCAAAATACGATTAAAAATCTCGGTATAATTAAAACACAAAAAAATAACTTATGTGAAAATGTTATTCCGGGCCTCCAGCAAGAGGTTAAACTGCAATTATCTCCTTCTATTATGGACCTCCAGCAAGAGGGTAAATTGCGAAAATCTTATCAAAACCCGATTAAAAATCTCAGTATAATTAAAACACAAAAAAATAATTTTTGTGAAAATTCATTTCCGGACCTCCAGCAAGAGGGTAAACTACAAATATCACATCAAAACACAATTAAAAATCTCAGTATAAGTAAAGCACAAAAAAATAATTTATGTGAAAATGTTATTCCGGACCTCCAGCAAGAGGTTAAACTGCAAGTATCTCCTTCTATTCTGGACCTCCAGCAAGAGGGTAAACTGCAAATATCACATCAAAATCAAATAAAAAATCTAGGTATAATTAAAACACAAAAAAATAATTTTTGTGAAAATTCAATTCTGGTCCTCCAGCAAGAGGTTAAACTGCCAACTTTCTTTATGGGCGATTTACTGTTGGATAAAGGAAACAAAGGTGTTGGAAAATCTGTTTATAAATTAGAAGAGGGAAAGGAGAAAAGGGTAAAATTTAAAAATGAAATAAAATATTTTTCTAATTTTTCTTATTCTGATTCTGACGATGAAGAAGATTCATTTGATGAAATTTTTAATGGCGATACAAAAGAAAATGTTTTACCTCAAGTTTATTTAGATGTGGACGCAGCCAAATATAAGAAGGTAGCAAATAAAGTTCGACCTATTAATGAACCGCTACCTGCCGAATTAAATCCACCCTTGAGAAGACCAAGGTTATCAAGAAATCCTTATGAAAGTCCCTTGGTAATGAATCCGCCTGAATTTTCTGAGACGTCAAGAATCACTTTTGAGAGTCTGGGTGTTGTTAATTTTGGACCTGATGGTTGGTTGTCTGGAGAAGAGAAGAAGTTGTTGTTGGATGTGATGGTCAAGCGAGAGAAGGCCATTGCTTTTGTAAAAGAGGAGAGGGGTGTGTTGAAGCATTCCTATGGGGAGCCTTCTAAGATTCCTGTGTTATGTCATGAACCGTGGCAGCAGAAACCGATTCCTATTCCGGCTGCATTAAAAGAAGCTTATATTGAAGTTGTCAGAGAACGGATACACACTGGACTGTATGAGCAATTAACGTCAAAATATTCTAGTCCGGTATTTTGTATCAAGAAACCGAATGGCAAGCTTAGAGTTGTTCATGATCTAAGGGAATTAAATAGGGTTACAATAAAGGATGCTGGGATACCGCCTAGTGCTGAGGAGTTTGTAGAAGCGTTTTCAGGGAGAGTGTGTTATGGTTTGGGAGATATTATGGGTGGATATGATGAGAGAGAGTTACATCCAGACTCAAGGCCTCTCACTACATTTGATACGCCACTAGGACGTTTACAGTTAACAAGATTACCTCAAGGAGCAACGAATTTGGTTGCAGTTTATCAAGCTCAGATGGCTTGGATCCTTCAAGATGAAATTCCACAATATGCTGGAATCTTTATAGATGATGGAGGAATTAAGGGACCAACAACCGGCTATGATAACCAGGTGTTGGAAGAGAATCCTGGGATACGCAAATTCATTTGGGAGTTTGCAATTACTTTAGAAAGAATCTTGTTTCGAATTGAAGAGGCTGGTTTAACTATTTCAGGTTCAAAATTTTCATGTTGTGTGCCAGCCTTAGAAATATTAGGCCATGTGGTATGTAGAGAGGGTAGGATTATGTCCAAGAAGAAAGTTAACAAAATTCAGTCCTGGCCAAGACCCAAGAATAAGACCGAAGTTAGAGGGTTTTTAGGCGTTTGCGTATATGTTAGAATGTTTATTAAGGACTTTTCTTCATTGGCAGCTCCATTGAGACGGTTAACGAGAAAGGATGCAGACTGGGAGTGGGATGAAGAGTGTGAGAAGGCGTTTGTGAAGTTGAAGGAGGTTGTGGGGAAGGATTCAGTCCTGCACAAGTTGGATTATGGAAAAAATGCTGGCAGAATTTATTTAGCAGTTGATTCAAGTCAGGTTGCAGCTGGGGCGGTTTTGTCTCAGATGGATAAAGCTGGTTACATCAGGCCAGTTAGGTATGAATCTGTAGTATTTACTGAGGTCAAATCAAGATATTCTCAACCAAAATTGGAATTATGTGGTGTGGCAAAAATACTGAAGAAACTTCAGCATATTTTGTGGGGGCAACATTTTGAGTTGCAAGTGGATGTGAAATTGTTAATCCAGATGATTAATTCCCCAAGTTTACCGAACGCACCCATGACGAGATGGGTAGCTTTTATTCAAAATTTTTAGTTCAATTTAGTTCATAAGCCTGGCAAGACTTTTACTAAGCCAGATGGTTTATCGAGGAGACCACCCACTGAAGAAGATTCAGACTCAGAAGAGTTTGATGAAGATATACCTATTATCAAAGCCAGCACTAAAGGAGCTGAAGACTTTCCATACCTCCCCCATGAGGTTAAACTGGCAGGACTATTGTGTTTAGATTATGGTGTTGATGACCTCCACCAAGAGGATAAACTGGAAAATAGTTTTTATGTTAATAAAGGTGTTGGAAAAGGTGTAGATAAATTTGGCAGAGAGGAGGTAGAAGAAGATGTGGTGTATGTAGAGGAAGATGGATTGGTAGTGTGGGATAGTAGTAAATTAAGGAATGGTGTATATGTTGGAGAATTAGAGAATTTAAATAAAAGGGTGGATAAAGAGAAAGTGGTATTTACAAATACGGATTACGAAGGATCCAAAGGTTCAGAAAAAAAACTACGACATAGCTCGATTAAAGATCTATTTAGGGGTCAACGATTATTGGCTCATTCATGTGCAGGTGATATTGGTGATAGAGAAGTCCCTATTGATGTTATATTAATCAATTTTCAAGATGAAGTCTGGGGTCAGACTGGTTTTTATTTTTTGTTAGTCAAATATTTGTTGACTTTAGAGAGGCCAGAAGATTGTGAAGACGATGAATGGGTGGCTATCAAGAGGAAGTCATCTACATTTTACCTATATGGTCGACTTTTAATGAGGAGAAGGTATCCAAATCATCAAGTAGTTATAACTCAAGAGAAGGGGCAAGAATTAGTTTTGAAATCACTGCATGAAGATCTCGGGCATAGAGGCGTTGGAGAAACATTTAGAAGAATTTCTGATCAATTTTGATGGCCTGGCGTGAAGATGGCTGTTAAACAGTGGGTTCAGTCATGCGAAGAATGTCAAAGATGAAGTTATTTAAGGCCAAAAGAACCTGGACGCGCAACCGGTGAATATACGCTCTTTGGGAGAGTTAGTTTAGATGCCGTTCATATAAAAGAGGGACGGTATAAATATTTAATTGTGGCCAGAGATGATTTATCTGGTTGGGTAGAGGCAGCGCCTCTTATTAATTTAACTGCCAAAAATGTGGCAGAATTTTTTTTGAATAATTGGGTATATAGGTATGGGGTGATGAAGTTGTTAACGGTAGATGGAGGTCCTGAATTTGGGACAGAGTTTAAAGAGGCCGTATTGAAAGTTGGATCAAAGGTTAGGGTAGCAACCCCATATTATCCTGAAGCTGAAGGCATGGTTGAAAGAGGGCATCAAGTTATCAAGGATGCTTTAGTTAAAATGTGTGGGACAAGTGCCAAAAAATGGAGGCACTATTTACCTTTAGTTTTATTTGCTGATCGAATCACTTCCAAAAGGACGACCGGATTTTCACCTTATGAACTTGTTTTTGGACAGAAAGCAGTTTTACTGGTTGATTTAGAAGCTGAATCATATCTTGGAGTTGACTGGGACACGGTCAAAGCTACTGAAGAATTATTGTGTGCAAGAATGATGCAGCTAGAAAAGAAAGAAGAATATTTAGAAAAGGCATATTCGCGGATGATGAAGATCCGAAATCAATCAGTTAGATATTGGGATGAGCAGTTGGCACATCGATTAAGGAAACCTTTGAACCCAGGTGATATGGTCCTGGTGTATAATAGGAGTTTGGAAAGTCAGTGGGGAAAGATGTTCGCAGATAGGTGGAATGGACCGTATAAAATCAAGGAGCAAGTTTCCGGCCGTTCATATGTGCTAGAAGAGTTGGATGGAGTAGTATTGAAGAAGAGGGTAGCGGCCGATCAAGTTAAACGGTTCTATCCTAGAGGCACCAGGAGTGCCGAAGTTTACCTCCGCAATGAGAATAAACTATGATATCAACGAAAATTTTATTAACCTCCGCAATGAGGATAAACTATGACATTTATCAAATTTTATTACCTCCGCAATGAGGATAAACTATGATATCAACGAAAATTTTATTAACCTCCGCAATGAGGATAAACTATGACATTTATCAAATTTTATTATCTCCGCAATGAGGATAAACTATGATATCGACGAAATTTTATGGATTCTCCGAAATGAGGATAAACTATGATATCGACAAAATTTTATGAAGACCTCCGCAAAGAGGATAAATTATCTTCTTTTTTTATCAAAATTCTTTACTATTGTTACACTGTATATGGTCAAAGAAACTATGATGAAACTTAACAAAATTCAAGAAGACCTTCTTTGAAATTTTCAAAAACTTAAAATTCTTAAAATATGGGTGAAGATAGTGTTGGAAATTTTTTTTTAAAAATTTATTGGAAGAAGTGTTCACAGGGGAACCTTCTTAATTTAATATTGGCAAGTGTGGGGGTAATTGATGGGCTGGCTGTTCTATACACAATTACCCCATAATGTTTGTTTCCAAAATTTTCCCTGTTTCTAGTTGAATCCTGGCTTTGTCTTTTAATTTTAGGAAGTCCACTAAGACTATAAACTGGAACAAATCAAGAGACACCGCTCTCAACGCCGGATTCAAGATTTTTTTTATTTTATTTTGTTTTTGATTTTTTTTATGATAGATTGTGATTTCTTTTCTTTAATATATATTATGAATTATTGTAAAGGTGATGCTCACTGGTGGTCTCTAATCATTTTTACAAATTGGAGGGAGCCCACCCAGTGATCATCATTATAAAAATTATCTTCTAAAAAAAACTTTCATTTATTTTCTTTTCTTTTCCATTTCTCAAAATTGTGTAACCACATCAAGTTGCACTTGGATGTGGGTATGATGTCAAGGGTACGGCTCATCAAATGGCCGGGGGGCATCTTTTAAAATTTTTCTTTTTGAAATTTATTTTTATTATTACTTTTTTTATCTTTCTTTAAAAATTAAATTTTAAATTTTATTTCAAAACTATCTTTTCTAAAATCTTTTATTTTAAATTTAAAAAAAAAATAAAAAATAAAAAAATAAAAATAAAAAATTAAATAAAAAAATAAATAAAAAAAATAAAATAAAAATAAAATAAAATAAAAATAAAAAAAAATAAAAAATAAAATTAATTAATTAAATCAAAATTATTATATTTCTCAGTTTTATTTTTCAGTCTTCATTGTTTTTAGTTTAATTTATTTAGTTTAGATAGGAAACAGAGTCTATGGAAACTCAATACCTATGGGATTTTACTTTAAGACAGCTGTTAGTCCTCTAAGACTTTAAACTGGCTACTGTTCAAGACGTTCTTTAAGGTTTTTTTTATACGAATTTTGGAGCTGTTAGTCCTCCAAGACTTTAAACTGGCTAATTTTCAAGACTTTCATTAAGGATAATTTTCTTTATCTTGACATCTGTTAGTCCTCCGAGAATTTAAACTGGCTACTGTTTAAGACATTCTTTAAGGTTTTTTATACATATTTTGGATCTGTTAGTCCTCCAAGACTTTAAACTGGCTACTGTTCAAGACTTTCCTTAAGGGCTTTATATGAATTTCGGAGCTGTTAGTCCTCCAAGACTTTAAACTGGCTAATTTTCAAGACTGTCATTAAAGATTTTATATTGGAGCTGTTAGTCCTTCAAGACTTTAAACTGAATTTCAAGAATGTTCAAGATTTTATGGATATTTTTGGGAGAAAGACTTTTTTTATTTTTAATTTTATCAATCAAATGTTAGGTCCACCAAGACCTTAAACTGGAGTGTTATCAAATGTTAGGTCCACCAAGACCCTAAAATGGACTATTATCAAGCTGTTGGGTCCACCATGACCTTAAACTGGATTACTTGTCGATCAAGTGTTTGGTCCACTATGAAATTAAACTGGATTATCAAATTTATTCAATCTTTGGTCAAGCCTAGGCCTTATTTAGGAATTTATCAAGTTATTTATGCACCTAAACGATCTTTGGTCCACCAAGACCATAAACTGGCAATCGATTATATGTTTGGTCCACCAAGACTTTAAACTGGAATGTCAATCTTGTTTGGATAACTCAATTCAATCTTTTAATTTATCACTGTCCACTAAGACTCTAAATTGGTTATTCAATTATTTCTGGAATTGGGTGCTAGTAAGCTTTAGGATGTTAAAATTATAGGTGGTGATGATGCTAAGGAAAGCATAATGGTTAATTAGGTGAAATTTGTGGCGCTTTAACATGGTCTAAAGTTAAAATTATTATTGGAAGCCTGGCAAAATATTTTATGGGTTTGCTGCATAGCAAAGTTTGAAAAATGTGATGAAGGAATCAGAAGTTAGGATGGTAGTTGTATTTTAGGGAATGATTTTTTTTAGTGCCTCATAGTTAGGCCATTTTTTTTTGGTGTGAAGCTTGGAGGACCTTATGGCGAGATTGGAATCATAGAATTCGGCTCAGTGGGGGGCCCTATGAGGTTGGAATCAGGAGTATTCGGCTCATAGGAAGATCCACTCTCTCAATGCTATGACAAGAAGGAAGACTGGTTAATGGGAGTCTGAAGGGATTCAAACCTTGCTCTTGTAGTGGAATCATCACAAGATTTATATTATTTTATTTTATGATATATCAAGCCAGAGAAGAAGAAACAACATTTTTATTATAAAAAATTAAAAGAAGACCAGCTAAAACAAATTTATCAAATTACTTTATTGGAAAAGATAATTCTTTTGGAATTGCTCAACCACTTATGCAAAGTTTTACGAATGGGGACATTCTCAATTGGAGGGAGGATGTGGTAGCCTAAAGTTTAGTATGGCACCTAAGTACATAAATGGATTTATTACGGCGTGCAAGATTGGCGTTATTATTTTTTTATATATAAAAGAGTTTTATTTAATTTATTTGAGTTTTAAATATGAAGAAATTGGTCACGAGCAAATGCCTACACAAAACAATTTATTTTACGGAGAAAACTTATTTTTACAGTCTGAAAAAGTTATAAGTATCAAGTCGAGTCACTCAAGAACCTTGGGAAATTTTCCCAGAATTTTTACTATTTTTCTTATATTTTTAAATGAATTTTAAAGTTTTATAGAAATATTTACCTTTTCAGAAATTACTTAACTTTGATGAATTTTCACAGGGTAATTAGAGCTGTTCAGACTACGAAATCTAGTTTGGAATATAAAGGGGGAAGTATCTCTATTATGTGTAATTTTTCTAGATTTTTTATTATAGTTTTTAAGGTTCTAATTGAGTCCGGAAGTCCGGATGGACTCCGTACAGACTCCGTTCCGACTCCGTACGGACTCCAGATTGACTCTGGAAGAGCTCTGGAGGGGAAAACTTAGGCACGTGACTAGGAATACTTAAGCGCATCTCAAACTCGAAATTGAGGGGGGGGGACACATCATACAGCTTAATCTTTAACCACCACGGTCTCATTTTTTTTATTACTCAACAAATTAAAATAACTTATAATACCCTTATAACATTATTATTTTTACATAACATTTTAGAAATACAATTCAACAGTTTAAATAACAAATCATACAGGGTATCTTTAGAAAGGTCTTCATCACTGGGACTTGATTATTGCTGTCTCATAAAAATTTAAATTATTATAAAAACATAAAAGTCAATCTTTTCATATCTTTCACTGGTACACCTTAATTGTTGTTATCAGTATTTCATTATCAACAGCCACAATCATTTAATCTCAATAAGCGTTAAATATTTTAGAGTTTCATTATTTTTTTATCAATCAGATCCAAGTAGATTGGTTAGCTTAGTGATTTAGAATTGCCATTTTGTTATTTTTATTGGAAGGACGGGGTTTTCAGCTAAATCCACACATCTCCTCCGGATTCTGCTTACAGCAAGGCGACTGTAAGAGTTTACCTTACCATACCGGCTAGGAATGAGGAAGCGTAAACAACATTTGATTGGTCGCTGTTAAAGGTTCGAGGGTCATTATGGAACAGTAGCTTGCAGGTTTGCAAGAAGGGTCGCAATCTGTTGGGGTGATCTCCGTCGAATTTGTCAGGAGATTTCATAGAAGGAGTTTTGAACTTAGATCCCTCTGAAGACGTTGGATTTGAGAGGGTTTTTTATGAGAAGTCTCATGAAATCTTCCAGAGAGTTAGATGGTCCAGGTTCTGAGGATTGGCCAGAAGGGTGATTGGCAGGGGCAGATGGTGCCTCGTGCATTGTATCCTCTCCTTCTTCTTTGTCACTAGAATCCTCAAAATCTTGTGGGATGTCTTCTACAGATTGAACTGAATGTTGCCGTTCCCTAAGGTCGAGTGGTTCCAAAGAGTGAGTGCGAGAAACAGACCTTGTGGCTGTTGGCCTGCCTCTAGCGCAAGCTCTATTAGTAGCACCCGTAGGAGGAGTGCGTTGAACAGGTGCCATTTAAAATTTTAGAAACACCTAAAAGGAAGTAGTTGTGCAAAGAATGAGAACTACGGAGAATTAAATTATACTGTCACCGGAAGACCTACGCACAAGGTCGAGGATGTTCCTGAAAGTGAGATGAGGGATTTAGAAACTTCTTCGAAGCACAGAGGAATGATTCGAGGAAATGATTCGAAGGTCACTCGAAGTAAGAGCTACAGGTTCGAGGTTCTTTCGAGAAGAATTATAGACTAGTTTCAATGGTAATAGTAATTCTTAAAATCTCACAAAGGGTTGGAAACTCAATAATCAAAGATTTGGGATTTAGAAATGAATATTTAGAAAATAAAAGAAAGATACAATAACAATGATTTTAACTTTAAAGATTTACCACTATTAATGTAAATACGATTTTTTTATAATTTAATTCTAAGGAATATTGAACCAAATACCCAACCCCTTTTATATCCTTTGTTCCTCCTCGCATTGACCTCCCTTCCATTGCACCATTAATAACATACACTTCGACCCTCTTTGCTAAATATCCGTCCATGCTCAATTTACCCCTTTTTAATTAATTAACAAAACTTTAATGAAAACTACTACTGTACTATTTTGTTGAACCTAGCGCTGTGCGTCGCTTATTGAAAAGGACTAAGGCACCCTATTGGGAGATTGACTAATTTAGATTTAGAGTTTAGGCTAGCTCAGTTAAATAGTAAGTACACAAAGGAAAATTGCAGTTGCTATGGAGAATTGCTTTCTGCGCTTTGAGTATAGATTTAGGACTCAATATTATTGATTTAATGAGCTGCTTTCGCCTCGAGTGTCACGTGGCGCGTGACATGGCTGTATGATGCATGTGTGGGAAGATTTTTTGGAAAGAATCTGATCCCTTTACTCATCACCTCTCTGTTCCTCACTATCTCATTGGCTGGTTTTTTGTTGGAATATATTACTGTTCATTTCAACTCTTTCCGGCAGTCTGTCTGGGACTATTATCTTCACTTTTAAAGAGGTCAAGAGTGTTTAATTAGAGGGTCTAGCAAACAGATCTCCAATTTTCTGCAAAAGGTAAATCACCACAGAAAATTTGGGGGGGTATTGCTAGCAATACCCCTCATTTAAAAATGTTGGGAAGTGGTTGGAAAGCTGTTGGAAGGCTGTTGGGAGTTCATTGTGAAACCAGATTTAAATTAATTGGACAAAGATTTGGTAATCAGTTAGACCTAGGTTCAACCAAACTCAATCACAGGTTTCTTGGAGCTTGGTGATTACTTTGATTTTGAGCTGAGCACAGATTGATCAAAGCTTGAACATATCACTTAACATATCATAATATTCACTTTCCCATCTTGTGGAAAGCAAAATTTGATATTCGTTCTAAGAATATCTACATATATTTTCTTGCCAAGTTGGTAACAGAAGGTTAAACTGTAGTATCTCAATTATTACACTAGACTACATAGATATTTGATAAAACATACAATTCAAATCAATTTTAATATTATTGAGATCACCATAAGTGTCTTTCCAAAGACTTACAAAAAGTATGTTAGTATCAAGATATCGTTCTAGGTAGTAGTTTCAATTTGGATTTTGAACTGACATCTAAAGCATTTTACTATTAGACAGAAACATAAATAAGTGTAATAAGAGTGAAATTATTCTATTTTGTGATTATAATGTAACAATAATGCACATTTTTATTGAGAAAATTTTTCTTCCTCCACAAACCAAAATTTACTCTATAGGCTCAAGATTTATTTTTAAGACATATTATTCATTTCAGTTATCATTGATTTACTTCCAATATTTATTAAAAAGATAATAATAATACATGTGAAAGAATTATGAGCTTAGCATAGCATATGCTAAAAAGTTATTTTGTTGTTTTATTCAAAACTGATTCTTCATTTTTTGCTTCAATTCATCTTTTAACAACCACTATCTTCAGATACTATTCTTACTTAATATGTCAAGTCTCAGATGTGTTGGACAGTTCTCAATAACAATCGATCAAATTTATATGAATGTAATTTCAAGATTTCAAAACTCACTGACCCCCACGATTTTACAGCGAGGCCATTCGAATGTTCATATTTTTGGACTATTTGAAGAAAGAAAACCAACCCTTGTTGTTAATCTTTCTCAAGTGAAGAGTCAGCACATTGGACCACTATTGGGTGACATTGGCTCTGGATCTCACCATTTAAACCAAAGAAGTGCCTTGAATCCTATGAAGCCTTTCTATTTTCATGCTTACTTGGTTCCAGTTTTTGGTAATCAGTATCAACTTTGGGGATGCCTCTTTTCTTCAAGTACACTAATCAGTCTTGCTAAAGAAGCATTTTCTTCTGCACAAATCGATTTATGTCCAATCCTGAACTATGACTCCACTATCTTTTTTAATATCCCGCATGTAATTTTTGAAGGCTCTTTCCAAATATCTCAGAGTACTCAAGATTGGAAAGCTGATCAACTTATCCGAGGAATCAAAACAGTTCTCAAAACACATCAACTTCAAGCAATAAATTTTATGATTGACAATGAACAAATGTTAAAGGAAAAGTTGGATATCATGTGGAGGCACCAGGACAACCATTGGCTTAGAACTGGATTCGATGACTATAAAGATCAGTTTCCTAACAATCAATTGCCGCCTGAAGGAAACGGGTCAATACTTGCTGATGATATGGGTTTGGGAAAGACACTTTCAACTCTTTCTCTTATAAGTGCAACTCAAGGTGAAGCAAGACAATTCCAGTTATCAGAAAATCAAGAAGGTATTAATCGGAGTTCAGCCACACTGATTATATGCCCCCTGGCAACACTATCGAATTGGATCAATGAAATAAGTGTGCACTTTGAAGATAATGCACTTCCTTTCAAGGCTCTTTATGGGAAGGATTGTAAAAATACTAATGTCAATGAGCTACAGGACACTGCTATTGTTTTAACGACCTATGAAATAGCTAGCCCAACGATGTCAAAAAATCAAAGCCAAAAAAAGATACCGGTGACTCAAATGCTCTTTTGGTATAGAGTTGTTTTAGATGAAGCTCAGTTAGTGCCCATTTCTATATCTAAAACTTAAAACTTAATTTTTATTATCAATTTTTATAAATATTCTTTTAGTTACATTAAAAATCCTTACTCACAGAGGGCTCAAACAATATTTGACTTGGAATCCCAACACCGACTATGCTTGACTGGAACTCCACTTCAGAACAGGCCCACTGACCTTCAAAGTCTCATATTTTTTCTTAGAATCGAAAAGTGGCAAGAAGACTGGTTATGGAAGAATTTCCTTTTTCCAGGTTTGCAAAAAGGAAAGGCTAATTCTATTAAATCAATCAATCACTTAATGAAAGTCATAAGCCTACGTAGAACAAAGGATGCAATTTTGTCTCTTCCAAAAAAGATTCAAAGGGGGATATCGGTTCAATTAGCAGATCCATGGAGGTCTAAACTTGATGTGCTTCAAGAAGGATTCACTGAGCGATATGGGCCCTCCAGAAGCACTGACTTCCCTTGGGACTCATCTGAGTTTCTAAGAGAGCTGATGATTTTAAGAAAATTCTGCAACCATCCAATCTACGAAAATCTTGATGAAACTCCAACTTTTGATTTCACCTGGCAGCATTCCGCAAAGATTTGTCATCTTATAGGCCACTTAAAAAACTTTTTGTCTGGTGAAAGGGATATAAATTTTCCAAAAGCTGTTATATTCTCCAACTTTGCAGACTTTTTGCAGATGTAAGTGATTCTATAATGAATTGTTTTACAAAATTGTGTTGGCTTATTAAAAACAATTTTCTAATATTTCAAAATAGAATAAAAATGGCTTTAGATGAACACAATATTAGGTATACCCAGCTTACGGGTGAACTCAGCCGGACAAAGCGAGACAAAAATATGCATGAATTCCATTTTAATAAAAATTGCCAAGTTTTGGTTGGAATGATTCAGGCTGCAGGAGTGGGTATAGATCTCAGGTGTGCTCAAAATGTATATATAATGGTGAGCTCAATGTCTTTTATTTCATATTAAGAACAAAAATATTAAATTTTTTATATGTTCAATGTTGAAATAGGAGCCAAATTGGAATCCAGCAGTTGAGCAACAGGCTGTTGATCGGCTGTATAGAATGGGGCAGCAAAATGAAGTAAATGTTTTGAATTATTTTGTACAAGGAAGTATAGAATTCAGCATGTATAAGATTCAAAGGAAAAAAATGGAGCTAACAATGTAAGCCAAATTTCATTTCTATAAATTTTAATGATAATAGCAATCATTAAAATTATGTTTTTGTTTTCAAGGCTAAGTGTCCCAAACAGTGGAAATGAGGAGTATGAGTGTGCAAACCTATTATTAAGGGAGTTTGTCAATCACTCACATTAGAGGAACAAAGAATTTCAAGGAGAGCAGGTAAATTTATGGGATTTTGAGGATTTAAAAGTCTGAGTTGTTGAGGATTTAGAGATGCAAGATATAAGGGAGAATAACAGTCATTCGGCAAACCCCGGGGGACATGAGAAGGATTAAGGTTAGGGGATAATGTTGAAACCAAACTGATTCTTTTGTACAAGGCCAAGTCTTTTAGCACACTGCCAGAGTAGGTTGAATTATCTCGAATATCAAAGTGTTGTTGGTCAAGATATTGTGCAACTTTAGAAAAATCTTCAGACCTCCATTGCATTAAGATACATCTTAACAATCCATCATTATCAATTTCGGTGTCTGAACAACATTTGATGTTTGTGAAAAGGTTGTGATAAGTTTCACAATGTGGAAGTTGTTTAAGAAGTTTAGTTCGGTTAACTGAATTCTAAGAATCTTTGTTATTTGAAATAAAGGTCATAAATAAAAACGGTTGAAAAAAAAGGGATTTTCATACTTTTTTTTTTATTCTATATTTATGCTTTCTCACTTTGATTATTTCTTGAGAGCTATGAGAATCCTTCCCAAGTCTTAATCTATCAGCATGACCTAAAAACCAACGGTGAAGAACTCCTATTTGATTTGAGAAGCTAATTTGAGTTGAGTCAATTGGATATGCAATCAAATTATTGGTTTTTAAGGCATTGTCCCAGTGTTTAATGAGAATATTTGCCAAGACCTGGTTCCATTTGTCAAACCAATCTAGGTTCCAAGCGAAAGTTGATCCTGGGAAACCACACATGCGAAGGTGCTCAATAAAAGATTCACCGAAAATTGGTGGAAACTTTTCTGAAACCGCTGAATTTGATTCTGGATGAGGTAGTTCAAAGGCAATGTTGCAAGAATTCATGTCGAATGATGAAAATCTGTCTAATTGCTCTTCAGTAGGGTTTTGTTTCCATCCATTTGATTCTGGTGACATATCCAAAAGTGAACAACAAAAATTGTGTATAGATCTACAAAAGTGAGAATTGAATGGAGGCAAAGTCTCATTAAAAATTCTATTAAGTGTTCTTGTGTTTGTGGGCAGGTTTCCATGAGGAAAGTAAGAGCTACTAGGGTTCATAAATAATTAGATTAAGAAAGTGTTCAATTAAATTAAACAAAGAGGAAGGATAAATTGTTGAGCTCCAAAACTTTATGATCAAAGTTGATTTAAGGAGAAATATCACAAAAATTAAGAATAAGAAATATTTCGACTTTATGGAATTATAATATGCATAAATTATATTTTTATATGCAACTTGAACTCAAAAGGAATGGTATAAAATAAAGAGAATGATTATGTGATAAAAGCAGACTCATTTAAGAAACGGATTTTTTTTTCTTTTCAAAAAATTCTTCCACAAAAATAATTTGTTAAATGTGAGGCTATGTTCATTTTTTGATTACCAAAAAATTATTTTTGGTCCAATATGATAGTAATACATATTCTTTTGAGTAATTTTTTTCAACCTGAATAAATAGACTAGAGTGTCACTTCATCGCATTTATGTATGAAAAGTTATACAAGGTTTCAGCTTTTATGTAATTCTTTAAGGTTTACACTTTTGTAGCATCTATTATTTGAGTATTTTTGATTTTTTCTTTATAGAAAATTCTACCTAGTACAGACCAATTTTCAAATTGAAAGAAATATGTTTGTGATTGTTTTTTACAAAATATTAAACTTATTTTTGGGTTTAACTTTGATTTTTGGGGTAATTTTTTAAATAATTATGTTAAAAATATGGATTACTTTTCTTATAGTCCATAACTAAGAATTTTTATCAAAATCAAATAATTATAGGGTAGTTAGATATAACTCAGAAGGCATTTGATAGAAAAATAATTAAGATGCTTGTGCGTACAACAGAATTTTTTCTATGATAGAAAATATTCTGATAAACATGCATGCATTGTTGTACAAATGCAGAGAGTATACAGAATACAAATAAAGTAGACTGCATAACTTTAAATTAATATATAATTTATCCGATTAAAAATTAAACATTTAAACTTAAATAATTTCAACACATATTCCATCATATTCTTTTGATAAAAAAATGTAGCTTATATTAGCTAGTGCCTTTCAAAAAAAGGAATACCTTCAATTGGTAACTTCGAATAGCTAACTTATTCCTACAATTATCACAATTACAATGCCTCCATTTTTTCATGTATGTCAATGTCAAGATCTTGGATGTGTCAATAGAAAGTATCAAACTTCTTCTGGGTCCTTTGAAGTTGGTATGGCTTTCAAAAGCTCTAATTCTTATGCAAAACATCAAGAGGAAAGAAATAGGAAGGCCCAGATGGTTATTTCTTCCAACAATCCACTTAACATTGGAAGTTCCCGCTCCACAGAAACAGTAAGCTGTATATCTATAGTTCAATGTGAGAATTAAAGTCTTTATGATGTTTCAATGATTTATTACATAGGGGCAGTTGCTATTGGGGGCAGAAGTATCTTCAACAGTCTCTAGAAACTCAAATCTTGGGGAACGGTATAGCCAAATAATTATGTGGCTGGCAGCAAAGCTTTCTCTGATTCATCATTTGAGCAAAGAAGGTTGTACTCAATTTTTGGATGAAGAAATTAAGAAGCTCAAACTTCTAGGTGATAGTGGAATACTGGATTCTGATAGCATTGTCCGCCTGGTCCCACGCTCGATAGATACAGTTTTTAGTCGATTAAAGCTCAATCAATCATTTTTCACTAAAACATGCTGTCCTAAATGCTTTGCTCTTTATGAGTATAACTCTGAATCTCAACCATCTATACTATGTTGCAATCAACCGTTTCTTTCATCATCAAAGCGCTATTTAAAAATGTTTGGAGCAGGACAAATTGCAGTTAAATGTGATGAAAGGCTGTATTTGATGGAGGAACATCAAGAACATGTAAAATACTTATCTCTTAAAACATTTCATCACCATTCTTTTATCGACTGGCTTAAGGAAAAGATCAAACTGTTCAAATTTGAGCTTCTGATTGAGAAGAAAACCCCTGTGGCAGAACGTGTAGAGTGTGATTTGATGAAGGATGTTTGTGATGGTTCAATTTGGAAAAACTTTCCCATAACCACTCCAGCTCTGGATAGCAATGATGATGAATATACGATAACTTCAGGCAACTTAATGTTTACTTTATATGTCGACTGGTTTAGGCCTGGTGGCAATAGGATTGGAGGTCATCAGAAGTCTGTAGGCAATATTATGATGGTGTGTATGAACCTACCTCAAGAAGATAGATACAAAATGGAAAATCTTTTTTTGTATTCTATTATACCCGGACCAACAGAACCCACAAGTGAACAGCTTAATCACCTTCTAAAACCACTGGTTAATGATCTACAAACTCTATGGGATGGTATATTGATTGAAAAGACACATCTTTATCCACGAGGCCGGAAATTAAGAGTTGCATTGTTCTCTTTGATAGGTGACATTCCTGCAATACAAAAATTGGCTGGCTTTTCGAGTCACTCTGCAAAAATGTTCTGCTCTTTCTGTAATATCTCTAAAGATGAAATTAGTGAAAAGAATGTGGGAAATTTTTCATTACGGAATCATGAGGATCATATGTGCTGGGCAACAAAGTGGAAAAATTCTAAGTCACATTGGGAGCGTGTATCAATTGTTCAAAATCATGGGGTACGATGGAGTGAGCTGAATAACCTTGAATATTGGTGTCCAACTGAATATTGCTCAATTGATGTTATGCATTCACATATGCTTGGCAACCTAAAAGATCACAGTCTAAGCTATTTTCAAATCCAAAATGCAGCAAAAGATCTAGAAAGAAAGATGGAAAAGGATAAAAATTGGCATGTAAGAGAAGAAGATGATGATTTCTTTTCTGATACTTCACTGCACAAACATTCGAAAAAACGTAGAAGTAGCTTAAGCACCACGAATAATGATGATGATGATACAGGACACACGAGACAGCACAAGCGGAAAAGACATACGAGTTCAAGACAGTCATCAAGTCATCATGGACTAGATAATGAAGGATTGGGAACAAATCGATCAAGAAGCCAGAGTAGGTCATCCAGCTCCAAATTTATTCCTCCATATAGCGATGTGGCCTCAGTACAGTCTCAAAGCAGTGACAGTAGGAATTCATTGTATAACTTAAGGCAAAGAAGCATTAGCATATCACAGAGTGAAGGATCTCACTCATCAAATGAGACAGCTAGAGATGAAGAAAATAAAAGGAAAGGTAAGGAGAAAGAAAATGAAGGTAGTAGTAATCCACGAATCACAGCAGCAGAGCTACAGGTTGTATGGAAGATGATTGATCAAGTAAGAAGACCTTCCTGGCTAACACGAGTTCCAAAATCAGTAGGATCTAAAAAGGCAGGATCCCTCAAGGCAGCAGAATGGCACATGCTGTATACTCTCTACTTCCCTTTGTCACTTATACCCCTTTGGTTTGAAAAATTTAAAGAATCTGAATCTTCAGCTTCCTCAGCTGATAAACCAAGAGAATATTATCTTCTCAAGTCACTTGTAACATTATGCTCGATCACCAATTTTTTGACATTAAAAAATATACAGACTAATGAGCTTAAAGATCTAGATCAATTTCTGTTAGAGTATCGTGAGTGCCTTGAAGAGGGTTGGAAGAATATTAATGCAAAGCCAAATCTGCATATCACTCAACATTATCCTGAAATGATAAAGCGTCTTGGTCCACCATCAGGTACAGCTACTTGGTCTGGAGAGCGGGTGAATCATATATTATCTGAAATTCCAAACAATCACCATCCACGTATGTAATGTTTGTAAGAAATGATTTAAAAACTCAGCTGTGCTAATTTATTAATATTTACCACAGGAGAGATACCGCTAACAATGCTCAAACATTGGTATCGGAAGTCTAGGGTATTAGATCTTGGTGAAGCTGAAGATAATGATCAATGTGAGACTAAAAAAATCCATATTGATCTCGATAAACAAAACAAATGGATCCATCTAAGTATGGCATTATTTACTAAATGGGTAAGGGCACGAATGGGAAAAGAAACTTCAAGACGGGCTTTGACACCATCGGAGAAAAGTGGGGATCGGGTAGTTGAAAATGTAGCAAGCATATTGATACATGGAAAGAGGTTTACTAGTTACCATCGACACATTGCTAATTCAACAATTGAATTCTACTATGGAAAAGATAGCCAGTTTGGGCAAATTGATGATCTTTTCAGATCAAAGGAAGAGATTGATCAAATATATTTAATAGTAAGTCCTTTCAAAGAGCTCCGTCCAGAAGAAACATCAAAGGATCCCTATGAGCTTTTCCCACAAGTGCATTGTCGGTTAGTAAGAGTAGCCAAAGCAACTCAAATTGTGATTAAGAAAGATGCAATAATTGGACATGCAGCTACTGTCGAGCACAAAAAAGGAATGTTTGGAATCAAAGACGAGGTTGTCACTGCCATTGGACTGCAGACAGTAGTGAGTGAAAAAATTAATCAAATTTATTTTCTGTTGACTAACATCTTTGTGTTAATTTGGGATTGGGGAAATTTGTAGGATTGGTGATATTTGTAAATGGTGAAAGAAATAATTCAATGCTCGATTAAAAAATGCAATGCATCCAACTTACCTTATCATAAACCAGTGAACAATTAGTTTGGTTGCTTTTATTGCGAGAAAACCCATGCTTTCAATGAGTCATTTTTATCTTAAATGTAAGAATGAAAGAAATAAAATCATGATAATGAGAAATATGATAAAATTTTTACTTAATGAATGATCTTCTTGCTCATTCATCTACTATAAATAGTTTGACCTTCCAACTTTAGCTGATAGCTATATATTATTCACTTTATTTTTCGACAAGAGAACATACACGTTTACAAGACTATATACATAGTATCTTTTTTTACTTTAGCTTTGATAGGTATAAATTTTAACAACTGATTATTTTTATTTTATTTTATTTTATTACAGTTCATTATGGATGATAATTTTGAAGGGATGTCTGTTGACCCAACCGATTCTGATTGTTTTCCGCCTCAACATACTAATACTGGAAATACTCCTCCACCACCCTCTGCTGATCCACCTCCAGATGCATCTCAATCTGTACCACCTAATCCTAACCCACCACCTAATCCCAATCCAGGCCAAGAGTCTCATTCAGAACCGAGAAATTTTAATCCCAATCATCCTTCTGCTTCTGAAAGTGCTGATCAGCAAGCTGATCAGATAGGAAGAGATTGGGCTAGTGAAGTATTGAGGGAATTTTTCGGAGACCAATCATCATCTGCTCAGCCTAACCAAGGAGCAAGCACAAGTGGAGCAGGTAAGTAAAATTTGTAGTGTATTCTTTTATTGAAAAATAACCAATTTAATTAACTTATTTGAATTGTTAGTGAATCCCTCAATCATTATGGGTATCAGTGATTACCACAGACTCAATTCAGCAGAGTCTCATGAGCGAGAACGGGGGTTAAGGGCTGTAAGAGGCTTAGTTAGAAGGAATGATGTTCCCAGGAGCTCGGACAGTCTAAATAGAAATATTTACCACTTTCTGAAGTATGGTCTTGGGGGACCAACACAAATATCAAAATATCCTGCGAGCCCAACACCTTAGGAGATTGAAAATTGGAAAGATTGGAGCCAATTGAAACTAAAAACCATTCAAACTGTCCTAACCCAAGTCCAATCTTCTAACCGTGCCAATTCTGCAGCTGATCGACAATTTCTGATAACCAATTCTATAGCCTTCTTGCGATCCAAAATTCGACTACCCGAATTTTTTCCAGCACCTGAGCCTCGAGGACTAAAAGGAGGAGCACCGATCCCACTTTCTGTCAAAAGAAACTTAGAGCGTGAATTGCAAGAAAAAGGTTTTCGGAAATTCACGTTTGATTGGACTTGCCGTGATTTTTCAGAATCAACTTGGAATCAAGTCATGGGAAGCATAGTATGCGACCACTGTACCAGATGGCTCACCACCTTGAATACAATCGATCAGTCAAAGCTTCAGTTCACTCAATGCGTTATTGAGAAATGGGTAGTTAATAAGGGGAAGGAGATGATAAGGTTGTTTGGGCAAGAAGAGGAAAGGGTAGCAAGAGAAAAGATTGAAAAGAGGGCAAGGGCACAAGTAAAACGTTATCGGACCAAGGTAAGTTTTTAATTTTACTTTGCTTTTTGTTATTATGAAGCTGATTTAGTTGGAATTCAGATTGCTAGTGCACGCTACAAGTTAGCAAGAGATCTCTGCAGTGATGTGCCAGGTTTTGTTGTGCTTTTTCATGATACTAGGTGCATCTCTGATATCGAGGAAGGCCCAGCACCAGCCCCAACTGCACCTATCCGAGCTATTCCTGGATGGCGAAATCCTGAACTCAATGATTTGTTTAAAAAAATGGATAAGATGACAAAGGACTTAGCCCATACACCAGCTCAAAAAAAATCAGCATTAAAAACATATTCACGGTCATCAGAAAGGACAGTTGCACAAAATGGTATATTCAATGTTCCCAAATACCTCCCCAAGAATTGCTATTCAGCAACATTTTTGCAAGGATTATCTGTGAATGAACGTGAGTCACTTGGGGTTGGAGCTGTTATTGATCTGGTAAAGATTTGGGAATCAATTAATAGAGCATCAACATCATCATAACTTAGGTATAACGGTGATCTTCTGTGTAATATAGCTATCTTATATTGAATTTTATGTATTCTGTTTTTTTTCAAAGCAGCTTGGTAAATGTTATAAAGTGATATGAGAGAGAGTAACATTTTATTTAAGAAAAACAAATAATGTCACCACGCAATATAGGGGGAGGACTTGCTAGCAAGTCCGCAACTTGAAGTCAGATGGAAATCAGATGGAACTCAGACTGAAGTAATACTGAACTTTCACTTGAAGTATCACACAAATAACAATGGATCTATATTGAAAACATAGTGAAAGTGTGAGGATAACTGAATGGAAGCCAGAAAAAATCATTCCATGAGTCTACTCAATGCAAAGTATTTTTTGAAGATCAGTGACTTTTTCTATTACCTACAACTGTTTTTACAGAATTGAAAACTATGTTTCAGCTACTATTTTATGGAAGTGAACTCTGTTCTTCGCCCGAAGAACAGAGTTTATCCTCCTATTTTCACACTCTGTTTTGTTTCAGCTAATATTTTATGGAAGTGAACTCTGTTCTTCGCCCGAAGAACAGAGTTCATCCTCCTATTTTCACACTCTGTTTGCACCAATCTCCATCCCTTTCAATTCTATCAACACATGCTTGTCTTCCCTTCCCATGCCTTTCGCTATCCTCCCAGCCCCATTGTATGCCATCCTCTTTTGATCCCCATTTCACCCCTCTCAACCTCTCCCAGACCCTTTTCTTCATTTAAAATGCCTCGGAACCCTTAATCTTCCCTTCCAACTCTTTCCCAACCTTTTCGCTACCCCATACACCCTTCCTCACCCCTCTCTCCAGCCTTTCCAGCCCTTGTAGCCCCATTTGTGTTCAAAGTAAATTCAATACTTCTTCATGATGGTTTCATCACTTCCTCAATGTGTGCTCAAAAAGATATGAATTAGGGTTCAAGGTTGCGGACTTGCTAGCAAGTCCGCCCCCCATATTGCGTGGTGTGTATGAGATATAAAAATGTATTTTCAACAAATTGATGGTCCATACCTCTTTATGTCACATTTATGTATCCATATTAATTTCAATCGAATTTAATGTTGACCAATACATAGTGAATACACGCTATGCCACTTATACTTGCCAGGCATTGCTACCATTAAATATGCCAGTATCAAAAATTAATTTCGATCGAAATTAATGAGCATGATAATCATGAATTTCTGGAGTCAACTGCTTATTTTTATGCATGGTGCCTTGCCAACATTAATTTCGATCGAAATTACTTTTGATACTGGCATATTGCATGGTGTCTATTCCTGGAAAGTGTAAGTGGCATAGTGTGTATTCATTACGTATTGGTCAACATTAATTTCAATAGAATTTAATATTGACATTTTCATATTGAACCCAAACCAGCAAACGACCCAAAAAATTCTTCATAAAACTGCTCATTAATTTCGATCGAAATTAGTGAGCACCATATACATATTGAATGGTAGTTATATCTGGTGTGTGTAAGTTGTAAAGCTTGTGTTCAATGTTTATTGGTCAACATTAATTTTGATTGAAATTAATATTAATGTGTAAATGATATTTACATGCTCAATATGCATTGTAATGTGTTTACTTAACAATAGAGTGCCCTACTTTTCATCTTACATAAAAATGCTTGGTAGCATGTCAAATTCAATTTTTATTAAAATTAATGTTGACATGTTACCATGCATAACAGTAAGCAACTGACTGAATAAATTGATGATAATCATGAACCTTAATTTCGATCGAAATTAATGTTGCCAAGTGCAGATTGAAAAAAAGCTATGCCACTTACACTAGCCAGGCATATTTACTATTTATTATGTATTGGTCAACATTAATTTTTATAGAAATTAATATGGATATGTAAATTTTATATTTACCCTCAACATGTATAGTAAATTTCAATACTTAAAAATACTTGCCGTCCTTTACATGTCATGCAAAAAAGCATTATATCATTTCAACATTAATTTTGATCAAAATTAATGTTGGAATGCCATTATGCATTGAAACAACTAACTGACTGAAAAAGTTCATGATCAAAATGCTCATTAATTTTGATCAAAATTAATGTTGACCAATACATATTGAATATAAGTAATCTCCACTTACTCAGACCAGATATAACTACCATTCAATATGTATATGGTCAGCCTTAATTTCGATCGAAATTAATGGGAAGTTTTATGAAGAATCTTCTGGGTTGTTTTCTGGCTTGGGTTCAATATGCAAATGTCAACATTAAATTCGATCAAATTTAATGTTGACCAATACATAATGAATACACACTATGCCACTTACACTTTCCAGGCATATATACATGCAATATGCCAGTATCAAAAGTAATTTCGATCGAAATTAATGTTGGCAAGGCACCATGCATAAAAATAAGCAGTTGACTCCAGAAATTCATGATTATCATGCTCATTAATTTCGATCAAAATTAATTTTTGATACTGGCATATTTAATGGTAGCTATGCCTGGAAAGTGTAAGTGGCATAGCATGTATTCATTATGTATTAGTCAACATTAATTTCGATTGAAATTAATATGGACATGGACTATGCATAAAATTCCTATAAGTATAGGTAAGCTAAGCAGTTAGATAAACTGGTTTGATCAAGTACACCATATAAAAATTGATGTTTTAATGCCTTGGTTAATTTCAATCAAAATTAATATTAAGCCATGCATGTTGAATTTTATCTATGTCTGTGTAGTCCATGTGAAATGGCTTGTATTCAATATGCAGGGGTCTATATTAATTTCGATCGAAATTATGAGGTTCATTGCCTCATAAATTTGATATTTTCTGTCAGTGTTTCATGCATGGTGCCATCTGATACTTGTTGATTCCTATCAAAATTAATTTCAACACCAATATATTGAATACAAACCATGGCACTTACAGTACTTGGTCATAGCTAAAATTCAATATGCTAGTCTCAAAATTAATTTCGATAGAAATTAATCAGGATCCATGAAGTTTATCAATAGTGTATGAGTTAAGTTTCAAGTCATATGTTTCATCATTTTCTTGCACCCATTTCTAGGTTATCTCAACAATTTTTTTCAAGTTATATTATATTAATCAAAACTGTGGTAAGTTGTGAAAAATTAGCTAATCCAAATCTCAAATTGAATATTAATATTTTAATAATTTTGAATGTTGCTTAAGGTATTTCATTGGGTGATTCATAATAATATTTTATCAACTTAGTAGTCCTATAACTTTTGAAAAGTAACAATTTTGGTATAGTTAGGGACAACAATGCAATATCTTTTGCAGACTAAGATATATTGCAAAATAAAACTATTCAATTTTTTTTTCCCTTAGTTGTATCCAAGTTTATCAAAGGTTTGGTCACGGTGCCCACACCCTAGCCTGACACTCCTCCTGTCACTTAAAAAACAAATTCTTATCTTAAATTCTAATGTTACCAATTTTATATTTATAATTCATTTCTTGTTTGATGAGGCATATCAGTATATATGTGAATCTCGCATTGTCATCTGAAATTAAATTTAACAAATATTCATAAAGGATTATCCTTTTTTTTCATATAATATACTAATTAAGTGTATCTCCATTGTTTAGGAGTAAATTCTAATTTAAAAAATTTTGTATTTACCCGTGGCAATTTGAATATGGGATATAAATTTGTTATTATTTGTTTTTCACACTAAAAGTCCCCAAAGAATTACTAGTATTTTCTGTTAGCTACATCAAATTTCGCTTCAATATAAACAGATTGTGATTTAGCATGTTACTCAGTTTACCCCACTATGAATAATACATGTTAAAAAAAGCTCAAATAATATAAAATCCCCCTCTTTATGTTTTCTGTTTCTTTCATCCTCACTTTAATTTTAATCTTATTCAATTTTTTATCCTATTAAAATATCAACTTCAATTTTCTAGAATAGAGTTTCTTATAATTATTCATCATATTACATCATAATTTTTTGATATCGAATACTTTTTTTTAATATTCATTAATCAATATGTCTAGTATACAAAATCCTACACCTCCACTTTGTATGTATATCATGTTCCTCTCTCTTAATTTATATATTTCACTTATGTTCTATATCTTTTTTTTTCAAAAATTTGATTTTCCAGCACCCAAATGTGTTTCATCCCACTCTCTGATTGATACTCGCTTTGAAGCTTTTGAGCTTGCACCATGTCTGCCACATGGCATGGCACCTAACCCTCCTGTACTTAGCAATGAGAGGCAGGAAATAACAAGAGTTCAGTATCGCAATTTACTTGAATTGGCTAGAGATAAAACAGAAGAGCTTTTCAAGATCCTTAACAATAATCCTTCTCCTTCATATTTATCTAACCCTTGTAATGAATTACTCCAATATGTGAAAAGCATTGAAAAATGTATGTTCATCACCTTTTTTGTCTCCTTTTAAATTAGTAGATAAGATTATTAATATTTTTTTTTCTTCATATATATTTGTAGCTTATGAGGAGGGTATGATTCCTCCTGATGAAGTCATTGTCATTAGGGATGATGATGAGACAGATGAACCATCAGCTTCAACTCATGCTTCAACTTCTAAGGAAAATCTTGAAACACCTGTTATCCGCTCCAAGAAAAAGAGATTATCCCAAGGCTCCTCTTTTGTTTGACGTATTAAACCGGCTTCTGCTAATGAATTTTCTGATGTATCAAATAATAAATCTCAAAAAAAAGCAAAGGTTTTGATAATGAGTATATTCTTTTTTCCTTTTTTTTTTATTGTTATTCTTTTATCTTTAAAATTCAATCATATATCTCTTTTATTGCTTACATATTGTACTTTTTATCTTTCTTTTGATATTTTGTACCAGAAACTCACCTGCTGTAGATTGTTCCATCCATAAACGCCCTCTCCCTGATGAAGATGATGAAAAGAGCAATGAAAATAGCGATGATCAACTATCAGAATATGAAGCTATGCTTGTTCATCAAAAAAAGCAAAGTTTAAAATCTTATTCAAGACATGTTGATATGTTTGATAAAGATGATGATTCAAACAGCTCATCACCAAATTCCTTCATTTCTAAGAAGCAATACCCATCACCTCCTAAATTACCTACTTTGACCATTCTGAAAGCTTCTCTACCAATGAAATCAACTCCAATCAAGATATCGAAAAAACCTCTAACTTATTCACCCTCAGTTCTAAAAGAATCTGATTTGCAGGAGGAATTCTGTAAAATTCATAATTTTTATAAAGGTAGAATCAGCACGGCAAAGGTCCTCAGGTCGTGGTTGGAAATTGTTACTCTCCTCGAATTACGCTCTTCTACTTATTCCCAAGAACCCATGTCAAATATTCCAATGTTTACTTTTCATTGGGAAAAATCTTGTGGAGAAGATTGGCTTTCAAAACTTACTGAGTTATGTAAGTTACCATAATTTTTAGTCTTGACTTTTGTTCTTTTACTTATTTTTTTTTTCCTTTTGTAGCAAATATTTTTTTAGAGATTGATAGCTCACAGCTATGGGTACTCGATAATATTGATTTCAAAAAAATGGAAGATTTATGTGATCCTGATGGTTTAAATACTGAAATTCTTTCCTCAACAAAGAAAACGGATCACCCTGAATCCAATCTTATCCGAATGCTCATGAGATTAATGATCCCAAGTGACCACTGCCGTTCTTCATGGGTATCTCTTATATCATCTTCACTTTATCTGAACGCACATGAATTCAGCCAGCTTCCATCACATCAAAACATTAACTCTGATTGTCCAATTGAACGTGGTCTTCAGCTTCTAGCTCACCTTTCAAATCTGAAGAGTCCGATTTCTGATGGCTTAGAAGTTGGTCCCACTGCACTTCAAACCCGTGATATATCAATGTCAACTCTTCTTCAAATCAGCAATATTATCATTGATATAATTATGTCAATTATCATTCTTAAATCAAAATATTGTGCTGCAACAATATCAAGTGGCAAGACTAGTGAAGCTCAACAATCAAGTGAGAAAAACGAAAATACTGAACTGACTATAATGAGAGAGAAACAAAAGGCTGCACTAAACAAAATAAATTCTGAATACTCCCACCACCGATATCAATCTTTCACATTCTATATAATTGATGGTGTCTGTGGTTTATTTCTGAGCTCTCAAGATCATAGATTGGCTTCAGCAGCTGATTGCTTGGAGGTAATATCAGAAGTTAAGTTTCTTAATTTACATGAAAAAAAAAATCATTTGATGGAAGAAATAATTTGGAAAAATTTAAATAACTATATTTTAACATTAATAAAACCTTTTATAGGCAAGTGTGATCCATTTCCTTTAAAATTTGATACCCCAAGTCCTCCGGGAATTGCTAGGGCTATTTCTGCAGATTTTCTTAATCACTGGAGCTCCATTCAGCCAGTATCACCTTTTTTTGCTAAACATAGCCTTTCAATAAATTAATATTCCAACATGTAAATAGATAAAGTTCTGTCTATATAATATATCTTGTATAATTCAAGTTATTTTCCTTCAAATATGTCAAAAATGTGACCATCTTTGAAATTTATTAAGTAACCTTTGACATGATTTTCTAAATTAATTATTAAAAAAAATTATTGTAAGTCCAGCAATAACAAAGATTTTAAAATCTACTTATATGATTTCAAATACTTGTATTAAATTCTTAAATATTTTATTGTTTATATAAAAATATGATAACTGCTCTAGTTTTGTTACTTTACCTTTAATATTATATAATCTATTATTTATTACAAATATTTTCGTTGATTGTAACATTTTTAATCAGAAGTAGAACAATTTAAATAATTAAATGAGTACATTCTTAAAAAAATACAATTTAATCTATTATTGATTCAAAATTCTTTCTTCAACTCTTTATTATTACCTTTTTTATTAATAAGCCTGTTTGACCTAAAATACTATACAGTTAATTTGGTAGCATTAAAAGCACATTTTTATGGCTAATATATTTCAAATTCTTTATTATAGTTTTTTTTATTTTAGAACCTTTGCTACCAATTTAATAAAAATGACATTTAAAGATTTCACAACTTATATATTTCCTCAAAAGTAAATCAAATTTTCTTATAATATTATGAAAAAAAATTATTTTATTTCACAAATAAAAAAAATAGATAATACTATAATTATCAAAACTGAAAATGTTACAGCTACTCCCAGTATTTATCATGTTTAAATTTGCATTAAGTTGTGTATATATAATATAAATTTTTAATATTTATATATCTAGATTTTTTAGATTTGTCTTAACATTAGATAAATAATACTTTGCTGATTCTATTTCTTCCTCTATTAAGTCATCTCTTTTCAAAAAAACTCTCAAAGCACTAATCAAATATTCTAACCTAAATTTTTCTTTTTTAATTTCTAAGTATTCTGAAATATCAATATCAAAAACATTAAGCTTTTCTATAGCATGAAAAAGTCTAGTGCTGATTTGAATAGAAGAACCTATCCTAGTGAAGCCAGGAATTTCATGACATCTTGAGGTAAAATGCCTTAGTTGATTGGCAGGCCATAATGTCACTGTTATTCCATTAGTTGCTTCAAAGTTGATTTTACTTCGAATTTCGGGAAACATAAGTTCTCCACCTATTTGTCGTGGTTGGGTCTTATCATACTTCATATGAATGGTGTTTTTTTCTGTATCTTTAGGAAAAAATATTCCTAAAGTATACTCACTTGCATCCTTATCGAGATGAACCTCATTAGAGAACCCATTACCATTCCCTCCAGATGTCCAAGTTAAATTACTAGCAAACGGTACACCCTCTTCTTCACTAGAAACTTTTGAAAATCCAGGAATACCAAGTTTTGCGCAAAGATTAGTTGCCTCATTGTACTTTACATATGATATTTTTTTAAAAAAAATATTCAAAGTACATTGCAATCCTCTTCATTCGTTTTTTATATTCATCCGTTTTTACAATATCATCAGTGTATTCATCTGCAAGGAAAAGCATTCAAAAATTCAGTATTTAAATTAAAAAAAGTGATACTTACGAATATGTAAAGATTTCTTTCTATCTAAAATAAAGCCACCACCAAACATTTTTCCAAAACCACCAGCTCTTTGATGATAACCATTATTTTTAATTTCATGTTCGCAGTAAGAAAGATCCTTAATGCATCGCACCGTAGCTTCTAACATATCTAGTTCTTTGAGCTCATGAATTTCAAAAGTCTGCACAAGAACATTAGGTATTAAGACACCTTTTGGTTTATAAATACTACATCCAGGAAAAAAATTGTAATAATTATTGCAATCTGTCATATTATTTGCATAAGATCGTGCATAGAAATGTGGCTTCTTCCCGTTTGTATCCATTCCAAGAGCGTTTACAAGTTTCATTCCAGTAGCAATGTCTTTCGCCCACCTATTGTTAGAGTTCTTCCCTGGCCGTTTTTTTTTTTCAAATCGTTACTCATTGATGGTTCAATCCTAAGAGAATTCAATTTTGATTTAAAATAGAAAAAAATCAAAAATTAGAAAATAGTAACATAATTTCAATTATCAGTCAATGATACCTTTAACTTTATCATATCTTCAATATTAGAAATACAAAAGTTAGCATATCTACATATTAGTAAATTTATATACTTTTTCTTTATTTCAAATATTAAGAAAGCGTTTCAAAGGTATACTTTATTAAATTATACATATAAAGAGTATAGCTTTATCCTGTATGCATTCAGCAAGTATGATATTTGGCTCTACACTTAATATTAATAATATAATGAAAGTATAACTCCAATACACTAGTAATATTAAAAAATTTACGGAATTATGATATCCACATATATAAAATGAAAAATCTTGCTCTGATCAATATATTGACTTAGAAAGTTATACTTCAATAAATTATTAATTTTTAAATTGTAGCATTGTCCTGTATGCTTTCAGCAAGTACGAGACTTTGAAACAACTTAAAAATCAATAAATTAAAGGTAAAGTACAAACAATCTAATTATTATTATGAAAAGCAAAACATTATCCTGTATGCTTTCAGCAAGTACGAGATGATGTTTTACTTTTCATATTAATAATATAATGGTTGAGAAAGTATTAAAGAAATATAGAAAAATGATAAGCAAAACATGAACTTACATGTCTATAAAATCTTCTTCCATTTGTAGCTGATTGATCAAAATTAATTATAAAGTTTATTTTATAATCACTGTTTTAAAAAATAAATGGTTAGATAAATAAATTGAACATTTTTGATAAGGAATAAAGAAAAGTAAATTGAAAAACAAATAAAAAAACTTTAAGTTAACTGAAAAAGAATTATTTTATAATGAATCGAAAGGGTACAGTAAAAGATACCATAAAAATAAATTCAGAATTAGAATCATTAGATTAACTTGTCAAAAGTGTAAAAAAGTGTAACAAACCAAAATGATATGAAATGCAATAGCAAGAAAAATTTGCTTACCGGTAATCAGATAAGGTCAAGAAAATAGTACCAATAATTCAAAATGATAAAGCAAAAATATGATTGATAATTTTTGAAAAAGGTAAGTGAGAAAGAGAAAGGAAAAATAAATTGGGTGGCAAACAGATGTATATATCATGAATTTTCACTGATCACATTTTCAAAAAAATGCAGCTCACCAAGTCATATGATAAACTTCATCTAAATTCCAAGAATGATGTTGCCAAGGCACTGTACACAGCATGATCATTTTTTCCCATGCATATACTAATTCCAGCTAGAATTTACTTGGCTGCATGTTGTACAGATGCACATTTGTGGAACACTGAATTTCACATCTAAAAAAAATTGACGCCACATAATTCTAGCTACCATGTTTCACGTAGCTAAAAAACATACACTCATCACATTTAAATTTACATTGCGCCAAAATTAATTCATTTTTGAATTTTTTTAAAGGAAACTATAATGTGCACCACCTATTTCTAAAATATGAACCTCCACACCATATTAAATTGGGAGACTTTAATTATGCAATTTTTTTGCCGTGACCTTTTTCCTGATCTTACTTGGTTCAAAATATTGAAACATGGCCAATGTTGATGAAAGAAACATTTGATTTTGTTTCTATGTGTAACAATGGAAGGCTGTTTCTTACTGGCGAAAGAGTGTTGTATATTTTATTTGAACAAATTTTTATTTTTTTATGTATTTTATTTAAAAAATTTACTTTTTATTGCAGCCAGATTTATACTGGCTGCTTTTTAGAAACCTTAATTTATGACCCAAGCCTTTGAAATTGGCTTGGGTCCCTTACATTGCAATTTAGTACTTCCAGCCAGGGGAAACCTGGCTGGAAGTGTCTCTTTCAAGCAATCGAAGTCGCTAAAAGCGACTTCGATTGCTTGCTGTAATGTTTGCCACCCTCCCAGCTAATTTACTAGGCTGGGAGGTGGCCAAAGCAGTGTGCAACGCGCGTTGCTGCTGCAAGTAACGCGCGTTGCACAATCGCTACCATATTTCATGCAGCTGATATCAAGTCAGCTGCATGAGATATGCGCAGCATGTGCAATGCGCGCTGCATGCAGCAGAAACGCGCGTTGCATGCAGCAGCAATGCAGGCTGCATGCAGCACATGCAGCCTGCATTGCTGCTGCATGCAACGCGCATTTCTGCTGCATGCAATGCGCATTACTTGCAGCAGCGATGCGTGTTGCATGTGCTGCATGCAGTGCATTGCACAGCCAGTTTTTTTCTGGCTGTGCAATGCACACAGAGAAACCAAAGTCCCTGCAAGGGACTTTGGTCTCTAAAATGGAAGCGACTTTCCCTACCAGGTGCAATCTGGTGGGAAAGTGAGAGAAACGTTAGACCGAAGTTGTTTGAAAGCAACTTCGGTCTTAAAAACATTAAAAATCATAAAACAAAAAATGAGAAATGTAGAAAAAAAAAATTAAAAATTAAAATGTGAGTATAAGAAAAAAAATAAGTTCTAGTGATACCAAAAATCCAAGCCAATTTCATTTGGCTTGGTTATTTAATAATTAATTTTTAATACATTAAATTTAAAATTCAAACACCATAAAATATATGAATTTTTTTTATATGAATATTATAAATTTAATCTACCTCTTTCTCATAATTATATTTATAATTTTGTTTTTTTAATTTTTGACATTTAAGTTTATTTTTTGGAAATACAAAATTAAATTTTCAACTAAATTTTTTAGTAAGGTAAAATAAATTATAAATTTGACATTTTGTAATTGAATAATGAAAAAATTTTTAAATTTATTTAAAAAATATTTTTGTTAGAAGAATACAAATATTTTAAGGGTAGAAATATGGTGCAAATTGTAAGTAAAAAAAATTATATTTTTTTTTGTGAGGGGTTATTTCTATTTTTAAAAATATTTTTCAAAAACATTCATTAAATACTGAATTAAATTACTTTGAAACTCAAATTTTTTGTAAAATAATTAAAAATGAAATAATAATATTGTTGTATTTGATATAAAATTTGAATTGGTAATATTAATGTCTCTTTAAGTAAATTTGAAAATCATTTAAAAAGACCATGTTGATAAGTACTTCATTTTTGATATACAATGGTTATATATATATCTTATATATATTTCTTGAGTGTTATTTTTATATACATTCAATAAAATTTGTAATATAAAATGCCATTTAATAATTAATTAATGTTCAACTTAGTTATAACAACTTCATATTTAATACCAGCCACTAGTATTTACTTTTTATTTTAAAACTCTAATATAATATGAGAGTATCCTTATTTTTTCTGTATGTAACGAACAACAATAACAGACCATAAATGAGTGGGTAGTTAATTACAATAAATAGTTGAAGAATAACCTATAAGAAATGATAAGTTTATCAAAAAGAGTACATTAAAAAAATATACTTTTGAATTTTTTTTGATATAATTTGGGTAGTTAAATGAAAATTTAAATTATCAGACATCAAAATGGATAAAATCTAAAAGTAGTGTTTATATAATAAGCCTCATAAAAAAAAGGATAAAAAATCTACTATGTAACTAAATTATTAAATATTAAGGTATTATTAAAATTATTGAAAAACTTATTTTACAGTTATAATGAAATCTAAATGTGAAAATAATGGTGGGATAATAGTAAGACTATGTGGAAACACTTTAATTTATACATACTTTCAACTATGTTCAGATAAAAAAATTGTTAAAATTGTATAATAACATCTAGTTAATAGTGATGCAATTTTATTTAGATCAAGAATAAATTTTTCTGAGGAAAAACTAATTAAATTGAGATATGGCCATCTCCTTTCAAGAGATAGAATAATAATAAAAATTTAAAAAATTATAATAAGTATTCTTAATCACCATTTTTGAAAAGTCTCTAGTAAAATTCATTATAATATATCATTCATTGATTACATTATATGGAGTTTCATCTTGAAGAAGTGATGTGCAGCTTTGAACTTACACCACGCAATATAGGGGGAGGACTTGCTAGCAAGTCCGCAACTTGAAGTCAGATGGAAATCAGATGGAACTCAGAATGAAGTAATACTGAACTTTCACTTGAAGTATCACACAAATAACAATGGATCTATATTGAAAACATAGTGAAAGTGTGAGGATAACTGAATGGAAGCCAGAAAAAATCATTCCATGAGTCTACTCAATGCAAAGTATTTTTTGAAGATCAGTGACTTTTTCTATTACCTACAACTGTTTTTACAGAATTGAAAACTATGTTTCAGCTACTATTTTATGGAAGTGAACTCTGTTCTTCGCCCGAAGAACAGAGTTCATCCTCCTATTTTCACACTCTGTTTTGTTTCAGCTAATATTTTATGGAAGTGAACTCTGTTCTTCGCCCGAAGAACAGAGTTCATCCTCCTATTTTCACACTCTGTTTGCACCAATCTCCATCCCTTTCAATTCTATCAACACATGCTTGTCTTCCCTTCCCATGCCTTTCGCTATCCTCCCAGCCCCATTGTATGCCATCCTCTTTTGATCCCCATTTCACCCCTCTCAACCTCTCCCAGACCCTTTTCTTCATTTAAAATGCCTCGGAACCCTTAATCTTCCCTTCCAACTCTTTCCCAACCTTTTCGCTACCCCATACACCCTTCCTCACCCCTCTCTCCAGCCTTTCCAGCCCTTGTAGCCCCATTTGTGTTCAAAGTAAATTCAATACTTCTTCATGATGGTTTCATCACTTCCTCAATGTGTGCTCAAAAAGATATGAATTAGGGTTCAAGGTTGCGGACTTGCTAGCAAGTCCGCCCCCCATATTGCGTGGTGTTATGTTATGAAAAACAAAAAAGTTAAAAAATATATAGTTATACTAATGAAAAAGCCAAAAATAAAAATACTATTATAAATTAAAAAAATAAAACTACATAAATTTTATTCTGCTCTAATGATGGAAGGGTACTATGTATGAATTTCCACATGTTAAATCCAAACCTGCTTTAAGGCTAGTTTACAGGTAGAGCTATTAAGTTTCCTTAAATTCCAAAAATAACTTATGCATTTTACTAATTATTTTTTTCTTGTTTCTTTCCAAAGTTGTTAGAGTTGCTTAATTAATACTGTTATCTTGATTGTAAGATATATAATTTTTTTTGAATACATGATTTATTGTTTCAAAAATTATATTATAAATTTAAATCATTTATTTCATTTTCTAAAGCTTCATTGTTAAAGACACAACTCCATTTTCTATTACTTAACAAATATATAAAATGTGATTGTAAAATTTGAGGAATTTTCTTTTTGAGAGGGTCAAACTATATTGTGAAGATTTTTATCTAGAAATTCTTGTACTCTAAAACCAAATAATTTTCTCCCTTAAGTAAGCCATTTCAAAAATATGAGAATATAAACAAGAATATTAACTTATCTTATTTTTATTTTCGTTACTGAAAGTTTTAGTTCAATCCCTTTTTTTATATGACATTAGTATAAAAACATGGTTAAATGCTACTATATAATTAATTTTTATTATATATATATATATATATATATATATATATATGAAATATTTAGAACGTCATCCTTTTTTATTTACTTGAATAAATGGCTCAATTATAATACCCAACACTTATTAATGTTTCCCAAACTCAATAACAAATTTCTCATATGAAATATTAGCTTCTAATATAAGAAGTTTATCTATAGATGATATTCAACATGTGATTTTACTTTTTAGATTCAGCTAAAATTAAACAAAAGGAGAAATCATGCATATGTGTATAAATGGTAACCATATGTTACTTAGAGGATTGTGAAATTCACTCATCAGAATGGTTTAAGTATTAAAATAAATTGAGGTCATTATTTTCTAGTATTTGAAACTAATTAGGAAATTATTCTAAAAATATATTTTAATGTGTATCATGTTTAAAAAGTTGGAAATATGATTTTTGAAAATTGTGAGTTTCTTATGAGATACCAAGCTTTAGTTTACATTGTTTCAAGTAGAATAGAATTTTAGTATTAGAAATTGAAAGCAATGTACCATTATCAGATTTTAACTGTGTTCTACTTATAGAATGATTACATAACATTAAACATTATTTAAATCAAAAAGGTTTAAAAGATATTTAGAATTTTACCAAATTTCACCATTTATTAATCTTTGATTTGAAAACAAACTATGATGTACACTCACTAGAAATAAGCAATCCCAATTTTAACATAATTTATCAATCCAAAAATAATGAGTCAATTAACATGAAAATATATATTATTTCAAAACCAATTCTCTAGATTTAAAATATGATGCTTTAATGAAAAATTATTACAAAACTTTAATGCAATGAAGTCTCTTAAAAAATTCAAAAATAGAATATCAAAACAAGTAATTTCTGCAAAAAAAACTACTAACTATTGTAGATAAAGCATAAAAATAAGTCATATTTATTAAAAAAATGATCTAACAATATTTATTTTTGTTAAAAAAATCAAAACATTGTTAAGTTTGCTTGTTATAATAATGTTAAAATCCACTAAACATTATCTAAAGGTGGTAAAATATGTTAAAAATAAGTTGAATTTTATGAGATAAAAATCAACAATTTTGTATCATTTCCTGCTGTGCTATGACTTTATTCCACCCTTTTTATCTGATTCTTCCAGTATTACTTTGCTATGATCACTAGTTTTCAAGTTAAAATTTACAAATGTTCATTATACTTGATAATATGAAAAATAACTCAAACTTTTATAACTACAAAATAAGATTTTGTAACTCCTTCTTTCAATCAATATTTGACAAAATTTTTAGTTTATTTGAGTAATGATTTTAAGAATAACAAAAAATTTGAAATTCACAAGGAATTATTTCCAGAGACTATAATTATTTACTTGTGTAATGCATGAGCTACTTATCAATGATGTAAAACATCAGAAAAGTAAGTTATAGTTATAAATCTACAGATTATACTGTTTCTGGTATATATATCTTCAATAAATCTTTTGAACTTATCTTAGCCTACATACCACACAATAGAAAATCATTATATTAAAAAAGGAAAAAATTCTATGATAATATCATAAAGATTGATAACCATGGATTAATATTCCATAAAAATGGTTAATAAAATTTTAAGAGAACCTAAATCAGTATTCTTTCATCAAAATATATCCTTTTTGTCTTTGTAATTTATTCCAAACAAATTTTTTGAAAGTTGAATCTATATATCTAATGCCAAAACCACTATTATGTTCCCTCTTAGACTTTTTAAGAAATTATATATATATATATATGTATATATATATATTATTTATCAAAAATTGAAATAAAGAATAAAAACATAATTTTATTTACCTTTAATTATTTAAATATAGAGTATTTTCAGAATGCATTGTGGTTACTTGTGAAGGTTAGAAGATTTGAAGTTGGATTTATGAGTTTTTAGAAGGGCAAATATTGTAAAATTCTTTCATAAATATTTATTTCATAGTTTCAAATGTTGAAATCTACAAACTAATGGGATTTAAAATTATATTGAGATTTAAAATCTGTTTTCTACTCAAGTAAAATAAAATAAAATGATGATATCAAAATTGAAATTAAGTTTAAACTTTTGATATGCTCTATCTTCAATTTTATTGATAGTGCATCAAAAATTTAATAATATTTTTTTCCTTCATCACTTTTTACATAAAAGATAGTTTTATCATTTTATGAATTAAAGATTGCTTATATAAATTTAACATCTATGTCAACTTTTTATGACTATTAATCTATATAATAAATTTTTTAGAAGAAAAAATAACATCAGTATATACTGACTTTGAAATTATTCAATTTAAAATAGTTTACAGGTAGATAATGAAGGGTGATTTCATTTTTGAATATGAACTATAGAAGTCTTATTTTATCAATTTTAATTCTTTTTGAGCTCAAATGTATCCACCGCAACTTAAGTAAGAATAAAAATTATTTTTATTGAAATTTACATGAGAAAGTATGACTATTATTCAAAATCAAACTTGCTCTAATGGTGTTTTTCAATCATTATTTCCATTCATAACAATAAAAAACATTTCAATTTGCTGATGTTTTAGTTTTTGATATCCCCAAGTTTATATCTCAGGTGTACTATTCACAAAATTATTAAAAATATAATTTTCAAAATACATGATAAACTTGAAAGTGAGGGGGCATTAAATTTTTAAAAATGAATTCTAAATTCAGGATGGATAGTATTTTTTCTATTTTCACAAATGAACAATTTTTTGTTTCAATTAATCCAGAAAGAAAATTTTGTTGTAAGCATATTATATTATATTTATTATGATTTTAAATACTATATTTTCAAGATTTGTGTTTAATATTTCCTGTGAAAGTTAATGTTAATGTGAATTTAAAGTAAGCTTGAAGAAATTTAATCAATAGGCATATTGGATATTTAAAATAATATTTTGCTCCAATCTTGAATCATCCTGGGCTAAAAAATATCCCAAATAAGGTTTTTGTGGGTCAATTTGGATTTAAGTAGGATTAAGTGAGGTTTAATAAAGGACAGATAAAAGGCTAAATTCATTACTAGTGACTTTTTTCTCAAAATAGTTATAAAATATTTATCATTCTGGACTCAAGCTTCAATAAAGTTGAATTGAAACAGAGATAATTTCTAGCAGCACAACACCATATTTACAAAGGTGTAAAATACCTCAAATATTACTCATAATATAGGAAGGCAAGGAATCTACAAAATTCACATTTCAAACGAGGATTTATATTTTGAATTTGAAATTGAGAAATGGAATATTATTTTCCAATTTAAATATCTATTAGTCATTTTAACAAAAGTTTTCAGTAATCAGATTGAATTTTGATGGTATTTTGTTGTAGATTAATCATTTTGATGAGACATTTACTCAAAATTACTGGTTTCGTTTCTAATATTCCATGTGAAATTCATTATGAATCTTTTTGAAAGTGAATAGTTGACATATTGGATATGCAAAAGCTTATGTTAGATCAAAGTGAGATCAAAGGGAGCTTAACTGATGATCAAATTAGGATTTTACAAGATCAAACGGTGATCAATGTAGGTTCATCTTGAGCTCAATCTGTGACAAATCTCTGACTAAATGTAAGGCCAAACAATTTCCTACATGGTGATGATGTGTGCATAATTCAAGCATAGATTTGTGGCTCAACGGAGCTCAAGCAAGGGGTATTGCTAGCAATACCCCCCCATTTTTTCTGTGGTGTATGAACCTACCTCAAGAAGATAGATACAAAATGGAAAATCTTTTTTGTATGCTATTATACCTGGACCAACAGAACACACAAGTGAACAGTTTCATCATCTTCTAAAACCGCTGGTTAATGATCTACAAACTCTATGGGATGTTATATTGATTTAAAAGACGCATCTTTATCCCCAAAGCCGGAAATTTAGAGTTGCATTGTTCTCTTTGATAGGTGACATTCCTGAAATACAAAAATTGGCTGGATTTTTGAGTCACTCTGCAAGAATGTTCTTCTCTTTCTGTAATATCTCTAAAGATGAAATTAGCCAAAAGGATGTGGGAAATTTTTCATTATGGAATCATAAGGTTCATATGTGCTGGGAAACAAAGAGGAAAAATTCTAAGTCATATTGGGAGCGTGTATCAATTATTCAAAATCATGGGGTATGATGGAGTGAGCTGAATAACCTTGAATATTAGTGTCCAACTGAAAATTGCTCAATTGATGTTATGCATTCACATGTGCTTGGAAACCTAAAAGATCACAGTCTAAGCTATTTTAAAATTCAAAATGCAGCAAAATATATACAAAGAAAGCTGGAAAAGGATAAATATTGGCATGTAAGAGAAGAAGATGACAATTTCTTTTCTGATACTTCACTGCCAAAACATTCAAAAAAGGTAGAAGTAGCTTAAGCACCACGAATAATGATGATAATGATACAGGACACACAAGAAAGCATAAGTTGCAAATACTTACAAGTTCAAGACAGTCATCAAGTAATAATGGACTAGATAGTGAAGGATTGGGAACAATATGATCAAGAAGCCAGATTAGGTCCTCCAGCTCCAAATTTATTCCTCCACATAGCGATTTGGCCTCATTACAGTCTCACAGCAGTGGCAGTAGGGATTCATTGTATAACTTAAAGCAATGGAGCATTAGCATATCACAGAGTGAAGGATCTCACTGATCAAATGAGACATCTAGAGATGAAGAAAATAAAAGGAAAGGTGAGGAGAATAGAAATGAAGGTAGTAGTAATCGACAAATCACAGCAGCAGAGCTACATGCTGTATGGAAGATTATTGATCAAGTAAGAAGGTGTTCCAGGCTAACACGAGTTCCAAAATCAGTAGGATCTAAAAAAGCAGGATCCCTCAAGGCAGCAGAATGGCACATGCTGTATACTCTCTACCTCCCTTTTTCCCTTATACCCCTTTGGTTTGAAAAATTGAAAGAATCTTAAACTTCAGCTTTCTCAGTTGAAAACCCAAGAGATTATTATCTTCTCAAGTAACTTGTAAAATTATGCTCAATCACCAATTTTTTGACATTAAAAAATATATAGACTAATGAGCTTTAAGATCTAGATCAATTTCAGTGAGAGTATTGTGAGTGCCTGGAAGAGGGTTGGAAGAATATTAACGCAAAGTAGAATCTGCATATCACTCAACATTATCCTATAATGATAAAGCGTCTTGGTCTACAATCAGGTACAGCTACTTGGTCTGGAGAGTGGGTGAATCATATATTATCTTAAATTCCAAACAATCACCATCCATGTATGTAATTTTTGTAAGTAATGATATAAAAAATCAGCTGTGCTACTTTATTAATATTCACCACAGGAGAGATACCGCTAAAAATGCTCAAACATTGGTATCAGAAGTCTAGGGTATTAGATCTTGGTGAAGCTGAAGATAATGATCAATGTGAGACTAAAAAAATCCATATAGATCTTGATAAACAAAGCAAATGGATCCATCTAAGTATGGCATTATTTACTAAATGGGTAAGGGCACAAATGGGAGAAGAAACTTCAAGACGGGCTTTGACACCATTGGAGAAAAGTGGGGATTGGGTAGTTGAAAATGTAGCAAGAATATTGATACATGGAAAGAGGTTTACTAGTTACCATTGACACATTTCTAATTCAACAATTGAATTCTACTATAGAGAAGATAGCCAGTTTGGGAAAATAGATGATATTTTCATGTCAAAGGAAGAGAATGATCAAATATATTTATTAGTAAGTCCTTTCAAGGAGCTCTGTCCAGAAGAAAAATTAAAGGATCCCTATGAGCTTTTCCCACAAGTGCATTGTTGGTTAGTAATAGTAGCCAAACCAACTCAACTTGTGATTAAGAAAGATGAAATAATTGGACATGCAGCTACTGTCAAGCACAAAAAAGGAATGTTTGGAATCAAAGATAAGGTTGTCACTGCCATTGGACTGCAGACAGTATTGAGTGAAAAAATTAATCAAATTTGTATTCTGTTGACTAGCATCTTTGTGTTAATTTGGGATTGGTGATGGTTTTAAATGTTAAAAGAAATATTTCAATGCTCAATTAAAAATTCAATGCATCCAACTTACCTTATCTTAAATCAGTGAAAAATTAAATTGATTTCTTTTAATGCGAGAGAACCCATGCTTTCAATGAGTCATTTTTATTTTAAATGTAATAATGAAAGAAAGAAAATCTTGATAATGTTAAATATGATTGAATTGTTACTTAATGAATGATCTTCTTGCTCATTCATCTACTATAAATAGTTTTACCTTCCCACTTTAGCTGATAGCTATATATAATTCACTTTATTTTTCCCCAAGAGAACATACACATTAACAAGACTATGAACATAGTATCTATTTTTTACTTTTACTTTGATAAGTATAAATTTTAAAAAGTGATTATTTTTATTTTGCTTTATTTTATTACAGTTCATTATGGATGATAATTTTGAAGGGATGTCTGTTGACCCAACTGATTCCGCTTTTTTTCCACCTAAACATACTAATACTAGAAATACTCCACTACCACTCGCTGCTGATCTACCACCAGATGCATCTCAATCTGTACCACCTAATCCCAATCCAGGCCAAGAGTCTCATTCAGAACCAAGAAATTTTGATTCCAATCATCCTTCTGCTCCTAAAAATGCTGATCAGTATGCCAATCAGCTAGGAAGAGATTAGGCTAGTGAAGTATTGGGGGAATTTTTCGGAGAATAATCATCATCTGCTTAGCCTTACCAAGGAGCAAGCACAAGTGGATCTGGTAAGTCAAATTTTTAGTGTATTCTTTTATTTAAAAATAAAAAATTTAATTAAATTATTTGAATTGTTAGTGAATCCCACAATCATTATGGCTATCAGTGATTACCACAGATTCAATTCAGCAGAGTCTCATGAACGAGAATATGGGTTGAGGGCTGTAAGAGGCTTAGTTAGAAGGAATGATGCTCCCAGGAGCTGGGAAAGTCTAAATAAAAATATTTACCACTATCTGAAGTATTGTCTTGTGGGAGCAACACAAATAGCAAATTATCCTGCAAGCCCAGCACCTTCGGAGATTGAAAATTGGAAAGCTTGGAACCAATTCAAACTGTCCCAACTCAAGTCCAATTTTCTTACCATGCTAATTCCGCAGCTGATTGATAATTTTTAAAAACCAATTCTATAGCTTTCTTGCAATCCAAAATTCGACTACCCAAATTTTTTCCTGCACCTGAGCCTTGAGGACTAAAAGGAGGAGCACCTATCCCACTTTCTGTCAAAAGAGACTTAGAGTGTGAATCGCAAGAAAAAGGTTTTTGGAAATTTGCCTTTCATTGGACTTGCCCTGATTTTTCGGAATTAACTTGGAATCAAGTCATGGGAAGCATATTATGCGACCACTGTACCAGGTGGCTCACCACCTTGAATACAATCAATCATTCAAAGCTTCAGTTTTCTCAATCTGTTATTGAGAAATGGGTAGTTAATAAAGGGAAGGATATGATAAGGTTTTTTGGGCAAGAAGAGTAAAGGGTGGAAAGAGAAAAGATCGAAAAGAGGGCAAGGGCACAAGTAAAACGTTATTGGACCAAGGTAAGTTTTTTATTTTACTTTGCTTTTTGTTATTATGAAGCTGATTTAGTTGAAATTCAGATTTCTAGTGCAAGCTACAAGTTAGAAAGAGATCTCTGCAGTGATGTGCCAGGTTTTGTTGTGCTTTTTCATGATACTAGGTGCATCTCTGATATTGAGGAAGGCCCACAACCAGCCTTAACTGCACCCATCCGAGCTATTTCTGGATGGCAAAATCCTGAGTTCAATGATTTTTTTAAAAAATGGATAATATAACAAAGGACTTAGCCCATACACCAGCTCAAAGAAAATCAGCATCAAAAATATATTCACAGTCATCAGAAAGGACAGTTTCACAAGATGGTATATTCAATCTTCCCAAATACCTCCCTAAGAATTTCTATTCTGAAAAATTTTTGGCAGGATTATCTGTGAATGAAAATGAGTCACTTGGGGTGGGAGCTGATATTGATCTGGTAAATATTCATGAATCAATTAATACAGCATCAACACCATCATAACTTGGGTATAACGGTGATCTTCTGTGTAATATAGCTATCTTCTTTTGAATTTTATGTATTCTGTTATTTTTCAAAGCAGCTTGGTAAATTTTCTTAGGTGATATTGAGAGAGAGTAAAATTTTTTTAAGAAAAACAAATAATTTATGAGATATAAAATTGTATTTTCAACAAATTGATGGTCCATACCTCTTTATGTCACATTTATGTATCCATATTAATTTTGATAAAAAGTAATGTTGACCAATACATAGTGAATACACGCTATTCCACTTACACTTGCCAGGCATAGCTACCATTAAATATGCCATTATCAAAATTAATTTTAATAAAAATCAATAAGCATGTTGATCATGAATTTCTGGAGTCAACTGCATATTTTATGCATGGTTCCATTCCAACATTAATTTTGATCAAAATTAATTTTTGATACTGGTATATTGAATGGTGGTTATTCCTGGAAAGTGTAAGTGTCATAGTTTGTATTCATTATGTATTGTTCAACATTAATTTCAATCAAATTTATTATTGACATTCGCATATTGAATCCAAAACAGGAAGCAACCCAAAAAATTCTTCATAAAATCGCTCATTAATCTTGATCGAAATTAGGGTTCACCATATACATATTTAATGGTAGTTATATCTGGTGTGTGTAAGTTGTAAAGCTTGTGTTCAATGTGTATTGGTCAAAATTAATTTTGATTGAAATAAATATTAATTTGTAAATGATATATACATGCTCAATATGCATTGTAACATGTTTACTTAAGAATAGAGGGCCCTACTTTTCATCTTACAGAAAAATGCTTGGTGGAATGTCAAATTCAATTATAATTAAAACTAATTTAGAAATGTTAACATGCATAACAGTAAGCAACTGACTGCATAATTTGATGATAAACATGAACTTTAATTTTGATCGATTTAATGTTGCCAAATGCAGATTGAATGAATGCTATGCCACATACACTAGCCAGGAATATTTACTATTTATTATGTATTGGTCAACATTAAAATTTATAGAAATTAATATAGATATGTAAATATTATATTTACCCTCAACATTTATAGTAAATTTCAATACTTAAGAATACTTTCTGTCCTTTAAATGTCATGCAAAAAATCATTATATCATTTCAACATTAATTTTGATCAAAATTTTTGTTGGAATGCCATTATGAATTGAAACAACTAACTGACTGAAAAAGTTCATGATCAAAATGCTCATTAATTTTGAACAAAATTAATGTTGACCAATAAATATTCAATATAAGCTATCTCCACTAACTCAGAACAGATATAACTACCATTCAATATGTATATGGTCAGCCTTAATTTTGATCAAAATTTATGGGCTGTTTTATGAAAAATCTTTTTGGTTGTTTGCTGGCTTGGGTTCAATATGTAAATGTCAATATTAAATCAAATAGAAATTAATGTTGACCAATACATAATGAATACACCCTATGCCACTTACACTTTCCAGGCATAGCTACACGCAATATGAAAGTATCAAAAGTAATTTTTAATCGAAATTAATGTTGGAAAGGCACCATGCATAAAAACAAGCAGTTGACTCTAAAAATTCATGATTATCATGCTCATTAATTTCAATTGAAATTAATTTTTGATACTGTATATTTAATGGTAGCTATGCCTGGCAAGTTTAAGTGGCGTAGCAGGTATTCACTATGTATTAGTCAATAAGCTAAGCAGTTGGATTAACTGGTTTTATAAAGTACACCATATAAAAATTAATTTTTTAATGCCTTAGTTAATTTTGATCTAAATTAATTTTAAGCCATTCATGTTGAATTTTATGTATGTCTTTGTAGTCAATGTGACATGGTTTGTATTTAATATGCACCGGTCTACATTAATTTTGATCAAAAATGAGGTTCATTGCCTCATAAACTTTGTGGTTTCTGTCAGGGTTCCATGCATAGTGCCATATTATACTTTTTAATTCCTATCAAAATTAAATTAAACACCAATATATTGAATACAAACCATGGCACTTACAGTACTTGGTCATAGCTAAAATTCAATATGCCAGTCTCAAAATTGTTTTCCACAGAAATTAATCAGGAACCATTAAGTTTATAAATAGTGTATGAGTTAAGTTTCAAGTCATATGTTTCATCATTTTCTTGCACCCATTTCTAGGTTATCTCAACAATTTTTTTCAAGACTTATTATATTAATCAAAACTGTGGTAAGTTAGAAAAGTTAGCTAATCCAAATCTTAAATTGAATATTATTGTTTTAATAATTTTAAATGTTGCTTAAGGTATTTCATTGGGTGATTCATAATAATATTTTATCAACTTAGTAGTCCTATAACTTTTTAAAAGTAACAATATTGGTATAGTTAGGGACATCAATGCAATATCTTGAGAAGACTAAGATATATTGTAAAATAAAACTATTCAATTTTTTTCCCTTAGTTTTATCCAAGTTTATCAATGGTTTGGTCACTGGGTTCACACCCTAGCCCGACACTCCTCCTGTCACTTAAAAAACAAATTCTTATCTTAAATTCTAATGTTATCAATTTTATATTTATAATTTATTTCTTGTTTGGTGAGGCATATAAGTATATTCATGAATCTTTCATTGTAATCTGAAAGTAAATTTAATAAAAAGTTTTAAAGAATTATCCTTTTTTTCATATAATATACTAATTAAGTGTATCTCCATTGTTAAGGAGTAAATTCTAATTTAAAAATTTTTTTGATTTACCCATGGCAATTTGCATATGGGATATACATTTTTTATTATTTGTTTTTCACACTAAAAGTCCCCAAAGAATTCCTAGTATTTTCTGTTAGCTACATCAAATTTTGCTTCAATATAAACAGACCTGGGAATCTGTCAGGTGCTACATGACACTCAAAGAAAAGCAGCTCATTAAATCAATAATACAGAGGCCTAAATCCATACTTAAAGCACAGAAAACAATTCTACATAGCAACTGCAACTTTCCTTTGTATAAGCACTATTCAACCGCTCTAATCTAAACTTTAAATGTAAATTAGTCAATCACTCAACAGTGTGTTTAGTCTTTTCTTCGATAAGTGATGCACAGCACAATAGTTAATGCAATCTTCCGATAAAAGGTTTATTAAGTATCTGTGGGTTATTTAAAGGGGTAGTGAGCATGAACAGGATGGTTAGTGGAGGATTAAAGGGTTAACAGATGTTAGTAAGGAGGGTCCAGGTGTAACGGGTGTATTTTTGGAGGTATGTGGTGTTCGGAATGATGGATGGGTATGAGGTCAATGCAAGGAGGAGTAATGGATATAAAAGGGGTTGAATTTTGGTTTGATATTTGTTTAGAATTAAATTATAAAACAAATATTTAGCTAATAGTGGTAAAGCTTCAGGTTAGATCATTATTATTATTGTACATTTCCTTATTTTTCTCAGTAATCATTTCTAAAATTTAAATCTTTGATTATTGAGTTTCCAACCCTTTGTGAGATCCTAAGAATATTAATATTACCTTTAAATTATATTAGAATTATTATCAGAAATATCTCAAAGCAGTAGCTCTTCCTTCGAGTCATCTTCGAATCACTTCCTCCAGTTGACAAATTGTCCTGACAATAATATTTTTTATTAAATAAAATAATTATTATAATTCTTCAGTTGACATTTGTCCTGATTAATTTAAATTTTAATTGTTCCAGTTGACAAATTGTCCTGACAATTATATTTTTTTATTAATAAATAATTCACATTTAATTACTACAGTTGACTTTAAGTCCTGGTAATCCAATAAATCTTTTTAAGTAATAAAATTCATATTTAATTACTTCAGTTGAAATTAAGTCCTGGTAGTTAAGTTATCAGTTAAAATAATTTTTATTAATAAAGATTCATATTTGATTATTTCAGTTGACAATAAATCCTGGTAATAAATTAGTTGATTTAAATCCTGAAAAATAAAAATTAATAGAAATTCTAATTTATTTCTACAGTTGATTGTATTATCCTGGTTTTAAATTTTTCTTTTATTAATTTTATTTAAGTTGATTTTTATCCTAAAAAGATTTTTTTTATTATTTTTATTTTATTTCTGTTAAATAAAAATTAAAAATAAAGACTAATTAATTTTTGTCTCTTTCCTTCATTTCAGTGGAATCTTAAAATGACTGATCAAAGTGGTTTTGCTGCACGTGAAGAAGAACTAGACTTAATTGATTATGATGAGCCTACTTCTGTAAGTTCTCCTTTAACAAGAAGAATTTCTCAAACTAATAAATCCTTGCCCCAAACAGGATGTAGAAATGGAAGAAGTAGAAATCCTAGTGGACAATACTCAGGATCAGAAGCCCATGACAAACCCATCAGAAGAGCTTCCAAAAGGCTTCAGGATAAAAAAGATGCCGTTGTCCCAGCAGGTAAAGAATCTGTCAACCCACATAAAGGAGTTAAGGACAGACAGCTTGAGACTAAAGGTAAGGGTAGATGCCTTGGAAGAAAAGGTGAAAAGAACAGATACTTTTCTCCAAGAGAAAAAGAAACCTCTTCCTCCCAGGGATCAACAACAATTGGCTCCCCAATCTCAAGAGATGGTGGAAGTGTCCAAGTGGCAGTGGGACTGGCTCAACACTCAGTGGGACTACTTGGCTCAAAACCAGCATCAGTTACCTCAGGTAGGTCCATCAAGGCCCACCCAGGCCAACCCCACTCCTCCCCACCCTTATCAAGGAGGCAAAAGAAGAAGTAAGCCCAATATGGTGATACCCAGCAAACCCTGGTACGTCCCTCTATTGATTCTCAAGTGCCTTTTCTTGTTGCTGACTCTGTTCCTTCAGGAAAATCTGGAAGGCAGGATGAAACCTTGAGACCTATAGAAGCTGGGAATAGTAGACAGTTATCTCATGTATCCAATCCATTACTTTTAATTGCTACCTCAATGATTAATCCTGATATGGCTGTGATTGATGAGACTCTTGACCCTGAGTTCTATGAGAGTCTGTAAAGTTACTCAGTTTCCTTATTGAGAAACACTCCAGATGTAGCAAGAATTAATGATGAGCACTTGAGAGATATTATTGCCAAGCAAAATCATATAATGAACAATATGCAATTGACTCAGAGATATAATAGTTTGTTAACTGATCAGGGTTATCAAGCATTAAAAAGTGAAGCACAGAGAGTCTCTGATGAATTGTCTCATTACAAAGCAACCCATGAAAAGAAAATTGCTTTATGGCAAAATATAAAAAATGATTTGTCTAAACTAAAAGATACTGTATCTGCCTGTTGCTAGGAGGTAGAGATAGATAAGATAAATCTGAAAAGATTGAGTGACCATTTGTCATCTTTTCAACATAAAAATCAATTATCTTTTGCAACTATCAATGAAATTTTATCTAGTCTTCCAAGAATGAAAACAAGACTAACAACCATTGAAGAAAAATTGAACTCATTGTTAAATGACCAAAAATATTCTGACATTTCTGTGAAGGAACATATAGTGCAGGATGCTCAACCAGTACCTGTAGCTAGTTCATCTAAAATAAAAATTGATCCAGAAATACCTGTTGATAACACTGAGTTTCCATCGAAAACTGATGATGCACCAGGATCTGCAACAGAAGGATTAAACAATGAGATTTCAGCGCAATTAGAGAAATTACAGCTGCTTCTTACTCAGAAACAAGCTAGTACTAAGGAGACTCCTTCAAATCAAAAGAATTGGCCAAAACTTGACCAGTACCCAACATTTGATGGTGATTCTTCCTCTGATTGGCAACAATTTATTTGCAGAATTGATAATTTAAAAAATTCTTACAAACTCCCAGATGAGGAAATTTTGTCCAGGTTAATCTCTTTGTTCACTAATGTTTCCCTGATGTGGTATGAATCTGTTCTCCTGGATGGGAATGACTACTCATGGGAGGATTGGAAGAAATTAATTAAAGCACAATTTGGTGGCTCCAAGTTCAGAATGGCTCAACAAAGGCAGTATGAGTAAACTAGATATAGCTCTTCTACTGATAAACCTATTGAGTTTTTAATGAAACTTGTAAAAATCTTTAGGGCTATAGACCCAAATATGGAGTTTGACTTATGGAAGGACAGGATCCTCTATAAATTACCAATGTCTCTGAGAGACTTGATTGTGGCTAGGACTGAGTTCTCCAAAGAACCCTCTTCTTTCATTAATACTTGCAATGAGATACTTTTAAACAATAAGTATGAGGCAAGAAGATTCATTCCTAGGACCCCTTTGGAGAAACCCTCCACTTACCAACAAAAACCTCTGGAAAAGGTTGGTAAACCTTCTGCCCCTGTTGCACCAAAGAAGTATGCAACAAACACTTGCTTCAAGTGCAACAAACCTTGGCAGAAAGGCCATGTTTGTGACAGGAAGATAAATCTTTTAGAACAAACAGAGGAGCATGCTGATGACACAGTGGCACTGGATGATACATCAAGTGATTGTGCCAGCAATATTTCATATGAATCTCAACAAGAAATCTTGATGCTGGAAGAAGATATTCATTATTTAAATACTATTGACATTGATAATAATGATTTATCTACAGTTGAGGATGCTGAGATCATAAAGAACATTGAGGATAACTCAATTGTTATTGCCCCTATTAAGGCACCAGTCTTGATCAATGGAACCAGCATTGAAGTTGTTCTGGATTCTGGAGCTGGAGGAAGTGTAGTATCTGAAAGAGCACTTGCTTCAGTAGATCAAGACTATAAATCTAAACTGTTGCCTATCATTTCTGAAAATTGGAGAGGGTATGGCTCTGTTTTGTCCCCCATTGGTAAATACAAAGCCACAGTGTTTTTTAAATATAACCATGGTTTTGTAAGAGCTATTTGTGATTTTGTTGTCATGAAAAATGATAACTTGAGCAATTGGTTTATTGTAGGGAATGATATTTTAACCAAGTATGGCATAAAATTGGATCCTTCAAACCAATGTTTCACAATGGGGATGAATGGGAAGAGAAAATTTAAAATTTCCTCCCCTAAAAAATTATTAAAACCAGAATTGAACACATGTAATTCTGTGGTTCAATATAAAGGAAGATCTACAAAGGAAATGCATGCCCTTATGTCTGAAATTGACAATTCCTCTTTTGGAGAACAACTTTCTGGTGAGGATAAAGATTCCATCATTAACTTGATAAAATCTTTTCCTATGGCCTTTGCTCATGGGTCACATGAACTGGGATTAGTTAAAGATGAAATGAAACTTTCATTGTCTTGCCCATTAACTGATATACCACCTAGTTTAAAGAAGAAGCCTTATCCTGCTTCTCCCACAAAGAGAAAAGATATTGAAGATAATATCTCTACCCTTTTAAAAATGAATATTATTGAAAAGGTAGTTGAAACACCTAAATTTAGTGTTATCTCACCTGTCCTAATTTCTTATGAGAAAGATAAAGCCAGGTTATGTGGTGATTATAGAGCACTAAATACTTATACTGTTGATGATATCTATCCTTTACCTAGAATTAGCTCTATACATGCTACTTTACAGGGTGCTAAATATATCAGCTGTTTGGATGGTAATAAGGGATATCACCAGGTACCTGTTGAGAAAAAGTCTCAGAACTTTCTGATGATTGCCACTCATATGGGTATTTATAAGTATATTAGGATGCCATTTGGCCCTAAAAATGCCCCTTCTGTTTTCCAAAAATTAATGGATAACACATTCCATCAAGAGATAATTGAAGGTTGGCTGATGATTTATATTGATGATATCATTATATTCTCAAAAAAATTTGAGGACCATCTTAAACACCTGTGTAAAGTATTCCAGAAAATGGATGAAATAAATATGACACTTGCTTTGAAGAAATGTAAATTTGGTTTCCATTCTTTAAAAGTTCTTGGTCATGTTGTTTCAGGCTTACAGATATGTGTTGACCAGAACAAAGTGGCAGCCATACAACAGGTGAAAGCTCCTACAACAGTGAGAGAGCTCCAAAGTTTTTTGGGAATGTGTGGATACTATAGACAGTATATTAAAAATTACCAAGTCATAGCTTTACCCCTTACCCAATTAACTAGAAAGGATGTTGCTTTTGTCTGGAATAGTGAAAGACAAAGAGCCTTTGACACTATGAAACACTGTTTGATGTCAGCACCAATTCTTGCTTTACCTGACTTTGATCAACCATTTGTTTTGTACACTGATTCCAGTTTCATTGGTCTTGGTGCTGCCCTCCATCAAAAACAATTGATAAATGATAAAGTTTCAGAAGTAGTAATTTGTTATATTTCAAGAACCTTGAGAAATAGTGAATTGAAATATGGTGCTACTCAATTAGAGTGTTTAGCTGTAGTATGGGCTCTAGAAAAGCTTCATTATTACCTAGATGACCAGAAATTTGAACTTGTCACTGACTGCAGTGCAGTTAAATCCCTTTTAAACTTGAAAACACCTAATAGACATATGTTTAGATGGCAGCTGGCTGTTCAAGAGTACAGAGGGAGAACGACAATTATTCACAGAGCTGGTATTGGTCACTCAAATGTGGATATGTTATCAAGGTTACCCTTACCAAATGATGACTCTAATCCTGCTTATGATCCTGAGGATGAAATTATCCATATCCATGGGATATATGTGGTTGATATGGAGGAAGAGCTATTACAGCTTATTCTGGAATCATATGATAAGGACACTGACTTGAAAAAGTTATGCACCATATTAAATGATCCAAAGAATGCTTCAATACAAGCATTAATTAAAACCCTTCCACCAAAGTACCAAAAAGCTTTGGAAAAAGGAAAATTTTCAATTGATGAAGGATACCTATATTATAGAAGAAAGTTGAGTAATGTTATTGTTATTCCTCCTTCTATGAAAGAAATCATCTTGAAAATTTGTCATGATGACATATTAGCTGGACATTTTGATCTTGACAAAACAATGATCAGAATTAAGAACACTGCTTGGTGGGCTAATATGTCTGAGGACACAAAATTATATGTTGAATCCTGTGATTAATGCCAAAAATCAAAAAGATTAACTGGTAAAAGAGCAGGATTAATGCAACATATTGAACCTCCTGATGCTCCATGGCAAATAATAAACATGGATTTTGTAACAGGATTACCTATTGCTGGTAAAGACAGTTATAACTCTTGTTGGGTTATTGTGGACAGATTCACAAAAATGTGTAAATTTATCCCTACCCACAAGGATGTTTCCACTAAAGAATTAGCTTTCTTATGGTGGTCTCATATGTTTAATAATGCTGGTTTTCCTAAAGCCATAATCTCTGACAGAGACCCTAAATTTACTTCTGAATTTTGGATGTCTCTGATGGATGTTTGTGGTTGTGATCTGAAACTTTCTACTGCCCATCACCCTCAGTGTCGGCCGGTTGTCTAGAAGAAGGAGAAAAATAGAAGAAGGAATGAGAGGAGGAGAAGGAGGAAAGGAGTATGAGTAATAAAAGAAATAAAATCTAATAAAATTATTTAATTTATTGAGAGAAGACAACGATGAGTGAGCTGAGAAGAGACAACAAATTGGTTTTATAAATATTATTATTATTTTTTAAGTAAGAGTTCTGCGCGGCAACCAATATAATTACTATCAGACTTAAAGCAACCTTTAAATTGTTATATAAAATTTTAATTAGAATTTTATTACTAATAAAAAGAATATAAACGTAATATAAAAATTGTATTTAATTTGTGGAGTGTATAATAAGTGATGAGGCTACAGGGGATTATCCAAGGCCCTTTTATAGGCAATGGGTCCTCTGAAGCGCTACTCTCTTTGTAAATACAATGATTAGAATGGAATAAAACAAATATATCAAAAGAGTAAATGAAACATAACAATATAGAGAAAAACATGAAACAAATAATTAAAAGCCCAATTAAGAATCCAATTTCCCCGCCATTAATCCCCAAATCAGTAAGTGACAATAGTAAATAACTAAACAAGAGTGGAAACATAGGAACTATGAGAAATATAATTCCCAACAGATGGTACATCCTGATTAGAGGACATTTTAAGTGAAACAAAAAATAATTTGACGCAACAAAACAAGCAATTAATCTCAATTTAGTTCAAATTAATTTATTTGTTTTTTCTAACACAATTAAGGGTCAAAAGAAGCGTCCTTAATAATTGTTTAGTATCATATGAGAGGTATTAGTTAATATATAAATTTAAGTAATTAATTTAAATATATTATAAATCAAATTTACACTTGTAATTATAATATATGTTTTTTAATTAATTAAATATAAATTTATAATTATTAAATATATAAAAATGCGCCATTATTTGTAGAATATATTATATTATGCTCAATTTAATTGTATATAAAAATATATATAACCAATAAATTTAATGTAACATTTGTATATAATAAAATTCTTATATAATTTCATTATGTAATAAAATATTAAGTTATATTCATTAAATACAAGTCTTACCCACTCTTTAAGGTTTTATAATTTATATATCATTTACTGGACTCCTGGAATAGCCTGGCTGACACTCCCTCACTCTAAAAAAAAACAATAAAAAAAAAATGCTAAGATTTTTTCTTTTTGTATTTTTTCAACAGAGCAGGCAAATTTGAAATTTCTTTGCCAGGTATCCATGCATCATGTTCAGATGATTTGTTCTTATATCTCAATAAATATTCAGTACCTCTTTCAGAAGTGATAATTCTATCATTGAGAATTTTATCAATTTCTGCTGTTTCTGTGACTTCCTGAGGGTTCTTCTTAGGTCTTCCTCTTCTTTTTGGAAATAAGTCACTGTTGGAAGTATAAGGTTTAAGCAAAGAAATGGGAAAGACAGGATGTTTCCTATCATATGGAGAATACAATACAACTTCTACTGCATTATCACCAACCATTCTTTTAACAACAAATGGTCCTACAAAAGGATCTTTTAATTTGTGGTTACCTTGTAAATTGAAATGTACAGTAGAGATCAACACTTCATCACCCTTGTTAAATGTGTATTCTTTATGGGATTTATCCCATCTTTTCTTTTCATATTCAAATGCTTTATCAATACAACTCTGAGCATGTTTTCTGCATAGCTGTTGCATTTGCATAAAAGATTTTACACCAGGGTGTAGTTCCAACTTAGGTAATTTATTATTGAGAATTTGAGCAGGAGTGTTTGGGACATAACCTAACCAAAGCTCAAAAGGCTTTTTCTCAGTGACAGAATGAACAGTGCTATTATATGCAAATTCAAGACCAGGCAAAAGAGTGACCCAATCATGAGTAAATCTGTCATTGTCTTTATATTCTAAACCAAAGGCACAATACCTTCTAATCATATCTTCCAGAGTTTGAATCATTCTTTCAGCTAGACCATCAGTCTGAGGATGATGAGCTGTAGACAATTTTAACTCACAGCCACAAATATCCATCAAAGAGGTCCAAAACTCAGAAGTGAATTTTGGATCTCTATCAGAGATAATGGCTTTTGGAAAACCAATAATATTAAACATGTAAGACCACCATAAGAAAGCTAATTCCTTGGTGGATACATCTTTGTGGGTTGGAATAAATTTGCACATTTTTGTGAATCTATCAACTATTACCCAACAAGAGTTAAAGCTGTCTTTACCTGCAACAGGAAGACCAGTGACAAAATCCATATTAATGATTTGCCAGGGAGCACTAGGTGCTTCAATATGTTGTAATAACCCTGCTCTCTTACCTGTTAACTTTTTAGATTTTTGGCAGGAATCACAAGATTCAACATATAATTTTGTGTCTTCAGACATATTAGCCCACCATGCAGTGTTTTTGATTCTAATCAATGTTTTTTCAAGATCAAAATGACCAGCTAATATGTCATCATGACAAAGTTTGAGGATAGTTTCTTTCATTGAAGGAGGAATAACAATTACATTGGTAAGCTTCCTTCTATAATAAATATAACCATCTTCAATAGAAAACTTTCCTTTATTTAAAGCATTTTGGTATTTTGCAGGAAGAGTTTTTATTAATGCTTGAATTGAAGCATTCTTAGGATCATTCAAAATAGTAACTAATTTATTTAAGTCAGAATCTTTATCATATGAATCCAGTATTAACTGTAATAACTCTTCTTCCATATCAACTATAAATATACCATGTATATGAACAGTGTCATCCTCAGGTACATAAGCAGGATTGGAGTCATTATTTGGCAGAGGCAATCTGGAGAGCATATCAACATTAGAGTGAACATTTCCAGCTCTGTGGATAATAGTCATCCTTCCTCTGTATTCCTGAACAGCAAGTTGCCACCTGAACATATGTCTGTTAGGTGTTTTGAGGTTTAAGAGAGATTTCACAGCACTACAGTCAGTTACCAACTCAAATTTTTGGTCATCCAAGTAGTAATGAAGTTTCTCAAGAGCCCAAACAACTGCTAAGCACTCCAATTGAGTGGCACCATATTTCAATTCACTATTTCTTAAGGTTCTTGAAATATAACAAATTACAACCTCTGAGGATTTATCATTAATAATTTGCTTTTGGTGAAGGGCAGCACCCAGACCAATAAAGCTAGCATCTGTATAAAGTACAAATGGCTTGTTAAAATCTGGGAGAGCCAATATAGGGGCTGTCATTAAGCAATTTTTCAATGTATTAAAAGCTTTCTGACAGTCATCATTCCAGAGAAAAGCAACATCTTTTCTGGTTAGTTTTGTAAGAGGCAAGGCTATGACCTGATAATTTTTAATATATTGTCTATAATAGCCACACATACCTAAAAAACTTTGGATTTCTCTTACAGAAGTTGGTGCTTTCACATTTTGAATGGCAGCAACTTTATTATGGTCTACACAAATTTGTAAGCCTGACACAACATGGCCAAGGACTTTCAAAGATTGAAAACCAAATTTACACTTTTTTAAAGATAAGGTCATATTGATTTCATCCATTTTTCGGAAAACTCTATTTAAGTGAATCATATGTTCATCAAAAGTCTTAGAAAAAACAATAATATCATCAATATAAACCATGAGCCAACCCTCAATAATTTCTTGATGGAAAGTGTTATCCATGACTTTTTGGAAAACTGAAGGAGCATTTTTAGGGCCAAAAGGCATCCTAACATACTTATATATTCCCATATGAGTAGCAATAAGCAAAAAATTTTGAGAATTTTTCTCAACTGGAACTTGATGATAACCTTTATTACCATCCAGACAACTAATAAATTTTGCACCTTGCAAGGTAGCATGTATTGAATTAATTCTGGGTAAAGGATAAATATCATCAACAGTATAAGTATTTAAAGCTCTGTAATCTCCACATAATCTAGCTTTATCTTTTTCATAAGAGATTAAGACTGGGGAGATGACACAATATTTGGGGGTGACATCCACTTTCTCAATGATATTCATTTTCAATAATGTTTCAATATTATCTTCAATATCTTTTCTTTTTGATGGAGAAGCAGGATATGGTTTTTTCTTAAGGGAAGGAGGAATATCACTCAAATTACAGGATAAGGTAATTTTCATCTCTTCCTGAACAATTCCCAAGACATGAGAACCATGAGAAAAAGCCATAGGGAAAGAGGTAATAGAGGCAACAATAGAATCCTTTTGTTCATTAGTCAAATGATCACCAAAAGAAGCGGTATTTATTTCATGTAATAAATCATCCATTTCAGTTGTTGTTCTACCTTTACATTGGGTCAGTGAGTTACAAGATTTCAACAAATGCCCAGAAGGTTTAGGAGAAGAAATTTTGAATTTTCTTTTCCCATTCATTCCTAAGGTAAAGCAATTATTTGCTGGGTCCAGTTTCACACCAAACATGGTTAAAATATCATTTCCCATAATAAACCAATTGCTCAAATTATCATTTTTCATGACAACAAATTCACAAATAGCTCTGAAAAAACCACCATTATATTTGAAGAATACAGAGGTTTTGTATTTGCCAATAGGAAATAAGGTAGAACCATACCCTCTCCATTTTTCAGAAGTTATAGGCAATAATTTACTCAAATATTCCTTATCCACTGAAGCCAAAGCTTTTTCAGATACTACACTTCCTCCAGCACCAGAATCAAGAACTACATCAACATTTTTACCATTAATGATAACAGGTGCCTTTAAAGGGGATATAGGAATAGAATTGTTAGTAATATCTTTAATTATCTCAGCATTTTCTACTGAAGATAAATTCAATACACAATCTTCAGATATATTATTTAAATAATGGACATCATGTTCCAACATTAAAACATCTTTAACAGATTCATTGTCATAGGAGATATTACTTTCACAGTCACTGGAAGAATTATTGACATCAAGTTCAAGTTCATCAGTGTCTTCATTTTGTTCAACAAGATGAATTTTCTTGTCACAAACATGACCCTTCTGCCACGGTTTGTTACATTTATAACAAGTATTTGTTGCATATTTTTTAGGTGCAACTGGGGCAGAGGGTTTACCAGATTTTTCTGGGAGCTTTATAGAAGGTTTATTCTGATCATTATAAGATTTACTAAGGTAATTCTTTGGTTCATATCTATGGTTGAGTAGTACTTCATTACAGATATTAATGAAAGAAGAATTTTCCCTTACATGCTCAGTTCTAGCAACAATCAAATCCCTAAGAGAATTTGGTAATTTATACAAGATTTTATCTCTCCAAATATCATAATCCATCTTTGGATCAATTGCTCTAAGGATTTTAGTTATTTTCATCAGAAAAACAATGGGCTTTTCAACAGAGGAGGATACATATCTAGTATTCTCATACAGTCTTTGCTGAGCTAACCTGAATTTTGAACCACCAAACTGATTCTCAATCAAGGATTTCCAATCATTCCATGTATAATGATTGTTATCTAAGAGGACAGATTCATACCACATCAAGGCTACATTGGAAAATAAAGAAATTAGCTTAGAAACAATTTCCTCATCAGGTAGTTTATAAGATCTCTTTAAATTATCAATTCTTTGGATAAAGTGTTGCCAATCAGAGGAAGAATCACCATCAAAGGTAGGATATTGGTCTAACTTAGGCCAATTTTTCTGATTACTGGGATGGTCCACTTTTTGGTTTGAATTATTCATTAGTAATAATTCCTGAAGTTTAGCCAGTTGTTCAGAAATTTCATTATTTACAGAAACAGCTGGTGCTTGACCATCACAAGATTTTTTGCTAGTAGCAAAAGATTTTACAGACTCATTGTCAGTTTGTTTAATGGTTGAAATACGAGGAAGAAAGGATGAACTTTGTTCAGGTTTTTTCCCTTTATTTTTATGCAGCTTACTTGCAGAAATCTCATTTAATTCATTTTTGATGGTTAAGGTTGAGAACTTTTCCTGTAGGTCAGACACATAGTTTCTTATTCTTGGAATTTCAGACATCTGGTCATTTACTTTTGCAAGAGATAGAACATTTCTGTCCTCAGAAACTGAGTGTTTGGTACTTAGTGCATGGAAGTCATTTTTTAGTTTCTTCAACTCATTTTGTAGAGATTTTATTTCATTTTTGAATGAATAATTTTCCTCAATAAGGGGTTTCAATTCACTCAATGTCTTATGCAGACTGATATTTCTATCTGAGATAGCTCTATGGTCACTTCTTATTTGTTTTTGTTGACTAAGAACAATATTCAAGGTTTCTTTGATTTTTAAATAAGCTGTATCTTGTACAGAAGAACTTACTTTACATTGCAAGTGTAAATTATTTAATCTATCATTTTCATGGATTAACACATCTCTCACATGTTTGTCTTTCACAATATTAAAATCAAGGGTATCTTTCAAAATTTCCTCAGAAGTTTTTTCAATTAAGTTATAGATTTCAGGGGGAACAGAATCATTTTTAATTGCAAGAGAAGGATTAATTAAAGATGTAGAAGTTAAATGTAAAGGTTCATCAAATGACAATTTGCTAATTACATCAATAGGGCTACTAGTTACAGGAAGCTGTCTTTTAACAGGTTTAACTGTTCTTTCACCATGTTCAATAATATTACCTGCAGAAGAAGATTTATTAGAAAACATACCCAAGTGACTATCAACCAAATTACTTACCATGGCAGAGGAGGAAACTTCCCCTGGGACTGGGTTTGGGATTGTGCTTGGGCCTTCTTTCTCCTGCTTTGTTGGTAGGGATGAGGAGGTGGATGGAAATTGGGTGTTCTGGATGGGCCAGGCTGATGATGAGGAGGGTGTTGCACATTCTGTTGGTAGTGACTCATTAGATAATCCCATTTCCATTGCTCTACTTCCATAGTATTTGGATTTTGGATGGTTGAGCTGGGTGGCTGTGAAGGTTGAGCCTGAAATTGAAGCTGATTGGGAGGCAATTGAGGAGGGGCCTGGGCCTGAATCTGGTTCCTGAGTTCTTGGACCTGATCCCACAATGTGTCTACCTTTGCTTTGTACGTCATATTTTCTGTCTTCAACTCTTTTATATGACTGGATAGGTTGCTGATTTGTTGTGGCAGAGGAAGCTTTTTTATTTTGAAGCCTTTTGGAAGACCTTCTTGAGGCACTAGAGGCTTTACTTCCTTCTGTGGTACTGGGGGAAGGGGGTTTGGTTTGTTTGCATTTCCTGTCATTTCCACATCCTGCAGTATGTGAATTCTTTGTGTTAGCATAAGATTTTTTATGACCAACTTTAGAAGAACTTACAGTGTCAGCATCATAGTCAATTTCTATCTCATCCACTTGCATGTTATCCATTTTTTCTGTCAAATTGTTGGACATACTAGTGGGAAGATTAATATTTTACTTTGTACTTTATAAAAAAAATAATCAAAGTTAGTCAATAATTGCTCCAAATAATATAAAAAAAATTTTGTAATTAATTAAATTATAGAAAAAATAACTTTCAATATAAAGTAATAATTAAAAAATTATTTTTTTTTTAAAAAAAATTGGATTGCAAGTTTAAATTGGGAATAACAAGTTAGTTAATTCAACCAATTAATTACCAATATTAAATATGGCAATATATTGGGACTAAGCACAATGTACTTTTAAGTCAACCAAAATTAACAATAATTAATAATAAAAAAAAAAATTAAATTAATAATTCAATTTGTATTAATAATAATGTCAATTCTTCTAGGACTAAGAGGATTTAACACTCTATAATGGTCAACTAGGAAAAAAAAATTTTTTAAAAATTGAACACTTACACTCAGTGAATCAGCAATTAAGCCACAATCACTGTTATTGCAATAAAAATATAGTAATATGAGTGAGAGGCGCAAAGGTGAACTTACTATAGTGATCGAAAAATCACTTCAAAATAATATAAAAATTAATATTATATAAACCTAAGATGTCGAACCCAAGTTCGAAACACAGTCGCGGCAAAAGTTTCGTTTTGCTAGGTGGTCCGTGCGTTTTGTCGTTCGTCGCCAGGCTTCGATCGTCGTCGTCGTTTGGAAAGGCCCTCAGTTGTCGGCCGGTCATCTAGAAGAAGGAGAAAAATAGAAGAAGGAATGAGAGGAGGAGAAGGAGGAAAGGAGTATGAGTAATAAAAGAAATAAAATCTAATAAAATTATTTAATTTATTGAGAGAAGACAACGATGAGTGAGCTGAGAAGAGACAACAAATTGGTTTTATAAATATTATTATTATTTTTTAAGTAAGAGTTCTGCGCAGCAACCAATATAATTACTATCAGACTTAAAGCAACCTTTAAATTGTTATATAAAATTTTAATTAGAATTTTATTACTAATAAAAAGAATATAAACGTAATATAAAAATTGTATTTAATTTGTTGAGTGTATAATAAGTGATGAGGCTACAGGGGATTATCCAAGGCCCTTTTATAGGCAATGGGTCCTCTGAAGCGCTACTCTCTTTGTAAATACAATGATTAGAATGGAATAAAACAAATATATCAAAAGAGTAAATGAAACATAACAATATAGAGAAAAACATGAAACAAATAATTAAAAGCCCAATTAAGAATCCAATTTCCCCGCCATTAATCCCCAAATCAGTAAGTGACAATAGTAAATAACTAAACAAGAGTGGAAACATAGGAACTATGAGAAATATAATTCCCAACAGATGGTACATCCTGATTAGAGGACATTTTAAGTGAAACAAAAAATAATTTGACGCAACAAAACAAGCAATTAATCTCAATTTAGTTCAAATTAATTTATTTGTTTTTTCTAACACAATTAAGGGTCAAAAGAAGCGTCCTTAATAATTGTTTAGTATCATATGAGAGGTATTAGTTAATATATAAATTTAAGTAATTAATTTAAATATATTATAAATCAAATTTACACTTGTAATTATAATATATGTTTTTTAATTAATTAAATATAAATTTATAATTATTAAATATATAAAAATGCGCCATTATTTGTAGAATATATTATATTATGCTCAATTTAATTGTATATAAAAATATATATAACCAATAAATTTAATGTAACATTTGTATATAATAAAATTCTTATATAATTTCATTATGTAATAAAATATTAAGTTATATTCATTAAATACAAGTCTTACCCACTCTTTAAGGTTTTATAATTTATATATCATTTACTGGACTCCTGGAATAGCCTGGCTGACACTCAGACTGATGGTTTAGCTGAAAGAATGATTCAGACTTTAGCGGACATGATAAGAAGATATTGTGCCTTTGGCCTTGAGTATAAAGATAATGACAGATTCACTCATGATTGGGTTACCTTACTTCCTGGGTTAGAATTTGCTTATAATAGCACTGTTCATTCTGTTACTCAAAGAAAGCCTTTTGAGCTCTGGCTTGGATATGTTCCTAAAACTCCTGCCCAAATTCTCAATAACAAAATACATAAATTGGATATACATCCTGGTGTAAAATCTTTTCTTCAAATGCAACAACTATGTAGAAATCATGCTCAAAAATGTATTGAAAAATCATTTGAATATGAGAATAAAAGATGGGACAAATCCCATAAAGAATACACTTTTAAAAAGGGTGATGAAGTGTTGATTTCTACAGTCCACTTCAACTTACAAGGTAATAACAAATTAAAAGATCCTTTTGTTGGTCCTTTTTTTTCAGAAGAATGATTGGAGATAATGCAGTTGAAGGTATTCTGTATTCCCCATATGACAGAAAACATCCTGTTTTTCCAATATCTCTTTTGAAACCTTACATACCCAATAGTGATTTATTTCCAAAAAGGAGGTGTAGACCAAAGAAAACCCCAAATGAAATCACTGAGACAGCAGAAATTGAGAAAATATTAAATGACAGAATAGTCACTGCTGAGAAAGGTACAGAATACTTATTGAGATTCAAGAATAAATCATCTGAATATGATTCTTGGATACCTGGGAAGGAGATATCTAATCTTCCTACTCTACTAAAAAAGTATAAAAAGAAAAAATCATAGCATTTTTTTTATTTTTTTTTTTAGAGTGAGGGAGTGTCAGCCAGGCTGCTAGACTTACCCAGTGAAATAATTAATTATTTACTGGATGAAGCCGCACCTTATCATTTTTAATTATTATTTAATTATAATTTAGTTACATTAAAATTAGTTATAATAAATTAACTAATTACAGAATGTTAAAATTAAAAAATTAATTAATTAAATAAATAATTAAAATTAAAATTATAATTTTGTCCCTTATATTTTTCTCTAACACCGTGCTCATTTGACAGGTTGGAAAAAAATAAAAATTTTATATTAAAAAATAAATACAAAGATAAAATAAGATTTAAATATTCAAATAATGTTAAATATATACAAAAAAATCAAACTTCTTATTTAGGATTGACTTTTACAGTAAATATTAAAATATATTGATGTATTTCTGACATACTCTGTAAATACATCTTTTTGATGCCTTCTTTTTAGAATAACTTTATTATTTGAAATACTATTTCTGGAATGTTCTTTTCTCTCTCTTTTCCTACTGTTTTTAGAATTTGATTGCCGTGCTTTGTCTCTCCTTTGCCTATAAAATGCCTCTCTTTTTGTTGTCTTTTGATCATTCTATTTTACCAACTCATTTATTACTACAACTACAACAGTTAAAAATTATTTATTATATTTTATATCCTTAGTATTTACACCATACATAATTCTAATTCTATAATCTATATAAATTATTAAAATCTACCTCTTAATTTGAGTAAATAAATCATACTTGATTGAGAAAATACGTACCTAATTATTGAGAGTCAAATAATACCTTAAAATCTTCATATAACACCATACCAAAGCTTCTAAACCAAAAGTGAACCTTGACAATGCCTGTGGGTTTGAATCCGCCCTTGAAGAGACCTCCTTTGTCAAGAGATCCGTACTGTACTCCTTTGGTGAAGAATCCTCCAGAATTTGTAGAGACGGCTAGGGTGACTGTGGAAAGATTGAAAGTTGTTAATTTTGGTCCTGATGGGTGGTTTTCTGAAGAAGAAAAGTTGTTGTTGTTGCACATTATTGTGCTAAGGGAAAAAGCTGTGGCATTTGTTGAGGAGGAAAGGGGTGTATTGAAGCACTCTTATGGGGAACCTTACTTGATTCCTGTGGTTTGCCATGAACCTTGTCAAATCAAACCTATTCCAATTCCAGCCGCTATTAAAGAGGATTTTGTAGAGATTTTTAGGGAAAGAGTCAGGACTGGGTTATACAAACAATCAACTTCCAGTTACTCAAGTCCGTTGTTCTGTGTAAAGAAGCAGAATGGAAAGTTGCGGGTGGTTCATGATCTTAGAGCCTTGAATAGAGTCACTATCAAGGATGCTGGTATGCCACCAAGTGCAGAGGATTTTGTTGAAGCTTTTGCTGGAAGGGTGTGTTATGGTTTGGGTGATATTATGGGTGGTTAAGATGAGAGGGAACTACATACGGATTCAAGGACTCTCACAACTTTTGAGACTCCTTTGGAAAGATTTTGGCTCACTAGGTTGCCTCAAGGAGAAACTAATTCAGTGGCAGTTTATCAAGCGCAGATGGCTTGTATTTTGCAGGATGAGGTTCCTACTCATGCTGGTATTTTTATTGATGATGGTTGAATTAAAGGACCATCCACTGATTATGGTAATGAGGTGTTAGCGGAGAACCCTGGCATAAGGAGGTTTGTGTGGGAATATGAAGTAACTCTAGAGAGAGTGTTGTTCAGGATTGAAGAGGCTGGTTTGACCATTTCAGGGTCAAAATTCTGTTGTTGTTTTATTGCTTTGGAAATTCTGGGTCATGTGGTATGTAAAGAGGGAAGGATTATGGCGAAGAAGAAGATTAATAAAATCCAGTCATGGCCAAGACCTAAAAATACTACTGAAGTCAGGGGATTTTCGGGTGTATGTGTATATGTCAGGATTTTTATTAAGGATTTTTCTTTGTTGGCTTCACCTTTAAGGAGGTTGGCCAGAAAAGATGCAGATTGGAAATGGACTGAAGAGTGCGAAGAGGCTTTTCAGAAGTTGAAAAAGGTTGGTGGTGAAGATATTGTTCTTCACAAGTTGGATTATGGTGTTGGTGCTGGAAAAATTTATCTGGCAGTGGACTCAAGTTATATTGCTGCTGGTGCTGTTTTGTCTCAGGAGGATAAGACTGGGAGGGTCAGGCCAGTAAGATATGAGTCTGTGGTGTTTAATGAGGTGAAATCTAGGTATTCTCAACCTAAGTTGGAATTGTGTGGCGTAGCTAAAATTTTAAAGAAGCTACAGATGGTTTTGTGGGGGCAGCATTTTGAGCAGCAGGTGGATGCAAAATCTTTGGTTCAGATGATCAATACACCTAGTCTTCCAAATGATCCAAGGACTAGGTGGGTGGCATTTATTCAACATTCTTCTTTTGACCTGGTACAAAAAACAGGTAAAACTTTTACTATGCCTGATGGATTATCAAGGAGGCCACCTACAGATAAAGATTCTGAGGCTGAAGAGTTTGATGAGGATGTTCCAGTGGTTAGGGCCAGCACAAAGGGTGCTGAAGATTTTTCTGACCTCCCCCAAGAGGCTAAACTGGCTGGATCTGATCTTGATTCTGGTTATCAGGATGTTTTTGTTGATGAAGATGGAGTTGTTGTTTGGGACAGCTTAAAATTGGAAAAGGGTGTTTTTGTTAGTGAACTGGATTCTCACAGAGTTCAGTGGAAAAAGAAGGACGTGCCAAAATTTAAAGATTGGTGTCCTGGTTTGGCTGCTCAATTAGCTCATTTTCATACTGGTGATTTTGGTGACAGAATTGTACCCTTGGATGTTGTTTTGTTAGATTTTGAAGATGAGACCTGGGGTCAGTCTGGGTTTTATTTTATCCTGGTGGAATATCTGTTGACCTTGGAGAGGCCAGATAGTTGTGATGATGATACTTGGTTGGCAATCAAGAAGAAGAGTCCTGGATTTTATGTATCAGGAAGGCGGTTGATGAGGAGGAGACATCCAAATCCTCAAGTGGTGTTGACTCAGAAGAAGGGTAAAGAATTGGTTTTGAAGTCCTTACATGAAGACCTTGGTCATAGAGGCTTTGGGGAGACGTATAGAAGAGTAACAGACAGATTTTGGTGGCCAGGTATGAAGTTGGCTGTGCAGGGTTGGGTTCAATCGTGTGAAGAATGTCAAAGAAGAAGTCACTTGAAACCTAAAGAGGTGGGCCGTGCTACTGGAGAATCAACTGTTTTTGGAAGAGTCAGTCTGGATGCTGTCCATATAAAAGAGGGCAGGTATAAATACTTGATTGTTGCTAGGGATGATTTGTCTGGTTGGTTTGAGGCAGTGCCTCTGATTAATTTGACTGCCAAGAATGTGGTAGAGTTTTTGAAGAAAGAGTGGATTTATAGGCATGGGTTAATGAAGTTGGTGACTGTTGATGGCAGGCCAGAGTTTGGCGCCAGATTTAAAGAAGCTGTGGCTAGTGTTGGTTCTAAAGTTAGAGTGGCTACACCCTATTATCCTGAAGCTGAAGGCATGGTTGAAAGAGGCCATCAAGTTATCAAGAATGCTTTAGTGAAGATGTGTGGAGATAGTGCTGAAAAGTGGAGGCATTATTTACCCTTGGTTTTATTTTCTGATAGGGTCACTGTGAAGAGGACAACTGGCTATTCTCCTTATGAGTTAATTTTTGGTCAGAAAGCGGTTCTACCAGTGGACTTGGAAGCTGTCTCTTATCTTGGAATTGATTGGGATGACGTGCGCTCAACAGAAGATTTGCTCTGTGCCAGGATGCAACAGTTGGAATGTAGAGAGGAATGTCAGGAGAAGGCATACTCTAGAAGGATGAAGATTAGGAATCAATCAGTCAGGTACTGGGACAAGAAGTTTGCTCATAGACTCAGGAATCCTTTGAAACCTGGTTTTTTGGTTTTGGTGTATAATAGAAGTTTGGAGAGTCAATGGGGGAAAATGTTTGCTGACAGATGGAATGGACCTTACAGAGTCAGATCTCAGGCATCTAGAGGTTCTTATTTTTTGGAAGAGTTGGATGGTGCAGTCTTGAAAAAGATGGTGGCTGCAGACCAAGTGAAGAGGTTTTATCTTAGAGGCACTAGGCATGAAGAAGATTGACTCCGCAATGAGGATAAACTACGGACCATTCTTTAATTTTGGTTTTTTTGTGGTGATGCTATGCATCTGTTTGTTGGTAACTCATGTTAGAGGGTACCCACGGGTGGGGCCTCTAGATTTTGTCTTGGAAAGTGTGGGGGTGACTGATGGGCTGGCTGCTCTATAAACAGTTACCCCAGATTGTCTGTTTCCAACCCTTTCTCTTAATTTGGTTGAACCCTAGTATTGGTTTCTGTTCACAGGTTTTAGTCCTCTATGACTTTAAACTGGAATTTCCTCTGGTTTTCATGTGCTGGTCTCTTCACTCTTATTGGTTTTGGTTTTTTTGTGTTGGATGTTGTGTTTTTGTTAGAAGGTACCCAGGGGGGGCTTCTAGATTTTATTTGGGCAAGTGTGGGGGTAACTGATGAGCTGGCTGCTCTGTAGAACAGTTACCCTAGAATTTCTGTCTCAGGTCTTTTGTTTATCCTAGTTGAATTCTAGTTCTGATGTTTATTATTCTGGTTTCAAGTCCACTATGACTTTAAACTGGTTTGGGACTGGCTTCTTTATCTTTGGTTCTTTCATATTGGTGGTGGATCACTGGTGGTCTCCCATCATTTTTACTTATTGGAGGGAGCCCACCCAGTGATCTTTTCTTTGGACCGTACTTTCTCTTATTGGACCATCTATGGAGCTGGACTGTCTTTGATTTTGCAGTTATGTTCTTTCTAGATAGCAGTTTTAGATTATTTTCTTTTTTCTTTTTTTTCTTTTAATTTTTTATATGGGTTGTTTACAATTATAAAATCAAAAATATAGGGTGTTACCACATCCAATTCACCTGGATGTGGGCAAGCATTGGTGGGGAAAGGCTCATCCATTGGCCAGGCAATGCTATTTTCTTTTTTATTTATTATTTATTTCATGTGTTTCTGAGTTTCATTATTTTTTATTATCTTCTGAATTTCTAAATTTTTTGAATTTTGTTTTCTGTTAACCATTTAAAAGAATTAATTGTGTATCCACATCAAGGTGCACTTGGATGTGGGTAAGGTATCAGGGGATCAGCTCATCAATTGGCTGGGGGATACCATTTATATTTTTTTTATATTTTATTTTATTTCATTTATTTTATTTTATTTCATTTTATTTATAAATTTTTAATTAATGTATTAGTACGTTTAAAAAAAAAACTCTGAAATTATTTTTATTAATTGTTTTATATTATTATTATGTTTCTAATCTTTTGCAGGAGCTCATTGTCTGGATGATGAAGCTTCTGGAGGCTGGTCTGGATTGTGATGACGTTTTTGTTTTTTGTTGGGATTGTGGGAAGCACTGTGTTCTTTGAAGTGCATCCTGCTGGAGAGATTATAGGGATTGTAATGGTCAGGAATTGGATTAGAGGGAAGTTCAGAGGAGGAGGAAGAAGAGGAAGTAATGGAGTGCTGGAGGGTGTGTTTAATGATCCTAGACATTTTCCAGTGGTCGTCTAGTAGGGGCTTTCTCAGGGATTTTTCAAAGTCATTCAAAGATCCATGGAGGGAAAAGGCTTTTAGCATGTTGGAACACATGGTGCTTAGGTTTTTCTTCATGTCTCCATAATCCATGGTCAAAGAAGTTTCAAGAGGTTGGCCAACTCCAATAATAGATTCAGGAGGAGGGGTGCTAACTAGACAAGAAGAATTGGATCAGTAATTATTTTTGTTGAAGAAATGGAATAATTAATTTGGTACTTACAGATTGGAAGCTCATCAAATCTGTAAGCAGCTATGATTTGGATCTCTGACAATTTTGTAATGGTCATAGTGGGTGGATCAACTAGGGAAAGATATGGATTCTCATGGTCTTCCTCTGAAGGATCCTGAGAAGGTGAACTGGGATGCTGATGTTCCTGGGGCCGAGTTGGAGCAGTGAGATTGTTGTTTTTGTTGTGGTTGTAATTTCTGTTGGATTCAGCTGGAGGAGGTGCTGGTGATGGAGTACCAGGGTTGTTAAAGGATGGAGCAGGAGAGGGGGATTTGGAAGCAGATTGATCTCTTCTGGATGGAGATTTTGAAGAGATGGAACTGTCAGAAGAGTAGTTGGCTGACAGAGGAGAGGTGTAGTTTCTTTGTCTTAGTTGGGGACAAAGTTGTTGTTGTGGAGCAGTGTGTGTTGTTCTGGTTTCTTCTTGGGATTCTCTGGCAGGTCTCTTAGAAACCTGGGAAATTTTGGTGCTTTTGGACTTTGAAACGGTGGATTGCATTGCTCTGGGAGCAGTAGGAGGTTTTTGGGTTGAGTTGTTGTTGTTGTCTGGATGAATTTGGCTGTTTTCTGGCCGTTTTTGAAGGTTTTGGCCCTGATTTTCACTGTTTGGTGAGGCGGGCAGGCCGCCTGGACGCAGTCTAGAAGCCTGGGAGTTGATTTTGAAGCTTTTGGAGCTAATTTGGTGGAGATAAAAGCAGTTTCTTGTGAGGCTAAGGCTGGTCTTTTGGGAAGAGTGCGGGAAGCTGAGCTTCTGGATCATCTGGAAAGAGCAGAAGATAGAGAGGAAGAGGAAGGACCAAGCTCTGGGGATCTGGTAGGGGATCTGGAGATGTATTTGTGAGAAGGAGAAGGCGGAGGAATAGGGTAGTTGGCGTCTCTGTCACATCTTTTTTTTTTGGAATAGCAAGAGTCACAAGCCCTGTTGTAGAATTTGGATTCAGGATTTGGACGAGTGAATGTGCAAGGTCTGCACATGTGGATTCACTGTTTGCAGGCATAGTCCTTGGGAGCAGTGAAGCAAGGGAGAGTAGAAGGGTTAACATCAGGAGATCCATCCATTATCTGTGGTGAGAAAAGATGATGAAAAGGGATAGGAGGAGATTTTTGTCAGTGATGGGTAGATGATGAAGTGAAAGTGGAAGTTCAGCAGGTTGGCTGTAGAGGTGTGCTGCATGAAATTGGCTGCGTCTATTTTATTCAAAATTCGGTCAGTCCATCAAGACTCTAAACTGGAAAAGCTATGGTATCAAGGCAGTCCATCAAGACTTTAAACTGAAATCTGGTTTCTGTTAGTCCTCCAAGACTTTAAACTGGCTGGTTTCAATATTTTATCAAGACTAGTCCGTCAAGACTTTAAACTGAACACTGTGTTAGTCCCCCAAGACTTTAAACTGTAGAGTAATCATACCCGACAACAATGAGATAAAATTATGGATTTTCAACAGTCAACATGATTCTCCATTAGCTGGTCATTTTGGTGTTGATAAAACCTACCAGTTAATAGCGAGGGAATTTTTTCTGGGCAGGTATGACCAGGGAAATCAAGGCCTATATAAAAGCTTGTTACGAATGTAATAGGAATAAGGCTCCCTGTCACCGGAAGTATGGGTTGCTTCAACCACTTCCTATTCCCTCTAAACCTTGGGAATCTTTATCGATGGATTTTATTTCTCAACTTCCTCTTTCTAATAATTTTGATGCTATATTAGTAATAGTAGATAGATTCTCAAAAATGTCTATTTTCATTAAAACCACTACTACTGCTACTGCAGAAGATCTGTCAAAATTGTTTCTAGAATATGTATTTTCCAAACACGGCTTACCAAATGATATTATTTCAGATAGATGCTCATTGTTTGTATCCACATTCTGGACTTAACTGTGTCGACAACTCAATATCAGGAGGAACCTCTCCACAGACTATCATCCTGAAACCGATGGGCAAACAGAAAGGGTCAACCAAATCCTCAAACAATATCTTCGAATGTATGTCAGTTACCAACAAGATGATTGGACCACATGGCTACCATTGGCCAAATTTGCTTATAATAACTCTACTCATTCTTCGACACGACAATCTCCCTTCGAAACCATTTATGGAAGACATCCTCGATTCAACTCAATTCATGTAGGAACTAATCATCCTGCGGAACATTATCTTCGAACTATATCACGACTCCAAGAAGAACTTAAAACAAATTTGGAATCAGCTGTTCGAAGGTACAAGGAACAGGCTGGCAAACATCGACAAACTGCTCCTCCTTTTAAACAAGGCAACAAAGTATGGCTCGAAGCACGGAACATTTGAACGACTCGGCCATCAAAGAAATTGGCTGAAAAACGCTTGGGGCCATTCGAAATCAACTCTGAAGTCTCTAAAACTGCATTTTGACTCAAGCTACCTCCTAAATGGCGGGCTATTAACCCTGTTTTTCACGTATCTCTCCTGGAACTGGCTTGAGAAACATACCCGGGAAAGAACCAACCTCCTCCGGAACCGGTGGAAGTAGAAGACCATCTAGAGTGGGAAGTAAGCCGCATCCTTGATTCAAGAATGCGCAAGGGGAAACTTCAATACCTCGTGGAATGGGAAGGCTTCCTCGATGACTCAGACAAAACATCCTGGGAACCAGCCATCAATGTTTCTAACGCCCCTGAACTCCTAAAATCTTTTCATCTTAAATATCCTTTAAAACCAAAACCTTAAAACTCTCTTTTTTTTCTTTTCTCTGTTTTTTTTTAAATCTAAAACATTTTTTTTTCTAAAAAATTCTTTTGTTTTCTTCTTTATTCTTTCTCTTTTCAAAATGTTTCAATCTTCTTATAATATAAAATAAAATAAATTAAATTAAAATAAAAATAAAATAAAGTAAAATAAAGTAAATATAAAAAAAAAATTCAATTTTCTATATACATTTTTTCTTTAAAATTTTATTTTCCTCTAACTATCAAAATTCTTCACAAACATTACACGACCATCTTTCTTGAACTTCACTTTAACTTCTAAATCACCCTTTTAAATTTTTCGAAACAAATTACTTCTTTCTTCAAAATCCTCTTAGGAATTTTATTTTGTCTCTTCTTTTCTTTCTTTTCTTTTTTCAAATAACTAAAATCCCTCAAATCGTCAATTAACAAACTTAAATAACAATTTTTTATTTTTCCTAAATTATCTCAATCAATTATTTCTTTCTTATTTCTTTCTTCTTACTTAATTCTTTTCTTTTTGAACTTAAAACAAAAAAACTCCTTCAATCAACTATTCTTTCTTTTTTTTCTTCATTTAAACTTCTTCTTTCAAAATCTTCAAACAAATTCTATTTAAATCTTTTTTTCTGTCTTTTCCTTTTTTCTCTCAAAATATTATATAAAAAATAATAATAATAAATAAATAAATGAAAAAATGAAATTCTCAATAAAATAACAAAGTAAAATAATTAAATACAAATTGTTTTTACATTCTTTTTCTTCTTTTCTCTTTTTATTTTAAATTTTCTCTTTTATCTTCTCCCAAACCAATCCCTTCATCTTCTCCAAAATTTCCCTTATCTCCTTTCTACATTTCTCAAATTTCTCCCCCTCTCCTACCGGAATCAATTCCCCAAGTTCAAGTAACTCCTTGGCTATGTCAAAGGAAGCGGCATCAACAATGTTATCAATCTTGCCGCTCAATTCTTCAATATATCTTGCTCGTCGAACCTGACGAGGTTTCTTCGACCATACTTGATCAAGGGTTTCTTCGTTTTCCTCCCTCGAGGTAACAGTCGGTAATCTATCCTCCACTGCCACTTCCACTGCAATGGGCCCCACAAGGGTTGCTTCCACATTTTAAGCTTCTTTCGTAGGGGCCTCAATGATGACGTCTGAATTCTAAAAACAGAATCATTAGTAATTAAATATATAAATTATAAGAGGGTGAACTTACTTCGAAGATTGGGTCAGGCTCCAAAAATAATCTAGGAGTGACCTTCTCTGCCACCTCCTTTTCCTCTTCGTCATCTTCAATGACCACCTGTCGTTTCTTTGGGGTTTTCCTTGAGATGTGAATTTCTTCCTCCTCTTCGACCAATTCGTCAACTTCCTCCTCGACAACCCCCCTCTTGTTCTCAGCCCTAGCCACCCAGATGTTCACATCATCTTCAACTTCTTCCTCATTTTCCCCCACCGATTGATCGTCTCCAATGGACACATCCCAGATGTCCTCGACTACTTCTTTCATTTTAGTGATCACCCAATACTTTGTCTTAGTAAACTGACTTTCAATATCGGCATTCTTCACTAAGGCGTCACATGCCACTCTTCTCCATCGGCAAAACTCGCACTTCTGGCGAGGCCCTCGTGTCGCTGTGCTCTCCACGCAGAAATACTCCATCGACTCGCAAGCCGTGCAAGTCTTCAAAAATTGCCGTGTGACAACACCCCCATCCGCTTTAGGGTGTGGAGGCGTGGGAGTCGGTGTAGGGAAATCCGTCATAATGAATTAAAGAAATAAAATAATAATTAAGTAAATAGGAAGAGAAATCAGTGTGGGAAATATGTTTTACGCTCAACGGAGCTCGCGTTCTTATACCCAGGCATCTGTCACACGCCACGTGACACTTGAGGCAAAAGTAGCTCATTAAATCAATACTAAAGGGTTCAAATCCATACCCAAAGCACAGAAAGCAACTCTCCATAGCAACTGCAACTTTCCTTTGTGTACTCGCTATTCAATTGCGCTAGCCTAAAACTCTAAATCTAAATTAGTCAATCTCTCAATAGTGTGTCTTAGTCTTTTTTTTCAATAAGCGACGCACAGCGCAATAGTTAATATAATAGTACATTAAAAGGTTCATGAAATGTCTGTGGGTTATTAAGGGGTAGTGAGTATGGATGGAATGGTTAGTGAAGGATTAAGGGGGTTGACGGATGTTAGTGAGGAGGGTCCAAGTGTAACGGATATATTTTAAATGGTTTGTGGTGTGCGGAATGGTGGATGAGTATGAGGTCAATGCGAGGAGTAGTAAAGGATATAAAAGGAGCTGGGTTTTTGGTTTGACATTCTTTAGAATTGAATTATAAAACGTATTTATAGTTAATAGTTATAAAACTCTAAGTGAAAATCATTATTATTGTATCTTTCTTTATTTTCTCAATAATCATATCTAAATCCTAAATCTTTGATTGTTGAGTTTCCAAACCTTTGTGAGATCTTAAGAATTTTAATATTAACGTTCAATTATATTAGAATCCTTCTTGAACATAACTTGAAGCAGCAGTTCTTCTTTTGAGTCATCTTCAAATCACTTCCTCGAACTATCCCTCTGTGCTTTGAAGAGGTATCTGAACCTTTTATCTCACTTGCAGGAACATCCTCGACCTTGTGCGTAGGTTTTCCGGTGACATCTAGAAAGAATGTGTTTAAAATGTGTATTTACTGTATATATCAGAAATAAATTGGTTTATATAAAAATTACTGTATATGTCATTTTTAAATAAGTAATCTGAATTTATTGTATATATTTATTTTTATTTTATTATTAAGTTTTATTTCAATATTAAATTTTATTTTAATATTAATATTTATTTCTCTTAACCTGTCATTGTGCACAGTGTTAGGAAATAAAAATACATGGGACATTTAATATTAATTTTAGTTCTTTACTAACTTTACTGTTTTGTAACTAGTTAATTTATTACAACTAAATTTAGAGTAAATATATTATAATTAATAATATATAAGAAATAAAAAGGTGTGGCTTCATCTCAGTAAATGATTAATTATTTTACTGGGTAAGTCTAGTAGCCTGGCTGACAATAATCTAGTTTAGATCCTATTATTAGAGCCAATAAATTAATAGCAGTTGGTTAAATATAGTAAATGTATAAAAGAATTGAGTGCTATTTATTTCTGCTATAACAATATGTATTGGTTTGGTCCTCCAATATCAGTTTTATAAATCATATTTTAATTTTTCATTTCAGGTATATATTCAAAATTTCTATTAATCAGGACTCATTTCCAACTTGTGGCTAGATGATTAAAAATTAAGTGCAAAATTTATAATAAAAAACGCATTTTTATCTCTAAAAATTTTAAAAGGAATTTAAATGGTATCATTATTTAAATCTAACTAGAAGGAACTTTTATAATTAAAATAATATTTTGGCCCTATTGATGTAAGTTTCCCAAAATGTAAAACTTTAATGACCAAGACAGAATGCTAAAGACCTCATGGATTCAGAGGGTGAAGTGAATATTATGGTATCATATTGAAACCTGTGCTCAACCACTGCTCAAATGGTGCTCAAATAATGTTCAATTTGGTTTTCAACCTCTCCTCAACCTGGGAATAATTAGGGTTCAATCTGGGTCCAATCTGCGACCAATTTTTGGTTCAACTTTTTTTAATCAGATTTCCCAACAGTTTACCAACCTACTCCCAACCATTTCCCAACCACACCCCAACCATTTCCTAACTATTTCAAAGGGAGAGAATAGCTAGCAGCTCACCCCCAAATTTCCTGTGGTTATTGACATATTGAAAAATGGAGAGTGAACTTTGTTCTTTGGGTGAACATCAGAGTCCACCCCCTCAATCTACAGCTCTATTCTACCAATATGGAAAATGATTGATAATTATTTTTTATTGATATTTTTGAGCTTAAGCCTATAGTTTATACATCTTTATTTTATATTTGTGATTTACAATGCACTTTAAGACTAAGAAAGTAATATATTAAAATAATTGGTAATGAAATACTATTTTGCATTTTTAAACAAGAATTCACATAATGCTTATGATAACTATACATGATATAAATAAATAATAAGATAGGAAAATTGTAGCAAAAAGTTGAAAAATTGAACAAAACATTTAAAGAAATTGTAAACTATTGAACTTATGTATTTTGTGAGTTTATTGTATTTATTTTTAAATATAATAGTAAAATATGTTGGTTATATTTCATAATCAGAAATAATAAAAATACAAAAAAAAATTCAGTTAATATGGTTTAAACTAAAAAATAAAAGCTTCAAATTCTTGGTTAAAAGGAGTTATCAATAAAAAGAACCACTGATCTTATTTTTTATTTTTTCAAAAAAAAAAAATAGAATAAAATCATTAGAGAGGTTAAAAGTGATGTTTTTGAAATAAATAGCATGATTTTCAGTCTTTTTAATGATCAAGTGAAATTCAAAATGAAAATGAAAATGAGTTTTATGAAAAAAATTCTGTGAATGGATTAGATTATTAATCTTCCTTTGTTATTAGGATGTATCAATGCTCAGGGATCCTGTCACCGGACGACCTACGCACAAGGTCGAGGATGTTCCTGTAAGTGAGATGAGGGATTTTAGAAACTTCTTCGAAGCACAGAGGAATGATTCGAGGAAATGATTCGAAGGTCACTCGAAGTAATAGCTATAGGTTCAAGGTTCGATCGAGAAGAATTATAAACTAGTTCCAAGGTAATAATAATTCTTAAAATCTCACGAAGGGTTGGTAACTCAATAATCAAAGATTTAGGATTTAGAAATGAATATTTGAGGAGGTAAAAGAAAGATACAATAACAATGATTTAACTTTTAAGCATTTACCACTATTAATGTAAATACGATATTATAATTTAATTCTAAGGAATATCGAACCAAATACCCAACTCCTTTTATATCCTTTGTTCCTCCTCGCATTGACCTCCCTTCCATCTCAGCATTCCCATTCCATTGACCATTACTAACATACACTTAGACCCTCTCTACTAAATATCCGTTCATGCTCAATTTGCCCCTTTTAATTAATTAACAAAACTTTAATGGAAAAAAAAACTACTACTATACTATTTCATTGATCCTAGCGCTGTGCGTCGCTTATTGAAAAGGACTAAGGTACCCTATTGGGAGATTGACTAATTTAGATTTAGAGTTTAGGCTAGTGCAGTTAAATAGCAGTACACAAAGGAAAATCGCAGTTGCTATGGAGAATTTCTTTCTGCGCTTTGAGTATAGATTTAGGACTCGATATTATTGATTTATTGAGTTAATTTCGCTTCGAGTGTCACGTGGCGCGTGACAGATGCCCGGGTATAAAAAACGCGAACTCCGTTGAGCTTGAGCCATCTTCCCACACTAATTTCCCTCATCTCTTAATTATTTATTTTATAATGAACTGCCCTACTCCCACACCCACGCCTCCACACCCTAAAGCGGATGGGGGAATAATCACACGACAGTTTTCACAGACTTGCACGGCTTGTGAAAGCATGGAATATTTCTGTGTCGAAAGTACGGCGACTCAAGGCCCTCGCCAGAAATGCGAGTTTTGCCGTTGGCGGCGAGTGGCGTGCGATGCGTTGACGAAGAATGCGGAAATCGAAAAACGATTTACAAAAACTAAATTTTGGGTAGTTCCGAAGACCAAAGAGGTGGTCGAAGACATTTGGGATGTCTCGATCAAAGATGAACAATCGGTGGGGGAAAATGATAAGGAGATGAACAACGAGATCTCAACCTGGGTAACCCAGGCCACGAGTTCAAAGCGAGGTGTCGAGGAAGAGGTCGACAAATTGGTGGAGGAGGATGAAGATGAAGTCCCTGTTCCAGGGCGGGCACCCAAGAAACGATGGGTGGTCATTGAGGACGATGAGGAAGAGAGAGAGGTAGAAGTCGAAGTGGCGCCCAGGTTATTTCTGGAGCCTGATCCCATCTTCGAGGTAAGTTTTAATTGTTTTATTTCAAGGATGAAGTTACTGATGAGTTTTGTTTTAGACATCGAATAACCTTGAAGAGCCAGTTGCGGAGCCTGCGCCGGTTATACCAACTGAGGCAAACCCTCCAGCCACGGAAGTAGTTGAAGAGCCCGAAGACACCCTGGACCAGGTGTGGTCGAAGAAACCTCGTCAAGGTCAACGAGTAAGGTTCGCGGAAGAACTATGTGGGGAGGTCGACGCTATTATTGACGCTGCTTCCTTCGACGTGGCAGAGGAGCTATTGGAGATGGGAGAGGTGGTTCCGGTAGGAGAGGAGGAGGTATTTGAGAAATGCAGGAAGGAAATAAGGGTAGTTTTGGAGAAAATGAAAAGATTGGTTTGAGAGAAGTTAAAAGAAAAGATTTGAAAAGAAAAGGAGATGTAAAGAAAGAAAATTGTATTTTAGTTTTATTTTATTATAATTATTTTTTTATTGTAGGTGAATGTTGTTAATTTTATAAGATTTGAGAGAGAGAGAAAAAGAAGAGAAAAAAAAAGAAAAAAGTAGTTTTAAATAAAAAATTTTAGAATTTGAAAGAAGAATTTTAAAGAAAGAAAAAAGGTTGTTTATAATTGAAGGAAGTTTTAGTGTTTTTTTTTTTTTAAAAGGAAAATTTTTATGTAAGAAAAGAGAGAGAAAAGAAACGGTTTTGTGATTGAGTTGAGTTTGTTAAATTGAGGATTTTAAAAATTTTTTTTTTTATTTTTTTTTTTTTTAAGAAATTTTAGTTGAAAAGAGAGGAAGAAGAAAGAAAAGAAAAAAAACAGAATTTAGAATTTTAAGAGAATTTGAAAAGAAGAATTATTTTTTTCGAAGAATTATTATAGGGAGATTTAGAGGTTGAAGTTAAGTTCGAGGAAATGGTCGTGTCGTACAAGATTTGATGATTTGAAGGAAAGAAAGTTTTTTTTTTTTTTAAAGAGAGAATAAATTTTTTGGAAGAGAAAATTTTAAAGAGAATTTTAAATTTAAGAAAAGAATGTATTTAAAGAATTGAAAAGAAAAGAAAGAAAATATTTAGAGAGATTTATTTTTATTTTATTATTTATGTTTTATTCTATTTATTTTATTTTATTTTATTTTATTTTATTTTATTTTATTTAATTTAATTTAATTTTAATTTTGATTTTATTTTATTTTATTTTATTGTATTTAATTTTAATTTTGATTTTAATTTTAGTTGGTTTTGGAGGAAATTTTATAGAAAGAAAAGAAGAGAGAAAGAAGAAAACAAGGCTAAGAAATTTAAGAGGTGTTTTAGATTTTAAAGAAAGAAAGAAAAAGAAAAGAAAATTTTAAATAAAGAAATTTTTAGGTTTTGGTTTTAAAGGATATTTCGAATGAAAAGATTTTAGGAGTTCAGGAGCGTTAGAAACATTGATGGCTGGTTCCCAGGATGTTTTGTCTGAGTCATTGAGGAAGCCTTCCCATTCCACGAGGTATTGAAGTTTTCCCTTGCGTATTCTTGAATCAAGGATACGACTTACTTCCCACTCTAGATGATCTTCTACTTTGACCGGTTCCGGAGGGGGTTGGTTCTTGCCTGGGTATATTTCTCGAGCCAGTTCCAGGAGAGATACATGGAAAACAGGGTGAATCGCCTGCCATTTAGGAGGTAACTTGAGTCGAAATGCAGTTTTAGAGACTTCAGAGTCGATTTCGAACGGTCCCAAGCGCTTTTCAGCCAGTTTCTTTGATGGTCTTGTTGTTCGGATGTTTTGTGCATTGAGCCATACTTTGTCGCCTGGTTTAAAGGAAGGAGCAGATTTTCGATGTTTGTCGGCCTGTTCCTTGTATCTTCAAATAGCTGATTCCAAATTTGTTTTAAGTTCTTCTTGGAGTCGTGATATAGTTTGAAGATAATGTTCCACAGGATGATTAGTTCCTACATGAATTGAGTTGAATCAAGGATGTCTTCCATAAATGGTTTCGAAGGGAGATTGTCGTGTCGAAGAATGAGTCGAGTTATTATAAGCAAATTTGGCCAATGGTAGCCATGTGGTCCAATCATCTTGTTGGTAACTGACATACATTCGAAGATATTGTTCGAGGATTTGGTTAACTCTTTCTGTTTGACCATCGGTTTCAGGGTGATAGGCTGTGGAGAGATTCCTCGTGATATTGAGTTGTCAACACAGTTGGGTCCAGAATGTGGATACAAAAAATGAGCCTCTATCTGAAATAATATCATTTGGTAAGCCGTGTTTAGAAAATACATGTTCTAGAAACAATTTTGACAAATCTTCTGCTGTAGCAGTAGTAGTGGTTTTAATAAAAATAGACATTTTTGAAAATCTATCTACTATTACTAATATAGCATCAAAATCATTAGAAATAGGAAGTTGAGAAATGAAATCCATCGATAAAGATTCCCAAGGTTTAGAGGGAATAGGAAGTGGTTGAAGCAACCCATGCTTCCGGTGACGGGGAGCCTTATTCCTATTACATTCGTAACAAGCTTTTATATAGGCCTTGATTTCCTTGGTCATACCTGGCCAGAAGAAATCCCTCGCTATTAACTGGTAGGTTTTATCAACCCCAAAATGACCAGCTAACGGAGAATCATGTTGACTATTGAAAATCCATAATTTTATCTCATTGTTGTCGGGTATGACTACTCTACCTTCGAAAACTAATAGACCTGATTCAATACTAAATCTTTAGGCCCCTTGCTTTGAGAGTATTTTGTCTTTTAACCCTAAACAATAATCGTCCTTCGACTGAGCTTTGAGGATGTTGGATAGTGGATTTCGAAAAGATTGAATTGTCATCAAATTAAGTTGATGAGTCGTTAACACTGATTTGTTGAAGATTGATTGCACATTTGCTGGGTTCTTGTCAGCAAATGCGTCCCCCTGCTGTGGGTAAACGTCGTCCCGACGTGACAAGATATCTGGGACAATGCAGTTTTTTCCTGGGCAATAGGAAATAGAGAAAGAAAATTCAGGCAAAAATTCTGCCCACCTGGCTTGACGCCTGGTTAACACTTTAGAAGACATGAAGTATTTCAAAGCATTATGATCTGTTAAAATTTGAAAAGGACTATCTAGGCTGAGAAGAAAAGAACGCCATTTTTTAAGACAATGGATAATAGCTAAAAGCTCTTTGTCATGAATTTCATAATTTAATTCCGCGGCTATGAGTTTGCATGACTCAAAAGCAACAGGATGAAACAAATTTGTTTCAGGATTTAATTGGGAGATGACCCCTGCAATAGCATAATCGCTCGCATCTGTCTCAACTATTGTCGAGGCAGAAGGATCAAAATGCCAAAGAATTGGGGCTGTGGTGAACGCCGTTTTTAGTGCTTCGAATTCCTTTTGTGCTGTAGAAGTAAAAACAAAAGGAATATCTTTTCTAAGAAGAGAAGTAAGATTGGAAATAGTTTTAGAGTAATCTTTAATAAATCTTCTATAGAAGTTTGCAAAACCCAAAAATCCTTGGAGTGATTTAATGTTTTTGGGCTCAGGCCATTCCAGGATTTTCTGGATTTTTTTATCATCCATGACTAAACCGTCAGTGGACAACGTAAAACCCAAAAAATCAATTGATTTGAGGTGGAATTTGCATTTATTAAGCTTGGCGTAGAGACCATGATCTCGAAGACGATTTAGGACCTGTCGAACATGATGAATATGTTCATCCAGTGTTTTCGAGAATATTAAAATATCATCTAAATAGACGACTACAAATTGTTCAACAACATCTTGAAAGATATCATTAACAAAATTTTGAAAAGTTGAAGGTGCGTTACATAATCCAAAAGGCATAACTAAATATTCAAAACTACTAAATCTAGTGCGCATTGCAGTCAGTGGTTCATGACCTTCCGCAATGCAAATAAGATTGTAGGCGCCTCTAAGATCAATTTTAGAAAAGAAATTAGCACCATTGAAAAGGGTAAGAAGTAATGACATAGGAGGAACAGGATATGCATTCTTCTTCGTGACTGTGTTGAGCTTTCTATAGTCAACACACAACCTAAGACTACCGTCCTTCTTTTTTACAAAGAGGACAGGGGAGCCGGTTGGAGATTTACTGGCTCTGATGAAACCTTTGGCTACATTCTCTGCAATGTAGTCTTAAAGAACCTGAGATTTGTCCTTCAATAAAGAATAGACAGGACCTGCCGGAAGTACTGGGCCTATTAACTCTATTTGATGGTCGTAGGGTCGATGAGGTGGTAACTTATTGGCCTTGCGGATTGATAAAACATCGAGGAAATTGTGGTAGATTTCCGGTAGAGTTGATTTGATGGCTTCAATGTTTATTTGGTCGTCCTCTTCATCTTTGAGAGAATCTGTTGAGGGGATACCTGTATTGAGAGAGCATAATTCGATTACTTCAAGGCAATTTAAATCCTCTTTGAGTGAAGTCATCGAGCTAGAAGGGTTAGCCAATTGCTCATTTAAAGAAGGTACAGATGCTTGCAAGTCATCTGGAAGAGATTTGTCCTCTAGCAGGACGTTGTCAGGCGGGTTGTTTAACTCCCTATTGACCTGCATTGAAGAATCAGAAATATACTTAGAGCGTGGGGCGATCAATCCCCTAGTCCAATCAATTTCGGGATTCCAATGCGTTAAAAAGTCATGGCCAAGAATGGTATCGTCCATCCTTGGGGCGTCCAAGACTGATAATTCCCACTTGAAGGGGGGAAAATTTAGAAAGTTGAAAACCCATAAAACTTTCTTACTTACCCAATATTTGGGTTCCTCTGATTCAACCAAATAGATGGGAGTTCGATTGATATCTGTAAATGTTAGTTGAAGCTTCTCGGCAAAAGATAAACTAACAAAAGAAATTGAAGCTCCAGAGTCTATAAGACAACTGAAGGGGATGTCCTCCTTAAAAAGAATGAATCTCAAGCGGTTTAAGGCAACTCCAGTCCTTAAGACATGGAAGTTCTGTGCACTGGGAGAGATAAGATAGTTTGCTTTTCACACAAGTGAACTATCTACTAGTTTTTTGACTTCGAACTAGTACCTTCTCTTTCCTTCAACTTTACACAGTCTTCCAACTTGTGCTTACCCCCACAATACATTCATAACCCATTATCTGCTCGTCTCTTCCTCTCAGCTTCTTTAAGTTCCCCTTTAGGATCCAGTACTTTGCTGATATCGCCTGGGGTCGAGCCTTTTGGTCGAGGTTTATCCTTTCCCTTATTGGGTTTGGATTGAGTCGAGGAGGATTGATTTGGTCGTGGGTGTGAAGAAGGTCCCGATTTAAAATTTTGGCCTTGAGATTTGTTGGCATATCGACAATGTTGAAGTCGTCCTTGATAAACGCCGTCAAGTTCAAGGGTTCGATCCATTAAGTCCCTTAAAGTAGTCATCTTCTGACCGTGAAGATTTAATTGATCTAGAATCCTCAAAGGAAGTCCTTTCTTGAAATGATACTTAAGGGCAGCATCATTCCAACCTACTCAAGTTTGAAGTGCTCTGAAGTTCGAGATATATTCAGAAGATTTACCATTATCACTCATGCGAAGAAAATCAAGTTCAATTTCCGCGTTGTCCGTTTCATTAGGGTCCCCAAACAACGTTAAAAGTTGGTCCTAGAATTTTTCCCAATTATTGATAAGTAAGTGGGTTTCTGTCGAGGAAAGCATGAGTAGATAAGGTTCGAACCATCTTGCTGCTTTTCCGGCTAGGAAAGAAGAAGGGTAAACAACCTTTGATCGGTCGCTGTTAAAGGTTCGAGGATCATTATGGAACAGTAGCTTGCAGGTTTGCAAGAAGGGTCGCAATCTGTCGGGGTGATCTCCGTCAAATTTGTCAGGAGATTTCATAGAAGGAGTTTTGAACTTAGATCCCTCTGAAGACGTTGGATTTGAAAGGGTTTTCATAAAAAGTCTCATGAAATCTTCCAGAGAGTTAGATGGTCCCGGTTCTGAGGATTGGCAAGAAGGGTGATTGGCAGGGGCGGATGGTGCCTCATGCATTGTATCCTCTCCTTCTTCTTCATCACTAGAATCCTCAAAATCTTGTGGAATGTCTTCTACAGATTGAACTGAATGTTGCCGTTCCCTAAGGTCGAGTGGTTCCAAAGAGTGAGTGCGAGAAACAGACCTTGTGGCTGTTGGACTGCCTCTAGCGCGAGATCTAGTAGTAGCGCCCGTAGGAGGAGTGCGTTGAACAGGTGCCATTTAAATTTTTAGAAACACCTAAAAGGACATAGTAGTGCAAAGAATGAGAACTACGGAGAATTAAATTATACTGTCACCGGACGGCCTACGCACAAGGTCGAGGATGTTCCTGTAAGTGAGATGAGGGATTTTAGAAACTTCTTCGAAGCACAGAGGAATGATTCAAGGAAATGATTCAAAGGTCACTCGAAGTAATAGCTATAGGTTCGAGGTTCGATCGAGAAGAATTATAAACTAGTTCCAAGGTAATAATAATTCTTAAAATCTCACGAAGGGTTGGTAACTCAATAATCAAAGATTTAGGATTTAGAAATGAATATTTGAGGAGGTAAAAGAAAGATACAATAACAATGATTTAACTTTTAAGCATTTACCACTATTAATGTAAATACAATATTATAATTTAATTCTAAGGAATATCGAACCAAATACCCAACTCCTTTTATATCCTTTGTTCCTCCTCGCATTGACCTCCCTTCCATCGCAGCATTCCCATTCCATTGACCATTACTAACATACACTTAGACCCTCTCTACTAAATATCCGTTCATGCTCAATTTGCCCCTTTTAATTAATTAACAAAACTTTAATGGAAAAAAAAAACTACTACTATACTATTTCATTGATCCTAGCACTGTGCGTCGCTTATTGAAAAGGACTAAGGTACCCTATTGGGAGATTGACTAATTTAGATTTAGAGTTTAGGCTAGCGCAGTTAAATAGCAGTACACAAAGGAAAATCGCAGTTGCTATGGAGAATTGCTTTCTGCGCTTCGAGTATAGATTTAGGACTCAATATTATTGATTTATTGAGTTAATTTCGCTTCGAGTGTCACATGGCGCGTGACAGATCCGCAATTAGGGATCAGGAATTTTTTTTTCCAGGATCGGACATTATTAATTGCAGAAGATTCTTATCCACTAGCCCTGGGGCTAGTGGATAAGGAATCCACGATAATTCATTATCCTGCCTCTTATACCCCAATTTCCATTCCTAATTCCTGATCCCAAACTCATCACATCCATGAGGCATATCCAGAGAGTAGTCCAAGATGTGGTTATGCCAGAAAGTTGTGTAACATGTGGTTATGACAGAAATTTTTCCAAGATGTGGTTATGAAAAATTGAGTAGAAAAGTTCCGGATAAGAGGTGAATATTGACACGTAAAGTGTCTAATAACCCAATTATTAGCAAAAATAATTTTGGATGATAATTGGGGTATAAGGATTTTTATCTGCAATTAATTTAATTGTGGATCCCTGAACATTGATACCCCCTATTATTTCTATAAATTATTCATTAAACTTTCACTATTATTCCAGCACAGACTCATCCATTTTTGGTTAAGAGCTCAAGATGAGTTCAGAGTAAAGTTCAGCCTGATTCAAGTCTGAGTTCAGTCTGAGTCCAGTCTGAGTTCCATCTAACTTCAAGTTGAGGACTTGCTAGCAAGTCTCCCCCCCCCTCCCCCAAATATTGCGTGGTGAGGATTTTTATCCACAATTAATTTATTTGCGGATTGGTCAACTTTGATACCCCCTATTCATTCTTTTTTTTTTGATGGATTGTTTTTTTTTTCTTTTTTTTTCTTTTTTTTTCTTTTTTTTTTACTCCTATCCTAAAAATCTTTCTGTTGATGACTTGACAAGAAAAGGAACTTCAATTTATTTCATGACAACTAATGAATTCTATGTATTTCCAACATTTACATTTCTTTAGACCACCTATCACTACTTTTATCACTACTTTTATCATTACTGTTATTATTATTACTTTTCTCATTACTATTATGATGATGATGCTTTTGTAAAATCCTTGAGGGTTTTAGTTTAAATTAACCATCTTTATTCTTTCTAATAGGGGGTATCAATGTTCAGGGATCAGCAATTAAATTAATTGCGGATAAAAATCCTTATACCCCAATTATCTTCCACAATTTTTTTTCCTAATAATTGGGTTATTAGACACTTTATGTGTCAATTTTCACCTCTTATCCAACATTTTTTTACTCAATTTTTCATAACCACATCTTGGACAACCTTCTGTCATAACCACATCTTGACCTAATTTCTGCCATAACCACATCTTGTACTACTCCCTGGATATGCCTTCTACCTTGCTGCGCACTTCCATTCTCATCCCATCCTGTTCATTCTATCTGCTCAGAATTTCTCCCCATTTCATCTATTTGATTCTGCTCCTTTTCATCTTGCTATCTCATCTGCTTGTTTCTGCTCCTTTTCATCTTCATTTATAATAACATGCCTTGTCATCCTAGATCTTCTCAAAGGCAGCCATCACCCAGTTGTTCTTCAATTCCCACTACTTCCTCTTTCCCCCGCTCAGCCAAGAAATCAAAGACCATTCAATTAAAAAAAGATGACCATCTCATTCTTATCAATTGGCTGAAAACCAAATCTAACTATGATTCTTGTTTTGGTACTGAGTATGCCACTAAAGTAGGATGGCCCCCGGCATCAAAAGTTAATGGCTATCTTCTAATGGCAAATGTATTACGGAATAAGACCAAGGGAAGGATTGATCTTTTGCCTAAACAGATGTCTGAACAATTCAAGCATTACCGAGCAAAATACAAGAAGGCAAAGGCTCTTTCATCTTCCACTGGTTTTGGGGTTACCAACAACAATATAACTAAGGGCATAAATTCTATAGAGGATAAACTTGAAACTTTATGTCCTTACTTTAAAGAGATGGATGCAATTTTTGGAGAGCAAGCCAATTTTAATCCTGTAAACATGTTGGATGGTGAAGATCCTATCTCTGAACATGATGTCAAAGCAAATCTTTTCCCATCCTCTTCCTCCACTCAAGCCTCCCCTCATTTGAATGAGACATATCTAGATAGCTTTTCTTTAGATCCTATAGGTGATTTAACCCAACCAAATCTAACTCAGGTCTGTTTCTTTTTTCTTTTATCTTATCTTTTCTTTTTTTTTATTTACTTATCTTTTTCTTATTTCTTAAAAGGCTGATGAACAAACCCAGGATCCTCAATCAACTGAGTCTGAAGCTAGTGACAATGATGAGGAGGAAAATGCTATGTTGAACAAAAAGCAAAGGGCTTCAATTAGTCTAAATTTCCACTCCCAAAGAAGACGAAAAAGCTATACTTCATCACAAACACCTTTTTCTTTGATGGAACAGTTTTTAGAGAAATGTGATGCTGATAAGTGATATCATACCTCTTATTACTTTACTCTGATTTTCTTATACTTTATGTTAATTTTTATTCTCACTCTAGAACAAGTGGAAATTGCTTAAGAGACTCTAAGCTTTGAAAAGAAGAAATACGAGCTCTCCTTAAGGATGGATGACAGAGTACAAGATTTGGAAGAGAGGAAGTACGAGCTCTCCTTACGGAAGGATGATCGGGTCCAAGATTAGGAGGAGAAGAAGTTCGAGTTAACTCTTAGTATTGAAAAATCCAAAAAAGAGGAAAAAACTCTCAAGCATCAAAACTTAATGGAACAGATGAAGTATAAGCATGATCTTCAAGAAAGTTCTAAAAAGAAAGATTTCTTGATCGAATGCATTAAATCAAACAAATCTGTTGAAGAAATAGAACATTTAATGAAATTTTTTGTTGACTAGTTTCTTTTATTTCTTTCACACTTCATGTGTTCATATTTATTTGTACATGCATTTTACAATTATTTTCTGTATTTCTTGAAATTTCGTATTTTAATGTTAAATATTCTTTTTTTAAATAAAATTTTCAAGTCTCCTTTGAAAATTTGACAATCCCCCACCCCTGGATTTTTTTGAATTAAGGGGTGGGTATCACAAAAATTCTTTCATGTCATGAATCTTGAAAGTCTTATATGAAAATTTGGCTTTACTACCCCCTGCATTTTACCGGTATCCCAAAAATTCTTACATGTCAAGAATTTCACAAGTCTTATAAGAAATTTTGGCAAAACCCCCCATGGATTTTATTGAAGTAAGGGACAGGTATCACCAAAAAATTTTCACCAAAATATTTACAAGTCAAAAAAATTCTATATCTGTTTTAAAAAATTGGCAATACTCTTCCTTGCATTTTATTGAAGCAAGGGGTGGGTATCACCAAAATTTTTCTAATTCATCAATTTCACATGTCAGATTTGAAAATTTGGCGATACCCCCCCCCCTGCATTTTATTGAAGTAAGGGGTGGAAGTCATCTAAATTTAATATTATTACATAAATTATTAAATAAATATCTAATATATATCAATTTCCCTAGTTTAAAGTAATGTCAATTCCTCAAGCCAAAATGCAGACCAAGTCGAGAAACAAAAGTTTGGGACTTTCCACAGGTATAGGCAAGAGGAACCCCATGAAACAAATAAATTTTATCATGATTACCTGTTATACAACCAAAGGTCGTTGGCTCATCACATTACTTGAGAAAATTGATATATAAAAAATATTTATTAAAAATTTATGAAAAAATATAAAATTTTTGATGACAACTCTAATCCCCATACTTTTTGGATCTAGATAAAGTTTTTTTAAATCGAATAACTTTACCTTCTTTCTTTACCTTATTGATTCTTTGAATCAACTTATGACTGATTTGAAATGAGCAACCAAAATGTGTGAAATCTTGACAGGATTCCAAACCAGGAGGAGCTTTGGTCGTTTGATGATTATCCTTAGAAGAATTCAAAATAGTTTCCATGATACCATTTCCCAAACCAAAATCAATGATGCACCGGTGGTCTGGAAAATATAAATCATGTCCTTTGATTTTAGCTGGAGATGGTATTGGGTGGCCAGTTATTGAAGTGATATATGAGAATATACCAAAAGTAAGAAAATTGGCATCATTCCTATCGATATGAATCCTATTGTGAAATCCAGAATGAGTGATAATAACATTAGAAAATAAAAGATATTCATGGCTGATATCTTCCCATTCGGAGTCACACCAATTCAGTATTCCAACTTTGGTTGCTAGTTCATGATTTTTTTCAAATGCTTTATTACAGAGCTTTTTGAGTCAAAAAGCAAGAAAAGAGTTAAAGGAAGGTAGAGTGTCCCATAAGTGAAAATCTTCATCTTTTTGAGCTTTAGTGATATTCTTGACCAATGAATATATGCCTATATAAATGAAATAAGTGAAATGATATTAAGAATGGAAAAAAAATTATTAGACATACCAAGAGAATATCCTTCAACAAAACCTGGTTTCCAACCAAATTCAATCATGATACCACCCAATAAATTCGTATTCCTTATAGGTAATTGAACCAAAGCCATTTGATAAAGAGTTATGATAAGATCCAATAGTTGATTAAAAGTTTCATCTTTTACACCATCAAATGAATGAACTTCCAATATGAATTGAGCCTTATAAGAATTACTGATAACTGCAACAACTTGATCATCTCCAAATTCGGTTAGATATTTGATATCTTCTGGTAATTTTTTCGGATATTGATTTTTTTTATCTACTTTAGTTTTATGAAAAAAAAAATGTTTGGGATATGACAAAAAGAACTTTCACAGAGAATTTTTTTTTTTTTTTTCCAGATATCTTTTCTTCTGATGAGACTGATTATCTTTAATTTTTTTTTTTTTGATGATTTAGATGATGATTTTTTTTTTTTTTTTTCAGATAACTTTTCTTCTGATGAGACTGATTATCTTTAAATTTTTTTGATGAGCACCATTTCCATTTGAGCCAAAGAGACATAGAGCAACAGCAAGTTGGATGGCAGGATTATGCTGTTTGTTATGAGAATTGTTATGGAAGATAGGATGTTCAGAAATGAGTTGATAAAGTTTGAAGAAAGAATCGGGAGAAGTTCTAAAAAGTTGGGTGAAGTTTAAATGAGGAATGTTGAGAATGGAGGCCAGATCATATCGGGGATCATGATAAAGATGTGGCCCCCTGGTGATGATGTAACGCTTTTTGGAAAGAAAACACATATAAGCTAAAGCATCTTCCAAATCAGAGTCAGATTTATAGTAAAGAACTAAAAGTAAAGTGATAGCATTCATTGTTGAGTGAAGTAGCTTCCTAGTAGAGAGGTGCTTCATTGTTGTCAGTGGAAGGGTAATGTGATGAGGGAAGTGGGAACTCACCACCAAATGTGCAGTTGGGGTGTGTAGATAGAAAAAAAACTTAAGTGTTTGCCACCAAAATTAAGTAGCATAGAGTGAGGAAAGACTTAAGGATGGCATCAGCAATTATGAGTCATGTGACTTTCTTGCAAATCCATCATGGATGAGATGAGTTTGGGATCAGGAATTAGGAATGGAAATTGGGGTATAAGAGGCGGGATAATGCATTATCGTGGATTCCTTATCCACTAGCCCCAGGGCTAGTGGATAAGAATCTTCCGCAATTAATAATGTCTGATCCCGGAAAAAAAAATTCCTGATCCCTAATTGCAGATCCCTGAACATTGATACCCCCTAATAATAATAATAATAACAATAATAATTTAAAAAAAAGCTTCTCATTTTATCTTTTATCTTTTATCATTTTTTTCTTTTCTATAAAAATTGACCTTCAAAAAATAAAAATAAATTAAAATCAAAAATCAAAAAAAGATACTATACACAATACAATAAGATACATGCTTATAATACAAGTGAGTACCCACTCTCCTTTCCCTTCAACTTCCCTCTTTCCCTCCCTCCTTCCTTTACCGCCCCCCCGCCCCGCCCCGCCTTCTCCAAACAAAAAAAATAAAGAATAAAAATAAATAAAACAATAAATATCAAGTTTTACAACTAACCTCACAAACCCAAGCCAAGTAAAAAATAAATAGATAAATAAAAATAATGTGATAAAATGAAAAGAGGAAAAAAAAAAAAAATCTAAAGCACCAAATCACCCCAACATCTTACCATTATAGCACCTATCAAAAGCTCTGAAAAATAAATTAAAAGATGAAAAAATAACGATAAAATATGAAGTAATGTAGAGTAGACTATAATAGAGTAAAACAGATAAAAACAATTCTCATTTGACGTATATATCTATTCTTTCTATCATCCAATCATCCACACACCTTCAAAGCGACCTACTCACTCCCATACCATTCCCCTTCCCCTTCTTCTTCTTCTCCTTCTCCATCACTACTCCCACTTCCACTCAAAGCTTCCTCGCCATCTAATAAACTCATCATCGGCGCACCAGGTACAACTTCAGCCAACTTCAACTTCCCATCTCTATACAACTTCAAAAGTTCGTCTTCATCGATACCGCTAACAGATCCTTGATCTCCTTCACCATTAACACCATCACCTTGTTTTTCATCTTCCTCATCACCTTGAGAATGGTTTTGATGGCGGTGAGGGTGATGGAGATGTCCAAGTTTCGAATTCGAAAGTAAGTATTGAGAAGCGAGTTGTTTAATGATTTTCTTTTGCTGTGATCGCCTTTGACTTGCTTCAATATGAAGACTAGCTCCTTTCTCCTGATCTCGAGAGGTATTAACGTATCCATTACTGCCATCACTACTTCCAGAAGTATTCTTAGCGCAAGTCAACTTAGCTTCAAGTTCAGATTCAGAAGCCGAGGTATTATTACACGTATCAGTTAAAGAAGCTTGTAAAGGATAACTAGAAAGTTCATAATTCCTATTCGTTGCATGCAGTGTGCTTTTAGATTCACTCATCGATCGAGTTTCTTCTCGTCCTTGGTAAACTTGCCGTTCAATCCTTAGTCGATTTTCAATCATGTGTAACTACATCACATTCAATACCACCCATAACCCCATAACAAATTTGAGTCAAAAACACCAATGATCACTGTTATCATTGAATGATCATCATCACATACCTTGGGCCACGCAACTCGTTTACCTACATCAATCATTCGAGCCAATTCCGTAGAATCCGGATCCGATAAAACTCGCACCCAATCCAAAAGTCTACTTTTAGGCCAGATAGTCACTGAGCCTTCAAACTTTTGAAGAAAAATTGCACTCCATGATTGTCCCCCAGATTCAGGTAATAACTCTAAATCTCTTATGACCTAAAAGTTTCAAAAATTACCCCATCCAAACAAAAAAAAGTTGGAAATGATTTTTACACAGCGATTCGACCTTCAAAAGATCATCACAGCACTCACTCTGAAATTCTTAGTCAATTCAATTTTGAGAAACTGCTCCATCGCACTAAGAAAAAAACCACCCCTCCAACCTTTACCTTTTCGGTGCCTAACAGGAGAGCCAGGAGATCCACGAGGTTGGAAAAAGAATAAATGAATATGAGGATTAACTTGAGAAACAATACTAAAACTGGTATTAAAATATAAATGTAACGATTCCAAAGGTACATCGACTCTTAAACTTCCATCTTTATGTTTCCCTTGAAATTCCCAAGGTCGAACGGAGCCGTCTTTAGTTTTATGTAATAAAACAACAGGGTTTAAGACTCCTGGTACAGCAGAAGATGCTAATACCGCACTGAATATAACGCAATTGGGGGCGGTCACATAATTGAGCAGTCTAGTAGGAGAATTCATGTCATACTACACAGAACAAAAAAAAAAAAAAAAAAAAAAAAAAAAAAAAAAAAAGGAGAACAAGTCAGTGTTGTAAGGTCTACAATTTAAATTTAATATATATCTCTCTACTAAAACTCACAGGTACAACAGAAACATTTAATATTCGCCCGGTACGTTCAAAAGCCTCCAAAAAAGTCATGGAACCCATGGTGAAAAAAGAAGCCTGTTAAATAGGAACAATGAGTCTCTAATTCCGTTTTACACTCTCCAAAAAGAAAAAAAAAAATCTTTGACTTTTTGAGCCCAAATGACAGTATCGAATCTAGCTCCGGTTTTCCACATTCTAGGGCCCCAAACCTAAATATATGTATATATATTTTTAAAAAAAAGAGTGTATAAATTGAATGAAACTAAAAAGTAGCATACACAATACATTGCTCACTCTAATTGAATCTTTGAAGCATAGGAAGAAAAAAAATAACATATTGAGAGATTGAAAATGTTAAACATTTTAATCAAAGATTAATATAAAAAGGAGCTAAGAGTAAAAAAATTGGAAGACCGACCTTCACATGCGGTTATAACCTGGGATAATGCCGGTGTGATCATCCGATTTAATTCCTCGTCAGTATGAGTGCACACAAAAGCGGCAACTAGATATCAAAAATACCACATTAGACTTGATGAAATAAGAGATATAAATAAAAACACTTCAGAATATACTTAGAGAACCAGCAGATGTGCCAGTGATGACAGTGGGTAACAATTTAGCATCAATCATTGCTCTTATGACACCAAGATGGTAATAACCAAAGCTTCCACCACCCGATAAGCAAAGTGCGGAAGTACCAAGATTGCGAGACGCTTTTCGGAAAAATGAGCGCTTTTCTTCCACAGACAAATCGTTGGTCTCTCTTAAAAAAATTAGGCTCTGCTCAACTGTAAATGAAAAAATAATAATAATAAGAATAATAATAATTAGAATAGGGCTATGATCATAACGGAAAGGGTACAAGTATATACCTTCGTGAATATAGTTTTCAATCAAAAATTTTGTACCTGCAAGAGAAACAAGTGAGTAAAAAATTGTTAAAAGATATAAAAAGAGCCTTATATATGTATATAACCAACCATAATGAGTTTCCGAATACAAGCGAAAACTTTCGATGCCAGCAAAATTGCTTCGAACACACACATCAAGGACAGCTCTTAGACCTTCAGCATCATTTCTAGAGCGCATTTCATGTAAGTTGGCCAAGACTTTGCGGACTAAATTTGAATCATAATAAGCATTCGGGGTGCTTTTTTTCCAGCGATCATAACCCTGGCCAATCAAAATAATGGTAACAAGGGTATTAAAAATCAATGTTGGACATACAATAAAGATTAAAATGATAGATTAGGTGGTGAGACTAACCAAAGATTGATCCAATTCTAGTGCAGCTTCTTTCCATTCTTGATAGGTAGAAGCACTACGCAACTTGCTTCGCAGATTGGCTTTTCTACCCACAACTAGAATATGACAACAAAGTGAATTAAAAAGCAAAATAATACTAAGAAAGAGAAGAGAGCCATACAAGACATAGTGAACTCAACCAAGCGGACAAGTTGTCTGACAAAGACATAAGCTAAGAATTCGGTAATGAAAGCCAGGGTGATAGTGAACTTTAATTTTTTTTAGTGGTGGAAGGAGGGTAGAAAAGATATTAATGAAAGAATAGTGTGAGGTAAGGGAGGAGGAGGATGAAAAAGCCACTGACGAGGAGGGGAAAGCGGAAAAGATGATAACCCCAACCTTCTCGAACAATATCATGTTTTCGTTTGGGAACTTTTGATTTTGGAGAAGGACGAAATCGAGAAGCAGAAAGAAATGGTAGAGCGGTTGAAGAAGCGCTGGAATGGATTAAGAACATGAAGGTCGATTCAGAGAAACTAGAATAAATCAATTGAAAATGAAGGATGAATATACGAGATGGGTTCGACTCTTGTAGCAGGAAGAGAATCCGAAGGAGAGGAAGAGCCGTTTGGGGGGTCATCGGCTTGTTGATCGGCAGCGGCAAGTGCTTTACGAAAGACATCAATATCTTCGTCCACATACCATCTTTGTATTTCAAAGAAAGAAAGGAATGAATATTAATATTAATGATGATGCTAGATGGATATCAATATGATTGTGATTGTTTGTCTTTATGGAGAGAATAGAATGTTGAAAGATGACCGACTTCTGGGAGAATTCAGGCTGAGAGAGAGCGTTGGAGGGTGGGGAAGATGAAGAAGGACTCATTTGGAGAAAGGGCTGCTTGATGTTGTTTGTTTGCTGGGGTGGATGGAAAGCCACAAGATATCCAAATCAACCCAGATTGAGGCGACCAGCTTACTTGTCTAGTCTCCCTTAACAATTTCAGCGATAATCAAGCGCAGAGATGGAGTGATGGAAAGATTTGAGCAGATATTTAATCTCCAGTGGATGATCAGGTGGAACTCCCATCCATTAAAATATCACTCACTGCTCTCTAAGATTAAAGCTCTATTTTTTGTTTTATCACTCATAAGCTACATAAACAAAATCGTGCTTGATGCTTCCGATCATCAGACTCAGGTCAACTTGTTTCTATTCTTCTTCTTCTTCTTTTTCTTCCTCTTCTTCGTCTCCTTTGCATTCCAATCTCAAACCTTCCTCATCGCTACTCCTCCATCCACGATTGCCTTCCAATCACAATCACAATCGCAACCATAATCCTAATTTGGCTTCCAAGCTACTTATTTCGTCATTTATTGCAACGGCCAGTATTTACACTTTCTCCCAAAAACAACAACAACTTCATCACTCCAATCATTCTCTTCAATGTCAATCCACCGTCCCCCCTCTTGACTCTCAAATCTATCCATCCCTATCACCATCCTCATCCAATCAACCTTTCAAGTCAACATCAAAGTCAACTATCTCATCTTTATCATTCAGTACTTTAGCTGGCTTTTCTGCTGGAGTGTTCGTCAAAAAAAGCTTGAAAATCACCGCGTTTTTTATCGGTGGATTTTTCGTCTTGCTTCAGGTACATATATACATACATACACATATTCTATCGCACAATACTTGTTTCATCTCTCTCTCTCTCTTTTCTTTTTTTTTTTCTTTTTCTTTTGTTGATTAAACTAAAACTCTCATCTTTATCTTTTTTCTATTTTTGTTCTGTCTCCACATTATATCATCCGGAACGGGGTGCTCCATCGTTTACATCACACACACATATATATATATATATATATATATATATTCATATGAGCAAAGTATATGGCTTACCGATCATGGATCACTATCAATTGGACAGAAGTTTCTCATCGGTACGAACGCAGAATAATGACTTCTCCTTCTCCCTCTTCCAGCGACTACTACCCTTCAAAATCTGAAAATCATTTTGCTCGACTTGGTAAAAGGTTTTTAGTCTTTCTAACAACTGACATACCGGAGAAATCTTCATTTGTGGCTGCCTTTGCTTTTGGATTCAAACTCGTTTGATCAAATAATTAACTGATCAGTCAATCTGCCATCTAGATAGAGTGTTCTTCAATTATTAAAACTTTTCTTCATTTACTAAAAAAAACTTGTTTATGATTGAGACTACAATCCGTGTATCTTTTTTCTTTCAATTGAATGTGACCCACCCTGACTGAATAATAAATTACATCTATAAAGTTACATCTATAGCCGCAAAGACATTGCCATTGGAGTTCCAGCATTCCAAACTACTCTATCTGTATGAAAAAAAATGACAGTTTGACTATATTCAGATGTTTGAGTGGCTGGGCAGGCGAGTGAGTGAGTGGATTTAGAATTCATCAGATCGATGAATTTCAAGCTTTTTGGGTAGTGCCATTTTAACTTGAGAAGGACCTTCACTTTTGAGTTTGGGTGGTCTACGGGCTATGAGATCATCAGGGGGAGGGACGCCTAAGTTGCTGATTGGGTTGAGATGAGAAGATGAGCAAGATTTTTGGATATATAGGGTTAGATTGAGATAGATTAAAAATTAGATTAGACTATGGGAGCAAATAAGAAATGGGGCCGAAAAGAGACAGACTTGGGATCATGATTGGGAACAAAAGGATTAGCAGCTTGAATTTTGTGCCAAGTGTGCCAAGTGATGTGATCTGGAGAGAGATCAGGGCGATTAAAGGGGTTGAAAGAGCAAGTGAAGAGGTAGGCCTGGACAGGGATGGGGAAAAGAGTGAGTAAGAGGGGAATGAGAAGGAAAGAATAAGAAGCCGACCAGGAGCAAGCCGACCAGTAAGCCGGAGAAAAGAAAGGTGAGATGGATGGGATTATTAGGGGTAGGAGTGGTTGATGATTTGAGTGGGGGGGAGGGGGGCTGCAGTTGGGATTGTTGGGAGGCGGTCATGTGTGAGGGCGATTTCGCAATGAGTTAGCGATTTTAACTGCTTTAACCAGTTTAGTCAGTTTAATCTGCGCCCAAGAACGGTGGACAAAACCATTGCTTGCCCCTAGGACTTATCTTCATCTACGCCCAATTCTCCATCTTACGCCGACTGTTTTCCATCTCCATCTCGTCTCTCCCCTCAAATGACCGCTGGAAGATCTCAAGCCCGCGTCTATCCCGACGTCAACGAGAAACTCGGCCGCTCTTGGTGGGACTACGGTGCGTCCTGTCATTTTATCTCCTTCTTGGCAACGTCCTACTCACTTCATCCGTCCATCCATCTCTCTCACAGACGGTCTTTCCGTATCTTGGGGACAACAGGATAATTATGAAGTCGTACGAAAGGTTGGAAGAGGAAAGTATTCGGAGGTTTTTGAAGGCGTCAATGTCATCAATGATGAAAAATGTATCATCAAGGTCTGTACCTACCTGTTTTCTTTCATCCTCTTTTGATTCTTCTTTCTTATCTTCTAATGTCTTGTCTTGCCTTTCCCTTGACCCTTTAGGTCTTGAAACCTGTCAAGAAAAAGAAAATTAAACGTGAAATCAAAATCCTTCAAAACTTGGCATCCGGTCCAAATGTCATCAGTCTGCTGGACGTTGTCAGGGACCCTCAAGTATCTTTTCGTTCTTCTCTGACTTCTTTCATCCGATAGCATGTGATTTCATTCATTCATCGCTTTTTTTTTGTTTTTTTTTGTTTTTTGTTTTTTGTTTTTTGTTTTTGTTTTTTTTTTTTTTTTTCTCAAAAAAAAGTCCAAAACTCCTTCCATCATCACCGAATATATCAACAACACCGACTTCAAAGTTTTGTATCCTCGATTCACGGATTATGATGTTCGGTATTATATCTTCGAACTCCTTAAAGCTCTCGATTTCGCTCATTCTCGTGGTATCATGCATAGGTCAATCTGATCCATCTCCCTTGCCCTGTATCTATCTAATCAATTTGTTTTTTTCTGCGGTTTTCTTTTCTTTTTTTTTTCCGGTTTACTTAGAGATGTCAAACCACACAATGTCATGATTGATCATGAACGTCGGCAGTTAAGACTAATTGATTGGGGGTTAGCCGAGTTTTATCACCCGAACACAGAGTACAATGTCCGCGTTGCTTCTCGTTATTTTAAAGGACCCGAACTGCTCGTCGATTTCCAAGAATACGATTACAGTCTTGATATGTGGAGTTTAGGCTGTATGTTTGCTTCAATGGTAAGTTTCTTTATCGTTGTTGAACATCTTGGTTCCTATCTCCGTTTCTTTCACTGACTTTTTAGCACCCTTTTACTCTTCTTCAGATTTTTCGTAAAGAACCTTTTTTCCATGGCCACGACAACTATGATCAGCTAGTGAAAATAACAAAAGTCCTGGGAACAGATGAATTATATACTTATCTAGAAAAATACGACATTGAACTGGATGCTCAATATGACGAAATTTTGGGCCGATACCAGCGAAAGCCTTGGACTAGATTTTTAACCACTGAAAAGTTTGTGGACAATTTTTTTTCTATCTTTCTCTGAAGATTTATTCACCCATACGCACACACACACACACACACACACACTCATTTATTTACTTATCTTTTTTATGACGTTTGATTATTGTATGACTTGAAATCTACGATTTCCAGCCAACGCTTTATTTCTAATGATGCTATAGGTAAACCAGTTATTCCATTCAGTATTAGTGTCATTTTATAATTTTGCGTTGATTTCTTCATAAACTTTTCGCCCATGGGTGTATTCCATAATAACAGATTTTTTGGATAAATTGCTTCGTTACGACCATCAAGAGCGTCTAACAGCTAAAGAAGCAATGCTTCATTTATATTTTGGTAAGTTTTTTTTTTTTTTTTTTTTTTCCAATTCGACCTTATATATATCTAGAACCAACTCAAATTGAATGACATATGTCTAATCTATATCCAAATCATATCCTTTACCATATTGCAGAACCGGTTCGGCAACGAGAGGGGTCAACTTATTCCGGTTTGCGGTCATCAGAGGAATCGGATTCTTAATAAGATTTAATATATATGCTTTCAGTTTATTTTCATCTTTTTGTCTGCCTGCGTACCTTTGCCCTCCCTTACTCCCTCTCCGTCTCGTGCCATGTTCATGTTTGATCTTTTTTTTCTTCTTTCTTTTGTGTACCCTTAACCGATATTGTCATGCTTCCTCACTTCCTCACACTTATCTTTATATATATATATATATATATATTTATTGATATTGAGGTTGTTCTTTTTGTAAAAAAAGGGGGGATTTGTAGATATACTTATTTTTTCTTTTCCTTCTATATAATTATGACTTGATTTGTTTTTTCTTTGTGCGATCCGTCTCGATCCTTGTCTCTCTCTTTTTTTTCTTTTTTTTTCTCTCTATCCCTTCTACTCACTCTCATTCTCACTTTCTCTAATTTATCTTGGTTAATTGATTAATTAAAACGAATATGGATAAGTGGACGGATGAAATTTAATACATGTATATATATATTTATAATTATATATGTATGAGAACATGATTTGAGGTTTTTTGCGATTCTTGTTTTTTTTTTTTTTTTTTTTTTTGCCTTTTTGCCTTTTTGAGTGTTTTAGTTTTCTGTCTCTCTATCTTTCTTCATGATGACATCTTTCTTTTCTTTTCTTTTCTTTATTTTTTATTTTATTTTATTTTACTTTATATTTTACTTTTTATTTTATTTTATTATATTTATTAATTTTTATTTTTATTTTTTTGGGGGTGGGGTGGGTTGGGTTGGGCGGGGAGGGGGGTAATGGGATGTGTGAGGCAGTGAGTGAGTGAATGTGTAAAAAAGATAAATTTTCGCCAGGTAGATGCATATAATGATGATGCAGAGGAAAGCATGAATCATCTTGTTGCTTGTACCATATTTCTATCAACATGGCCGATTATATATATATATATAGCTAAATGCTCTTATAGTTTGTCAAACTGTTATTGGATATCAAGAATCCATTACACTTTTTTCACTTGATAGATCCTTTGGTTTTGGTTTTGGTTTTATTTTTTGTTTTTGATCGAATAGGTTTTGGTTTAGGTAACAAATTCACTAAACTTAAAGCAGCAGCTCTTCGTTTACGTTTAACTTTCCACCAAGCAGGATCACGTTTTCCTACTTTCTTTAATTGTAATAATTGAGAGGGAGTTAAGTTGAGTTTCATCATGTTTGATGATGTTGTTGGAGTAGGTGAATTGGAATCTTCAGTTGAGTCTGAGTCTGATGATGATGATGATGAGGGAAAGGGTGAAGAATTAGAAGAGGAAACAGTTGGGAACCGAGGTGGACGACGTGGCCAACGTGATCGAAGAATTCGACTTGGTTGACGATGTAATAGATCTGTAGCTGATGAAAGTTTCTGATGAATTTCGTCTGGATTGAGTTTGATGGGTTGACCATCAGCTGTTAAGGCATCCGTAATAGTATGTTGATATTTGATGCATAAACATTTTTCATGAACATATTCCCAAATAAAAGATAGTATGAAAAGAGAAAATCAGAAAATGATTGAAATGAATCAAAAGAGATGATGTATATAAGGTAAATAATTCAATGGGTGTTAATTTTTTTAATACATATATATATATATATATATATATATCTTTGGAATGTGCTAATGAAATATATTTACGGGTAACAGAGCCTGGGATGAGCAAATGACCATCTGGTAATCGTTCAGTTTCAAAAGGCAAGATTCCTATAACCAAAAGTTAATCAATTTTTTTTTTTTTTTTGCATCAGCGAACTATCCAATCTTTACAAAAAGAAAAGAAAAGAAATAATATCCTAAAACAGAAAAAAAAAAAAAAAAAAAAGGAACAAGTTAATAATCTATTGACCTCGTTTTCGAAAGCGTGATAATGTTCCAGCAGGTCCTCTATGAGTTGTAGCGATTACAAATTTAACTGGTGTACGAATATGTTTTTGAGTTTGAGGAGTTGTCGATTGATTGCTAGTCGATGTACCAGGAGGAGAGGTTTGGATGCGTAACTTGTTGAGATCTTGAGTTTGATTAACTTATTAACCCAGCGGATTAATTAAGACCACACGGTGATTTGATAGGATAAGCAAACCCACGGAAAGAAAAGTGGAATTTGAGAGTAATAAAGGTAGAAGTAATAAAATAAAATGAGATGATCAATATTTCATCAACCTTTTAAACTTTGAGGGGACCGGGGTTAACAAAAAGGCGGAACACTTACTGATTCCTCCAGCTTTTAGTAATTTGAGAGCTGATTCTGATGGTCTAGCACCGACCCCAATCCAATAGCGAATCCGATCAACATCCCATCTTACGTCCTTTCTCAATTCTTTTTCTCCTCCTTCAGCCATTCCATTAGCAATCCTTTTTTTAGCTTCTAAAATTTCATCCGATGATCGATTCATCATACTGGTTCCATCATTGGTGGGTGATGATTTTGATATCTCGACCGTTCGTACAAGATCAATCAACGATGGTTTTTTAACATGCAAGAGAGGCCTTGGGGTGAATAAGGCCAACTTTTCTAATGGTTGAGCATCACGTCGTTTGGGAGAAGGTATAGCTACTAGATTAAATAATGGGTGGTTTCTGGTCCCTGTAGAGAAATATTATCATCGGATCTTAACGTGAGGATGCCGAACAATTTGGAATCATCTTTTCACTAAAAAAACACATATTTGAAGTAACCTCTTACCTTGACGAGCAAAACGCAAACGAACGACCATAAGCACAAAAAAAAAAAAAAAAAAAGAAAAAAATGGATGGATGGATGGATGGATGGATGGAAAGAAGAACCCAAAAAATTCAAGAAATCCCGAAAAGAAAAAGTCAACATATAAATGAATAAAGA